>SJYW01005120.1:491124-526154 GCA_006410735.1 Raphicerus campestris
GGGGGGGCGCGGGGGGGGGCGGGGGGGGGGGGGGGGGGGGGGGGGGATCTCGTAGGGTCAGAGTGGCCCCCTCAGTTGGGTTATAGACTCGGGTTGCAGCCCTCGAGGGCTCAGGCTGGGGGAGCCTCCTGATCATCATCCAGGCAGAAAGGCACGTGTGCATGTGGGAGCAAGTTCCCCGTGGTGGACGGCTGTTTGTGGACATTAAGGATCGCAGCGTTTTTGCGTGTGTGTGTGTGTGGACGGCTGTTCCGTGGACGTTAAGGATTTTTGTGTCTGTGTGTGTGTGTGTGTGTGTGTGTGTGTATGGGTGTTCCATGGACATTAAGGATTGCAGCATTTTTGACTGTGTTTTGAAGCCACGATGAAGGGAGCCTTGAACTAAACTTTGCTCTGACACTGGTCAGTGCCGCTGCTGAGGGAGGCGGCTGAGGTCAGTGAGGGAAGGAGGCCCTCCCGTGTTTAGAGGACAGCGTTGCTGGCGGGCACCACTGCCCCCTGGCACCTGCAGCTGCAGTGGGGCTGGAGGCCTCAGTGCCTCCCCTGGGGCCGCATCACCCTTGGGCTGGGCTCCTGCGTGTGTGACACACTGCCCTACTAGGACAGCGGCCTTGTCTTCAGTCTTGTTAAACAGCCCGTTCCTTAAGTCAGTTGATGACCTCATGGTGAGCATTTTTATTTAGCAGGAGGCCGATCTGTCCAGGTTACCTCCTGAAATGTGGGCAAAGGGGTGAGCCTGCTGAGGTTGGGGCCTCGGGGCAGGAGGTGGGGCTCACCGGGCTGTGGCTGCTGCTTGCACGCTTGCTGGAGTTGGAGTCAGTGCAGACTGGCAGAGCTGCGTGCGCAGCCACGTGGGCTGTGCTGGGAGTTCACGGCCTGCGGGTCGTCTGGTTTGGTCAGTAAGTCGGGTCCAGCTCTTTGTGACCCCATGGACTGCAGCACGCCAGGCTTCCCTGCCCTTCACTGTCTCCTGGAGCTTCCTCAAACCCATGTCCATCGAGTCGGTGATGCCATCCAACCATCTCATCCTCTGTCGCCCCCTTCTCCCACCTTCAGTCTTTCCCAGCATCAGGCTCTTTTCCAATCAGTCGGCTCTTCTCATCAGGTGACCCAAGTATTGGAGCTTCAGCATCAGTTCTTCCGATGAATATTCAGGGTTGATTTCTTTTAGGATTGATGGATTTGATCTCCTTGCAGTTCAAGGGGAGTCTCAAAGTTTTCTCCAGCACCACAGTTAAAAAACATCTATTCTTCAGCGCTCAGCCTTCATTATGGTCTAACTCTCACATCCATACATGACCACTGGAAAAACCATAGCCTTGACTATACGGACTTTTGTTGGTAAAGTAATGTCTCTGCTTTTTAATATGCTGTCTAGGTTGGTCATAGTTTTCCTTCCAAGGAGCAAGTGTCTTAATTTCATGGCTGCAGTCATCATCTGCAGTGATTTTGGAGCCCAAGAAAATAAAATGCATCACCACTTCACTTTTCCCCTTCTGTTAAGGGTTCAAAAAGTTACATGTGTTTTTAGGTTCACAGCAGGACTGAGGGGAGGGAACAGATTTCCCGTGTTCCCCGCCCCTAGCAGATGGAGTGTTTGTTACGGCTGCTGAGCCTGCCTGGCCGCGCCCCGGCTCCCCCAAGAGCCGCCCTTGCCGCTGTGCGTCCTCAGGGTGTGGTCTGCTGCTGTTGCTTCTCTGCCCTGAGAGCCCCCTGTGTCGTTCCTCCGTGCTCCACCCCAGGCGGCCCTGGTCTCTCTCTGCCTCCACAGCTTTGTCTTCCCCCGAGCATCCTTTTGTTGGCCTCACATGGCCTGTCGCTGTCTCCGACTTCCTCCACTCTTGGCGACGGTACTGAGCACTCTCGGTAGTGTGCTGGGTGCCTGGGTCTCGCATGAGCATGTCCACGCGACCCCCACGAGGCCACTCTGTCGGGGCCCGTGTCCTGTGGAGCCTGCAGGCTTCTCATGGGTGGCTCCCGGTGGAGTCTGTTGGCGGCTTTGTCTGAGTCTTGAGACTCCCGGGTCTCAGGATGGGGGCTCTCAGGATGGGTCTCGAGACTCCCGGGTCTCAGGAAGGGGGCTCTCAGGATGGGTCTCGAGTCTCCCGGGTCTCAGGATGGGGGCTCTCAGGATGGGTCGCGAGTCTCCCGGGTCTCAGGATGGGGGCTCTCAGGATGGGTCGCGAGTCTCCCGGGTCTCAGGAAGGGGGCTCTCAGGATGGGTCGCGAGTCTCCCAGGTCTCAGGATGGGGGCTCTCAGGATGGGTCGCGAGTCTCCCGGGTCTCAGGATGGGGGCTCTCAGGATGGGTCGCGAGTCTCCCGGGTCTCAGGATGGGGGCTCTCAGGATGGGTCGCGAGTCTCCCGGGTCTCAGGATGGGGGCTCTCAGGATGGGTCGCGAGTCTCCCGGGTCTCAGGATGGGGGCTCTCAGGATGGGTCGCGAGTCTCCCGGGTCTCAGGATGGGGGCTCTCAGGATGGGTCGCGAGTCTCCCGGGTCTCAGGATGGGGGCTCTCAGGATGGGTCGCGAGTCTCCCGGGTCTCAGGATGGGGGCTCTCAGGATGGGTCGCGAGTCTCCCGGGTCTCAGGATGGGGGCTCTCAGGATGGGTCGCGAGTCTCCCGGGTCTCAGGATGGGGGCTCTCAGGATGGGTCGCGAGTCTCCCGGGTCTCAGGATGGGGGCTCTCAGGATGGGTCGCGAGTCTCCCGGGTCTCAGGATGGGGGCTCTCAGGATGGGTCGCGAGTCTCCCGGGTCTCAGGATGGGGGCTCTCAGGATGGGTCGCGAGTCTCCCGGGTCTCAGGATGGGGGCTCTCAGGATGGGTCGCGAGTCTCCCGGGTCTCAGGATGGGGGCTCTCAGGATGGGTCGCGAGTCTCCCGGGTCTCAGGATGGGGGCTCTCAGGATGGGTCGCGAGTCTCCCGGGTCTCAGGATGGGGGCTCTCAGGATGGGTCGCGAGTCTCCCGGGTCTCAGGATGGGGGCTCTCAGGATGGGTCGCGAGTCTCCCGGGTCTCAGGATGGGGGCTCTCAGGATGGGTCGCGAGTCTCCCGGGTCTCAGGATGGGGGCTCTCAGGATGGGTCGCGAGTCTCCCGGGTCTCAGGATGGGGGCTCTCAGGATGGGTCGCGAGTCTCCCGGGTCTCAGGATGGGGGCTCTCAGGATGGGTCGCGAGTCTCCCGGGTCTCAGGATGGGGGCTCTCAGGATGGGTCGCGAGTCTCCCGGGTCTCAGGATGGGGGCTCTCAGGATGGGTCGCGAGTCTCCCGGGTCTCAGGATGGGGGCTCTCAGGATGGGTCGCGAGTCTCCCGGGTCTCAGGATGGGGGCTCTCAGGATGGGTCGCGAGTCTCCCGGGTCTCAGGATGGGGGCTCTCAGGATGGGTCGCGAGTCTCCCGGGTCTCAGGATGGGGGCTCTCAGGATGGGTCGCGAGTCTCCCGGGTCTCAGGATGGGGGCTCTCAGGATGGGTCGCGAGTCTCCCGGGTCTCAGGATGGGGGCTCTCAGGATGGGTCGCGAGTCTCCCGGGTCTCAGGATGGGGGCTCTCAGGATGGGTCGCGAGTCTCCCGGGTCTCAGGAAGGGGGCTCTCAGGATGGGTCGCGAGTCTCCCGGGTCTCAGGATGGGGGCTCTCAGGATGGGTCGCGAGTCTCCCGGGTCTCAGGATGGGGGTTCTCAGGATGGGTCGCGAGTCTCCCGGGTCTCAGGATGGGGGCTCTCAGGATGGGTCGCGAGTCTCCCGGGTCTCAGGAAGGGGGCTCTCAGGATGGGTCGCGAGTCTCCCGGGTCTCAGGATGGGGGCTCTCAGGATGGGTCGCGAGTCTCCCGGGTCTCAGGATGGGGGTTCTCAGGATGGGTCGCGAGTCTCCCGGGTCTCAGGATGGGGGCTCTCAGGATGGGTCGCGAGTCTCCCGGGTCTCAGGAAGGGGGCTCTCAGGATGGGTCGCGAGTCTCCCGGGTCTCAGGATGGGGGCTCTCAGGATGGGTCGCGAGTCTCCCGGGTCTCAGGATGGGGGTTCTCAGGATGGGTCGCGAGTCTCCCGGGTCTCAGGATGGGGGCTCTCAGGATGGGTCGCGAGTCTCCCGGGTCTCAGGAAGGGGGCTCTCAGGATGGGTCGCGAGTCTCCCGGGTCTCAGGATGGGGGCTCTCAGGATGGGTCGCGAGTCTCCCGGGTCTCAGGATGGGGGTTCTCAGGATGGGTCGCGAGTCTCCCGGGTCTCAGGATGGGGGCTCTCAGGATGGGTCGCGAGTCTCCCGGGTCTCAGGAAGGGGGCTCTCAGGATGGGTCGCGAGTCTCCCGGGTCTCAGGATGGGGGCTCTCAGGATGGGTCGCGAGTCTCCCGGGTCTCAGGAAGGGGGCTCTCAGGATGGGTCGCGAGTCTCCCGGGTCTCAGGATGGGGGCTCTCAGGATGGGTCGCGAGTCTCCCGGGTCTCAGGAAGGGGGCTCTCAGGATGGGTCGCGAGTCTCCTGGGTCTCAGGATGGGGGCTCAGCGTCTGAGCTGCCCGTGGGCAGTCGGGTCTCGTTGAGGAGGCCGCCTGTGTCAGCGCTATTGGAGAGCGCATGTTGAAGACAGACCTTAAAAGCTGTCCTCAGGTGACACCCCCGGACGGGAGACGCTGCTGTGTGATTGAAAACTCCTGTAAAGAGGTTTACATCTGACAGAAGAGCCAGAGCAATAGGTTAATTAAGCGCGGTTAGAGCTGTGCAGTGTTTAAAGGTTGTATCTCCATCCATTGAGGACATGTGGGATTCCTCCCTTAGGAAAGGCCTGGTGAGGAACGTAGGGATTTTATCTTGCTGTTTCCTTGGGTCCAGGTTAGTGGCGGGAAGAGCGGGTCAGGGGCGGTGGTGCAGGTGAGGGCTTCTGACGCGGACGCTGAGCTCTGCGCCCCCTCCCGCAGCGCTTCAAGTCCTGCGTGTTCCGCCGCTACAATGACTTTGTGGTCTTCCACGAGACACTGCTGCACAAGTTCCCGTACCGCATGGTGCCTGCCCTACCACCCAAGAGGATGCTGGGAGGTAATGCTGGGTGTGCTGGGGCCCGGGGGTTGCAGAGGCCTCGAAGGCTGGGTCCTGTGCCAAGCCTTTGTGAGCGTGTGGCCTTGGCGGGGCTGTCCTCATCCCAGTTCCCTCCAGTGACTTACTTGTGGCCTTGGCGGGACTGTCCTCCTCCCAGTTCCCTCCAGTGACTTAGAATTTCCATACTTCGCTCGGCCATGCTGCGTGGCACGTGGGATCTCAGCTCTCTGACCAGTGATCGAACCCATGCCCCTGAAGTGGAAACTCCGGGTCTTAACCACTGGATCGCCAGCGAGTTTCCCCAAGTGATAACTTTAAATACTGTTTTCGTGGAGGAGGCAGTGGCAATCCACTGCAGTGTTCTTGCCTGGATGGAGGAGCCTGGCGGGCAACAGTTCACGGGGTCACAGAGCTAGACGTGACTGAGCCCGCCGGCACACGACACGTAATATAAAGTTGATGCTGCTGTGTAAAGCAGAGATCTTTCTCAAAACATTATAACTTAAAAAACAATTCCGTTTTCATTTGTGGTCAGATTGAAATACCCTCAGTGCGTCATTGGACGCTTTTACTTTTTTCCCTCCGTCAAAGTGAAATGAACCCAAATGAGGGAGTTTGTGCTTGTGAAAGAGTCGGAAGTGACATGGACAGGAAAACCAGGTTGGGTGAACGTGAGTTTAGCAGAACCCACTCGTTCATGGAAACAGCAGGAAGGGGTCGCAGCGGCGTCTGTAGGCCCTGTGGTGAGGGGTCGGTCAGACGCTGCTGGCTGAAGCCGGCAGGCTCTGGTCTTCCTCGCAGCTAGCCTGGCCCAGGTGTGTCCCTGGGGGCAGGGCGTGGGGTTGGGGGCACCCGCCTTCTCCCGCAGCCTGAGGTCTGTGGCTGGGCCCCCCGGCTGGAGGTGAGGCTAGGGGGCCGTCTGCGCGGGAGGCCCCGTGCGCAGCCTGCGGTCACCTGAGTCCTGCCCTCAGCCGACAGGGAGTTCATCGAGGCCCGGAGGCGGGCACTGAAGCGCTTCATCAACCTGGTGGCCCGGCACCCGCCCTTCTCTGAGGACGCGACCCTCAAGCTGTTCCTGTCCTTTAGCGGCCCCGTGAGTACCCGGGGGCCTGGGGGGGACCCGGCTCTCGCTGTCATGTGGTTTCGTCTCATTCTCCCTGCTCACTCCCCTGGTTCTGCCCGATGCGTTCTGTTTCCATGGGGTGGCCATGAGCAGGGCTGCCTCCCTGGGTCACGTGGGAGGCATCAGGGCGGGCCTGTGGGTGGCCGGGGAGAAGCCGTGGCTTCTCTGCAGGCCCCCTCTCAGGTTTGAAGCTGTTCCATGGGAGGGGGCTCCGCGGCTGGGGGGTGAGCGGCGGGCCAGCGGCCCCTGACGTGGATATGTGCGCACTTAGGAAAGGCCGGGGTGGGCTCCTTGCTGTCCGAGAGATGCGGCTGGACGTGTGAGGCCTCCGTGTCTGTGACCCTGGGGAGGCGTCGGGGCGGCCGCGTCCCCATCTAGCTGCCGTTGGTCGATCCGGTCCAGCAGGAAACTGGGCCACAGCCCTGCTCCCGGCGGAGGAGGCGCTGCCGTGGCGGCCCCGCGTGCCTGGCCCGAGTCCTTCTCCAGCACCGGGGGGGTTCTCCATGGACCCTCTCCTCGTGGGCATGGGCGGAGGGGTCCCCATGGAGGACTTCCCGCGCTGGAGTGGACACCACAGCCGCGGAGCCCCCTCAGGCGGATTCCCCACGCGCCTGACTTCCCGTCTTAGTGTACACTCCCCGGAGGCCAGAGGGGCCTTTGACCCTAGAGATCCTGTGGCCTCCCCTCTGGGGTGTTTGTCCATTGGCCCCTTTTGTGGGACCCGTTCCAGACGTTCAGGGCATGCTTGCTGTGATCTCCTGCCCCTGAGTGGGGAGGGTCGGTCTTTTGAACCCTGGGGCTGGACTGGCTTCTGTGGAGCAGGGGTCTTGATTGCAGATGAGGAAAGTGCTGGGAGGTGGGAGACACCCCTCGCCCCTCCACAGATGGGGTGCCCCGGCCTCCCTGGTGCTGCGTGCTGCTTTGGTGAAGGAGGGCGCTGGGGCAGGTGCCCCGCTCTGAAACGTTGCACCTCCTGCCCCCACACACCGCCGCGTGTTGCAGTCTCTGCCTGCGTTTGTTCTGTGGCTCTCCGTGGTGGCTCATCTGAAGGGTGGGCTTTACCAGGGAGTCCCCCTTCTGCGGGCAGAGCTCGGAGCCAGGGCACGGGATGCCCAGCGCTGTCCTTTCTCTGCCCGTCAGCTCTGCTGGGCTCTGGGCCCGGTCCCGTGGGTCTGCTCAGGGGAGGAAGAGGCTTCATGGTCTGAGCCGCACACGGGACCTCCCGGGCCTGGTGGCCCCGCGTCTGTCCCGCGCTCCTGCTCCTGCCCCGCGGGTACATTTCTGATTTTCTGGAGGGAGGGCTCCTCTCCAGAGCCGCTGTTGGGAGTGCTGTTGTGAAGTCAGGCTTTTCCGCCTCTGGAAGACCAACCACCCCAAATGTTAAGGCCAGTGGGGGAAAACATGGAGCCGGAGACAGGAAGAGGTTATAGGAGTTTGCGTCAGACACACGGAGACCCTTCTGTCTCAGAGGGACTGGGTCCTGCCCACCTCTCTCGGCCGGCTGAGGGTCCGGGTCCTGCCCACCTCTCTCAGCCAGCTGAGGGTCCAGGTCCTGCCCACCTCTCTCGGCCGGCTGAGGGTCTGGGTCCTGCCCACCTCTTTGCGGCCAGCTGAGGGTCAAGGGTTTTTCTCTCCCCCCTTGCAGGATGTGCAGAACAAGTTGAAGGAATCTGCTCAGTGCGTGGGAGACGAGTTCATGAACTGCAAGCTGGCGGCTCGGGCCAAGGTACTCACCCGACGCTGATGCTCACTCTTCCCGCGGCGCAGCAGCAGGGATCACAGTTGGCTTTTCTCTGCGCGCCAGACCGTTCTGACATGTGTCGCATGTCTTCCTCACTTAACGCTAGTTCCAGTTGATCTGAAGCACAGTGGGTGCCAGGCCCATTTTCCAGACGGGGAAGTGGAGGCTGCCGTTGGCCAAGGTCCCAGGTGTCTCGGCAGCTGAGCCTGCGTGTGACTCAGCCCCTCTGACCACAGCGCCTGGCCGCAGGCCCTCGCAGCGTGCCCCCAGGCATTCCGTGATTCAGATGGACGTGCACTTGGCCATTTGCTCTTTGGAAATAAGGGAATTGATGGCTGCCCCGGTTTATTTTTATGTTTGGTTCATCTAATCCTTTTCTCAAAAGGATGAAAGTAGCTATTTGGTAGCTTTTTTGGTGATTGTTTCTTAAGCTACTTCTCCAGACATTACCTTCATTTTATTCCCTAAACTTTTTGTCTTTCAAGCACTGTGTAGTTAATATTAGTTAGTGCTAATGGGTAGTTAATGTTAAAGTGGATGAGAACTTAGTCTTGGGGAGTAAATGAGGAAGCCCAGAGGCCTGCCTGGCACGTCGTCAGGAAGCTTGCTCATCATGTCGGGCTTGAGGACTGTTCCGTGGCGCACACGTGGCGCCGATTTCTGTTTTTAGTTTGGACAGAAGGGGAGGTCCAGGGTGGGTTCCTGGGCTGGCCGCTGGGTCACCTGGGTCTGGGTTCTGGGCTTGGTCACCTGCTCGGTGGACAGAGCTGCTTCCTCTCCCGTCGATCATCTCCTGGACGACTCTCCTGTCTGGTGATAACCATCCCTGCCTCCCCTTCAGGACTTCCTCCCGACCGACATCCAGACCCAGTTCGCCATGAGCCGCGAGCTGATTCGAAACATCTACAACAGCTTTCACAAGCTCCGTGATCGGGCCGAGCGCATGGTGTCACGGGCCATTGACAACGCCGCTGACCTTCTCATATTCGGGAAGGAGCTGAGGCAGGTGACCCTGGTCGGCTCCACAGGGTCCCTTTTGTGGGGAGGGGCCTTAGACTTGGGTGGCAGGCTTGGAGGAGCAAGCGCATTTACTGTGATGACCCTCATTCTGACCCCTGTACCCCAAAGAGGGAAGAAAAGGCCTACGGGGACGGGGCATCATACTCAGAAGAAAGGAAGAGGGTGGAGAGTGTGGGCAGAGCGTCGGGTCCTAAGCGTAGGCTCCTAAGCGTAGGCTCCTCCTCCTCCGCCCCACTCCTTTGTCCGGATCAGACCTGAGAAGAGGTCCGTCTGATCTGGGAGAGGCCGCCGGGGGCTGGTCATGCTTCCACTCCCCTGGAGGAGGGGCCAGCCTCCAGCCAGAGCTGCCCCGTGCCTCTCCCTGGAACCCACACACCTCCAGCCTGGGTCTCACCGGCGTGGTTCAGATCTCGCTGGGCAGAGATCCCACCTTTCTCACAGACGACCTGGGTGCCCGCTCTTTGAGCAGCGGGGGGTCTCTGTTAGGATGCACAGGGCTCCCCGGTGGGGTGTGGTGTTGGGAAGTTGGGTGTTGGGTTGGCTGCCCGCCCGGCTTCCGGGCCTGTGTGTCTCTTCCCCTGAGTGTCTCCTCTTCCCTCAGCGCTCTAGGGTCTGACACAACCCCGCTCCCCTCCTGGGCCTCGCTGAACAGCAGCACGTGGGGGTCCCTCAAACAGGCGCTGAAAGGCCTGTCCGTGGAGTTTGCGCTGCTGGCTGACAAGGCCGCACAGCAGGTGAGTGGACATGCCCACCGAGGCCCCTGTCCCCAAGGACATCCTGTGCTGGGGTGCACGGAGCGTCTCCTTCCTGAGGGGGACATCAGGGCTCTGAGTCCTGCGTGAGGGCACCGCGGCTGTCCGGTCGGCTCTGCATGTCCCGGTCTGTTCTGGGTGGTTCCCGGGAGAGGTTCACGCCCTTGAGGGTTGCTGATGCTGGGGACACACTGGGTCCTGGCCCCGGAGAGCCGGGTTTGCTGAGGCTGTGAGGTCTGCCCTGACCTGGAAGCTGTGCCCTTGTGCTGCCCGGGTGCCCAGAAGCACAGGCAGCTTCTGTGTTACTCTCCTGGCAGGTGGCATTTGGCCACTTGGTAACTCATCAGAGCAACCGGGCTCCCAGCACCCCAGAGGCCCCACCCAGGTCTCACCCTGGACGCCCAGTTAACCTCAGGAAACGCTTCTGTTCTACAGCAGAGTTACTTGTATAATAGAACTCTGCAGAGAATCGTGTCGCCGGGGATTTATTTGCAGTCAGAGGGAAAAGAGAGGTCCATTTGAGTGCTCTTAGGCTATAAAACTGTTACACGAGTTTTGGGGTGAGAGCGTCCTTCCTGGCTCTTGGGGAAATGGGCTTTAGGCTGTTGGTGGGTGGTTTTAAATGCGCTGAAATGCTGTCTGTGTGGAGGCCTTGCTGCCTGGCAGCGGCCTGAAGCTCCTTAGTAGTGAGTCAGCGATGGGCAGATTGGGGTTTTCCAGCTCTAGGTGGGCGCTCAGTGGCCCGCACGGCTGAGTGTTGGAACAGGAATCTAACCATGTTCCTGGTGTGGAAAGTCCTGGGTTTTCTTCCTCTGCAGTCGCCCTGCCCATGGGTTCCCTTTAGAACCTGAGTGTGGGCGATGTTCCTATCTCCTGGAGTTGGTGCTGGGCTGGCCCATCTCTGGGTGTGCGAGGGAACCAGGAACGTGGTGTCAGAGGTCTAGCCCGGTGTAGACTGGGCGCGTTTCTGCACTCGGCACTGGTCCCCAGCTCTTTCTCTCCACGATTAGAAATGAGAGGGCTGGACCAGATTGTGGACAGCTTTTCATTTAAGCTTTGACCCTCTACTGAGAGATCAGTCTGTAAAACCTATGAACGAAGCTGGGACCCAAGCCCTGGCCCACAGCCGCTCTCGGACAGGTTACCTGGGCGGGGTGCACAGAGCAGGTGGGGACCCTGTATCCGATGTTGCCAGGGTTTCCTCTGATCCAGAAGTGGATGCAGTTTCTGCCCCGAGGAGGAGGGGGCGTGTGGCCTGTGGTGGGTGCGGTGTGTAGCTTGCCTCTGAGGTTCTCGGATCCCTCACACATGCTGTCATGTCCGCACAGACGCAGCGTCCCGAACGCTCCTCAGTGCCTTTGGTGGTTTCTGTGTTGGAGTAAAATTAACACAGCTTCAACTGTACCAAAGGGGACACGTGCCCGTCACCCGTCTGGGCCAGGGTTCCGTTTCACACTTGCTGTGCAGGTGAAGACGCTGGAGCTCGTTCTCAATTCCGTTTTCATGTGTCCTGGTTTTATTCTCCCCAGACCAGCTGGGAGACCTGATAACTGGGTCCCGGCCACACAGGCGAGACTCGAGGCGGGATTTCTCCCACAGCGACAGCTTTCTTGAAGGCACACATGCTGGTGGTTTAGGGTCTTGCAAAGCATTGGGACCAGAGCCGGGACTTGGTAGCGAATGCCATGTGTTGGAGCCACCCCGGCCACACACCTGGGGAGGAGCCTCCCTTCTCCCGTGTCCCCTGCCAGTCAGGAGGGCGGGGTACCCGTGAGGCGAGCTGTATGCTCAGGCAGTGTTGGCCCACCTGACCCATGTTTTCCAGGGCAAACAGGAGGAGAACGACGTGGTGGAGAAGCTGAACCTCTTCCTGGATTTGCTGCAGTCCTACAAAGTGAGTCCTGCGGCTGCTTGCTTGGGCACAGAGCCTTGGAAATATGCTGTGACCTTCCAGGGGTATGGCACTGGGGGTGGGACAGGAGCCTGAGGCCAGGGCTGCGGAGGGTGGATGGGCCTCCTGCACTCCCCAGGAGGCTCCTGTTTGCACAAGGCCTCTGACCAGGTTATCCTGGGCCTGTGGAGAGGCCGGGCGTCTGCCTTCGGGAGCCTGTCCCTGAAGGTCTTGCTGCTGGAGGCACGCTGGCTTCTGGGTACGGTCAGTTCACGGTGTGGGGTCTGGAGCCGGCCCGGCGCTCCTGCGTCCTCGTGGGGCCCTGGCGGTGCTGATTTGCAAAGTGAGTCCCTCGCAGCTCGGCCCTGGGCGGCTCACCTGGCTGTCCCTCCTGCGACCACTGGGCATGCAGAGCGGGGTGCGGCTTCGCTGTCTGAGGCGGGCCCCCAGCTGGAGGCTGAAGCCCTGACCGCCGCCCCCCCCCGCCCCCAGGACCTGTGCGAGCGGCACGAGAAGGGCGTGCTGCACAAGCACCAGCGGGCGCTGCACAAGTACAGCCTGATGAAGAGGCAGATGATGAGCGCCGCTGCACAGAGCCGCGAGCCCGAGTCCGTGGAGCAGCTGGAGTCCCGCATCGTGGAGGTGCGTCTCGGCCGGCATGGGGGGTGCGCTGGTGGGGGCCGCTCCACTCCGCCGGCCGCCCGCCATCCTCCCCACCGCCCTGTGGGGGCTCCGTGAGCTGCCGGGACCCTGACGCCTGTGTGGCCCAGAGGCAGGGCTCGGGCCGGGGTTGGGGGCGCTCCCAGGCGTGCGGGCCAGGCGCCAGGGGCTCTCTGCTCTGCAGCAGGAGAACGTGATCCAGACCATGGAGCTCCGCAACTACTTCTCCCTGTACTGCCTGCACCAGGAGACGCAGCTGGTCCACGTGTACCTGCCGCTCACCTCCCACATCCTCGGGGCTTTCGTCAACTCCCAGATCCAAGGGCACAAGGAGGTGGGTCCCCCACAGCTGCCCGTGTGGGCCGGCGGGCACCCCCCTTCCAGAAGCTGCAGCCCAGCTGACCTTGACAAGTGATCTGGGTGGGTGGGCAAGCGGGCGGAGCGCCGGGACTTGACACGGCTCCTGCCAGACTCTCCAGTCTCCTGGTAGCCGGGGAGACCCGTGAGGCCGTCCTCGCGGTTGCAGGGACGGGGCGTGGGTCGGGGCATGCAGGGCGCAGAGCAAGGGGTCCCCGGCCTCAGGAGGTGCTCCAGGGAAGGTCAGAGGCGGAGCGCACAGAACCCTGGACCAGAGCAGAGAGGTGGGGTGTCACTGTGAGGGGCGGGAGGGGCCCCGCCAGCTTCCTGCCCAGGGCCGGGGGGTCCATGCCACAAGGGGACCTGCAGCCTGAGGCAGCCTGGCCCGTGCTGTCTGAAGTGGCTTCTCGGCTTTCTCAGCACTGCGGTGCTCACAGCGGCCGGAGGCCAAAGTCCCTTCCCACCTGTCCTGGTCGTCAGCTCTTGGCTCCAGGCAGGCTCACAGCAGTGGTCCGCATGTCCTGTGACCAGCGTGGAGCTTCTTTTGCCCATTTCCCATGGTTCCTGGTGCCCCTGGAGTTTGCTGGGGTTCCTGGGGCACCCTCAGGCAGTTTGGGAACTGCATGTACGGCTGAGGTAGCAGCAGGGCGCTTGGGCGGGGGCAGCGCACCCTGGTGGTTAGACTTCACAGGCGGGTCCGGGGACTGCAGGGCGATGGGCAGAAGGTGGACAGCTTGCCTGACACGGTGCTGCGTTTCTCCTCCGGGCGTGAACTCGGACCCCGTCTCCAAACTCGGGGACTGGACACACCGCAGGTGCCCCGGGCCACCCTGCTCTCTCTCAGCAGCCCCTGAGCTGCTCCGCCCAGTGCCCGTCTCAGGGCCCCCTCGCCCTGCTCTCAGCAGTCCCCTCGCCACACGGCTCCCCTCTTGCCCGCGCCCACGGCCCTGCCCCTGCAGGCCGCTGCAGGGCCTGAGCGCCACGGCGCAGCTGCCTGGTCTTGCTTTGTTTTTGCATTCCTTTGGTGGACGTTATTCTGGCCTTGCTGCAGAACCGTTAGAGGGAGCAACCCAGCGCTGAAATTTCTTTACGTCTCTTACAGGGCGTCCTGTAGGCGCCTGTCCACGTGCAGGGGCAGAGGAAGCAGCCCCCATGGCCCCTGTGGGGCGCTGCAGGGAGGGGTGGGAAGGCCCCTNATATGCTGTGACCTTCCAGGGGTATGGCACTGGGGGTGGGACAGGAGCCTGAGGCCAGGGCTGCGGAGGGTGGATGGGCCTCCTGCACTCCCCAGGAGGCTCCTGTTTGCACAAGGCCTCTGACCAGGTTATCCTGGGCCTGTGGAGAGGCCGGGCGTCTGCCTTCGGGAGCCTGTCCCTGAAGGTCTTGCTGCTGGAGGCACGCTGGCTTCTGGGTACGGTCAGTTCACGGTGTGGGGTCTGGAGCCGGCCCGGCGCTCCTGCGTCCTCGTGGGGCCCTGGCGGTGCTGATTTGCAAAGTGAGTCCCTCGCAGCTCGGCCCTGGGCGGCTCACCTGGCTGTCCCTCCTGCGACCACTGGGCATGCAGAGCGGGGTGCGGCTTCGCTGTCTGAGGCGGGCCCCCAGCTGGAGGCTGAAGCCCTGACCGCCGCCCCCCCCCGCCCCCAGGACCTGTGCGAGCGGCACGAGAAGGGCGTGCTGCACAAGCACCAGCGGGCGCTGCACAAGTACAGCCTGATGAAGAGGCAGATGATGAGCGCCGCTGCACAGAGCCGCGAGCCCGAGTCCGTGGAGCAGCTGGAGTCCCGCATCGTGGAGGTGCGTCTCGGCCGGCATGGGGGGTGCGCTGGTGGGGGCCGCTCCACTCCGCCGGCCGCCCGCCATCCTCCCCACCGCCCTGTGGGGGCTCCGTGAGCTGCCGGGACCCTGACGCCTGTGTGGCCCAGAGGCAGGGCTCGGGCCGGGGTTGGGGGCGCTCCCAGGCGTGCGGGCCAGGCGCCAGGGGCTCTCTGCTCTGCAGCAGGAGAACGTGATCCAGACCATGGAGCTCCGCAACTACTTCTCCCTGTACTGCCTGCACCAGGAGACGCAGCTGGTCCACGTGTACCTGCCGCTCACCTCCCACATCCTCGGGGCTTTCGTCAACTCCCAGATCCAAGGGCACAAGGAGGTGGGTCCCCCACAGCTGCCCGTGTGGGCCGGCGGGCACCCCCCTTCCAGAAGCTGCAGCCCAGCTGACCTTGACAAGTGATCTGGGTGGGTGGGCAAGCGGGCGGAGCGCCGGGACTTGACACGGCTCCTGCCAGACTCTCCAGTCTCCTGGTAGCCGGGGAGACCCGTGAGGCCGTCCTCGCGGTTGCAGGGACGGGGCGTGGGTCGGGGCATGCAGGGCGCAGAGCAAGGGGTCCCCGGCCTCAGGAGGTGCTCCAGGGAAGGTCAGAGGCGGAGCGCACAGAACCCTGGACCAGAGCAGAGAGGTGGGGTGTCACTGTGAGGGGCGGGAGGGGCCCCGCCAGCTTCCTGCCCAGGGCCGGGGGGTCCATGCCACAAGGGGACCTGCAGCCTGAGGCAGCCTGGCCCGTGCTGTCTGAAGTGGCTTCTCGGCTTTCTCAGCACTGCGGTGCTCACAGCGGCCGGAGGCCAAAGTCCCTTCCCACCTGTCCTGGTCGTCAGCTCTTGGCTCCAGGCAGGCTCACAGCAGTGGTCCGCATGTCCTGTGACTAGCGTGGAGCTTCTTTTGCCCATTTCCCATGGTTCCTGGTGCCCCTGGAGTTTGCTGGGGTTCCTGGGGCACCCTCAGGCAGTTTGGGAACTGCATGTACGGCTGAGGTAGCAGCAGGGCGCTTGGGCGGGGGCAGCGCACCCTGGTGGTTAGACTTCACAGGCGGGTCCGGGGACTGCAGGGCGATGGGCAGAAGGTGGACAGCTTGCCTGACACGGTGCTGCGTTTCTCCTCCGGGCGTGAACTCGGACCCCGTCTCCAAACTCGGGGACTGGACACACCGCAGGTGCCCCGGGCCACCCTGCTCTCTCTCAGCAGCCCCTGAGCTGCTCCGCCCAGTGCCCGTCTCAGGGCCCCCTCGCCCTGCTCTCAGCAGTCCCCTCGCCACACGGCTCCCCTCTTGCCCGCGCCCACGGCCCTGCCCCTGCAGGCCGCTGCAGGGCCTGAGCGCCACGGCGCAGCTGCCTGGTCTTGCTTTGTTTTTGCATTCCTTTGGTGGACGTTATTCTGGCCTTGCTGCAGAACCGTTAGAGGGAGCAACCCAGCGCTGAAATTTCTTTACGTCTCTTACAGGGCGTCCTGTAGGCGCCTGTCCACGTGCAGGGGCAGAGGAAGCAGCCCCCATGGCCCCTGTGGGGCGCTGCAGGGAGGGGTGGGAAGGCCCCTGCTCGCCCTCCGGCCGCTCTGGGCCCGCAGGCGTGGCTGTCTGTGCCACCTGCCCCCCGGCCACCCCCCAGCTGGCCTGCCCTCTTCTCCCACAGATGAGCAAGGTGTGGAACGACCTGCAACCCAAGCTCCGCTGCCTCTTTGTGGGACCGCACGGCGCCGCAGCCCCGCCGAGGCCCCCCCAGGACGGCCTGTCTGCTCACTAGTGCCCGGAGGGCTCAGAGGCAGCTCGGTGCGCTCACTAAAGCCTCTTTCCGAACGGTGTGTCCCTGTCTGATTCCCTGGGTCGGCGCCCGCCCCACCCCGAGGGCCTGTGTGTTGGGCTGCAGCCCCTTGTGGAGGGGCCGACAACCAGGCCGGGGCTCAGAGGGGCCGGGGATCCGGGTAGCCGCGGGTCCCCTCCCTCTCAGGGAGCGAGGCTGGGGCCGCGCGGCTGTCCTGCCCGTCAGGGTCAGCCTGGTGTTGGGAGCGTGTCAGGCCCTGGAGCGGCTTCCCCCACATTCCCCGAGGAGCAGCCTGGTGGCCCTGGCCTGCGTGTGCCTGCCTCCACGCTCGCGCGTGTGTGTGCCCACCGGGCTGGGGCCGGGGAGACAGAGGGGCCGCGGTGTCTGGAGGCTCGGGAGCCGGTGCCTCCGCCGTGGGTCGGTCCAGGTTCAGGTGGCTGCCGTCCCTTCTCCGGTGGGCCACCGCGCAGTGGGGCGCGGGCATGTCTGCTGATCTCTCGTCTTCAGAGCAGTGGGGTCCCCTTCCAGCCTTCCTCTCGCTCTCTCCGGCCGGTGTCTGAGACCAGCAGGGTTGTGTCCCGCCTGGGGCAGGGTGTTTCTGCTCTGGAACCTGCCTGCTCCCCAGCCCTCACAGCTCTCTGCTCAGAGGGGGCTTGGACCAGGGTGACTGCAGGGGAGGGCTCCTGAGGGTCTCCCAGGAACACGAGCCTGGTTCGGGGGCTGCCTTCCACCTGAGGTCCGCAGGCAGGGCGCGGAGGCTCTGGGGGACAGGCAGGCGTCCCTGATGAGCTGACACATGTATGGCCCAGGGCACGGCGTGTCCTGCCTGGGCCTGGGCCTGCCACACGTGGGTCCTGCCAGTGCCCGCGAGCAGCCTCGGGGATGCAGGCAGGCGACTGCACCCCTGCCCTGAGCCCCCCACAGTGGACGCGTGTGCCTTCCTGGGCTGGACTGGCCAGTCCCCAGCGGACGAGGAGGGGCCGTCCGTGCCATTTGTCCCTCCATGGGCTGTCAACTGCGTTTCAATGTCTGTGGAAACGGGCACCCACCACCCTGAGAGGCTTTGTGCTGCCCCGCAGGCTGGCCCCCGGGCGCCGTGTCCAGTGGAGTCATGGAGCGTGACCACAGCCCTCTGTGGTCCCTGCCCTATGGGCCACAGTGGGAGCTGAGGGCCCCCGAGGCCCTGGGCCAGTGGCATAGGTCGGGGAGGTGTCTCCCCACACGGGGCACCAGGACGAGTTCTGGCAGCAAAGACTCGAGATGCTGTTCCGGGGTGACCCCTCGTGGAGGACTGGCTCCCACGTGGACACCAGGAGCGCACACTTCTTCAGGGGCTGCGGGGTCGGGGTCGGTAACGCTTTCTAGCCCGCGCCCTCCTCACCCCAGGAGAGGCGGCGTTGGGAGGCTGGGGGGCAAGGGGCAGGCTGTGTCCCCTGCCGGCGGCTGGGCGCGGAGGCGCCTTTTCCCCAGAGCCCCCGCCCCTCCCCCGGGCTGCTGCTGGGTGCAGGCTTTCTGGACAGTGTCCGCTGCGGGAGAGGCTGCTCCCAGCTCGGGGTCCCCACACCTTCCGAATCCTTCCTGGTGCCCAGGCTTCCCTCGCCCCCGGGGAGACCTGGCCCCACCCGTGAAAGGACGCCGGCTCTGTGGCCCCGGTGGGGCCCCCCCGCAGCCCTCCCTGGCCACCGCGGGCTGTGCCTTCAGGCCACGTCCCTGCAGCCTGTGTCCGGTGGACTCGGTGTGACTCAGCCACGGCCTAGTTGCTAGGTGAAGCCGCGGAGTGGGGGACGGAGACCGGGCCGGGGTGCGGGCCGTGGGGACGCGGACGGGGCTGAGGCCTTCTCTCTTAGCTTTCTGTGTGTTGGTTTGTGTATGAAGCACTTTATGAGGCTGCAGGAATCAATGACCGCCCCTTCCAATTAACTGGAATTGTTTACAAATGAGCTACATTCTGAGATTTTTATCAGTGAACTTACGAGAACAACTATCATTAAACCTATTTATAAAAGCTGTGTCAGGCCGTGAGTCTGTGTGTGACAGGTGGATGACCTCCCGTGCCCCCCAGGGGTCTGAAGCCAGGAGGGAGCAGCCTGTGTTGGGGGCAGGAGGATGGCCAGCTGATGGCAGATGAGATGGGGTGTGAGCCCTGGGCACTGACTGCCGCTGTTTCCCCTTACCTGGGGGTGAGGAGAGGAGATGGCCCCTGGTGCACCCCGGGATCCCGCACACATCCACGCGGCCTCCCGCATCGGCCGGCCCCTCGCCTCTGGGCCCGTGTCTCTGCCCTCCTGTCTGGCGGCTTCCTGAGGACAGGCTGGGCAGGTCACGGGGAGGCCTGGTGGGAAGCGTCGAGGAAGCTTCATTTGCTCTTCCATCCAGTCATGCTCCTGTCTCTTATACACATCTCACCTGAGGTCCGCAGGCAGGGCGCGGAGGCTCTGGGGGACAGGCAGGCGTCCCTGATGAGCTGACACATGTATGGCCCAGGGCACGGCGTGTCCTGCCTGGGCCTGGGCCTGCCACACGTGGGTCCTGCCAGTGCCCGCGAGCAGCCTCGGGGATGCAGGCAGGCGACTGCACCCCTGCCCTGAGCCCCCCACAGTGGACGCGTGTGCCTTCCTGGGCTGGACTGGCCAGTCCCCAGCGGACGAGGAGGGGCCGTCCGTGCCATTTGTCCCTCCATGGGCTGTCAACTGCGTTTCAATGTCTGTGGAAACGGGCACCCACCACCCTGAGAGGCTTTGTGCTGCCCCGCAGGCTGGCCCCCGGGCGCCGTGTCCAGTGGAGTCATGGAGCGTGACCACAGCCCTCTGTGGTCCCTGCCCTATGGGCCACAGTGGGAGCTGAGGGCCCCCGAGGCCCTGGGCCAGTGGCATAGGTCGGGGAGGTGTCTCCCCACACGGGGCACCAGGACGAGTTCTGGCAGCAAAGACTCGAGATGCTGTTCCGGGGTGACCCCTCGTGGAGGACTGGCTCCCACGTGGACACCAGGAGCGCACACTTCTTCAGGGGCTGCGGGGTCGGGGTCGGTAACGCTTTCTAGCCCGCGCCCTCCTCACCCCAGGAGAGGCGGCGTTGGGAGGCTGGGGGGCAAGGGGCAGGCTGTGTCCCCTGCCGGCGGCTGGGCGCGGAGGCGCCTTTTCCCCAGAGCCCCCGCCCCTCCCCCGGGCTGCTGCTGGGTGCAGGCTTTCTGGACAGTGTCCGCTGCGGGAGAGGCTGCTCCCAGCTCGGGGTCCCCACACCTTCCGAATCCTTCCTGGTGCCCAGGCTTCCCTCGCCCCCGGGGAGACCTGGCCCCACCCGTGAAAGGACGCCGGCTCTGTGGCCCCGGTGGGGCCCCCCCGCAGCCCTCCCTGGCCACCGCGGGCTGTGCCTTCAGGCCACGTCCCTGCAGCCTGTGTCCGGTGGACTCGGTGTGACTCAGCCACGGCCTAGTTGCTAGGTGAAGCCGCGGAGTGGGGGACGGAGACCGGGCCGGGGTGCGGGCCGTGGGGACGCGGACGGGGCTGAGGCCTTCTCTCTTAGCTTTCTGTGTGTTGGTTTGTGTATGAAGCACTTTATGAGGCTGCAGGAATCAATGACCGCCCCTTCCAATTAACTGGAATTGTTTACAAATGAGCTACATTCTGAGATTTTTATCAGTGAACTTACGAGAACAACTATCATTAAACCTATTTATAAAAGCTGTGTCAGGCCGTGAGTCTGTGTGTGACAGGTGGATGACCTCCCGTGCCCCCCAGGGGTCTGAAGCCAGGAGGGAGCAGCCTGTGTTGGGGGCAGGAGGATGGCCAGCTGATGGCAGATGAGATGGGGTGTGAGCCCTGGGCACTGACTGCCGCTGTTTCCCCTTACCTGGGGGTGAGGAGAGGAGATGGCCCCTGGTGCACCCCGGGATCCCGCACACATCCACGCGGCCTCCCGCATCGGCCGGCCCCTCGCCTCTGGGCCCGTGTCTCTGCCCTCCTGTCTGGCGGCTTCCTGAGGACAGGCTGGGCAGGTCACGGGGAGGCCTGGTGGGAAGCGTCGAGGAAGCTTCATTTGCTCTTCCATCCAGTCATGCTCCTGTCTCTTATACACATCTCACCTGAGGTCCGCAGGCAGGGCGCGGAGGCTCTGGGGGACAGGCAGGCGTCCCTGATGAGCTGACACATGTATGGCCCAGGGCACGGCGTGTCCTGCCTGGGCCTGGGCCTGCCACACGTGGGTCCTGCCAGTGCCCGCGAGCAGCCTCGGGGATGCAGGCAGGCGACTGCACCCCTGCCCTGAGCCCCCCACAGTGGACGCGTGTGCCTTCCTGGGCTGGACTGGCCAGTCCCCAGCGGACGAGGAGGGGCCGTCCGTGCCATTTGTCCCTCCATGGGCTGTCAACTGCGTTTCAATGTCTGTGGAAACGGGCACCCACCACCCTGAGAGGCTTTGTGCTGCCCCGCAGGCTGGCCCCCGGGCGCCGTGTCCAGTGGAGTCATGGAGCGTGACCACAGCCCTCTGTGGTCCCTGCCCTATGGGCCACAGTGGGAGCTGAGGGCCCCCGAGGCCCTGGGCCAGTGGCATAGGTCGGGGAGGTGTCTCCCCACACGGGGCACCAGGACGAGTTCTGGCAGCAAAGACTCGAGATGCTGTTCCGGGGTGACCCCTCGTGGAGGACTGGCTCCCACGTGGACACCAGGAGCGCACACTTCTTCAGGGGCTGCGGGGTCGGGGTCGGTAACGCTTTCTAGCCCGCGCCCTCCTCACCCCAGGAGAGGCGGCGTTGGGAGGCTGGGGGGCAAGGGGCAGGCTGTGTCCCCTGCCGGCGGCTGGGCGCGGAGGCGCCTTTTCCCCAGAGCCCCCGCCCCTCCCCCGGGCTGCTGCTGGGTGCAGGCTTTCTGGACAGTGTCCGCTGCGGGAGAGGCTGCTCCCAGCTCGGGGTCCCCACACCTTCCGAATCCTTCCTGGTGCCCAGGCTTCCCTCGCCCCCGGGGAGACCTGGCCCCACCCGTGAAAGGACGCCGGCTCTGTGGCCCCGGTGGGGCCCCCCCGCAGCCCTCCCTGGCCACCGCGGGCTGTGCCTTCAGGCCACGTCCCTGCAGCCTGTGTCCGGTGGACTCGGTGTGACTCAGCCACGGCCTAGTTGCTAGGTGAAGCCGCGGAGTGGGGGACGGAGACCGGGCCGGGGTGCGGGCCGTGGGGACGCGGACGGGGCTGAGGCCTTCTCTCTTAGCTTTCTGTGTGTTGGTTTGTGTATGAAGCACTTTATGAGGCTGCAGGAATCAATGACCGCCCCTTCCAATTAACTGGAATTGTTTACAAATGAGCTACATTCTGAGATTTTTATCAGTGAACTTACGAGAACAACTATCATTAAACCTATTTATAAAAGCTGTGTCAGGCCGTGAGTCTGTGTGTGACAGGTGGATGACCTCCCGTGCCCCCCAGGGGTCTGAAGCCAGGAGGGAGCAGCCTGTGTTGGGGGCAGGAGGATGGCCAGCTGATGGCAGATGAGATGGGGTGTGAGCCCTGGGCACTGACTGCCGCTGTTTCCCCTTACCTGGGGGTGAGGAGAGGAGATGGCCCCTGGTGCACCCCGGGATCCCGCACACATCCACGCGGCCTNTCCAGAGGCCTCAGGGGCGGGGGCCCGAGGCCAGGGCGTGGCCGGGCAGGGCTCTCGGGGTCCGAGGGGTGAGCGGGCTCTGCCCTAGACGGCGTCCACCTCGTGGAGCGTGTAGTCCAGGATGGTGTCCTGCCCTTGGAACCTGAAGTAGCCACGGAACTTCTTCCTCTGAAGCAGGAGTGGGAACCAGTAGCTGTCGTCCGGCCACATGTCCCCGAAGGGGATCTGGTCCAGCCGGAACCACTGCGGGCGCATCTCTGCAGGGGACGGAAAGGCAGAGTCACCACCGCCAGCCCGGATCTCAGCCTGGCTTTCTGCGGGGTAGTCACTGAGTTACTGTCGCGAGGAGCTGGGCATCCTCTGTTATCTCATCCAGGCGACTGGACTCATTTTACAGGAGAGGAGGGAGGCTCAGGCCCTGGTGTGTTTCCGCACCTGCCCTTGGGGAGGGGAGGGGAGGGACTGGGGGCTGCCAAGCCGGCCCTTCACTGCCTGCCTCTCCCGGCCTGGACACTCACCGTCGCTCTCCACGGGCGTGCCCTGGACACTGTCTGTGCAGAAGACGTGTACGTCCATCAGCTCGGGGTCACCCACGAACTCAAATGTGATCTGGCCCACCTTGTGCAGCGCGTCCACGGTCAGACCGCTCTCTTCCTGCAGCTCCCTGTGGACAGACGGGCGGACAGGAAGTGACAGTTAAATCAAGGCGCCTGTGTCCACGTGGAACCAGAGAATGGAGCTGGGTGGATGGAGGAGTGGAGAGTGCACATGTGTGGCCAAGGGGTCGGGTTTGGGGCTGCTGTTTCGGGGTGCCCAGATGTGACCCCCGCCCCAGCTGAGCACCTGGGTGCGCTGATTGGCAGCCCTGGCCTCGGCCCGTGCGGCCGCTCGGGGGTCCCACGGGGCGGGGGCCCTGCACTAGAGCCGGGAGCCCCAACTGGCCCGCTCGGCTCCCCCTGCAGGCGCCGGGCCCTGAGCCGAAGCCCACCTGCCCCCAGGGTCCCGCTCTGGCCTGCCCTGCTCGGAGCTCCACGTCAAGCCGCAGGTTCCTCTCGCCTCCTTCCCAGAAGAGGGGCGGTTTTACTTCTTTTCACCGAGGAGACACCCCTGCCTTCCCACTGAGACCAGCCAGCTCTTGTGCCTCCTCTGAACTTGATCGCAGGGGATGGGCTTCGGGCCGTCCTCGCTGTGTTGTCCTTCTCAGGACCCCTTTCCCCGCCCCCCACCTGTGCTGGGGATAAGGGCCAGGGGGCATTGCCACACCTGAGCTCACAAGCCAGCTGATTCACGAGGAGACGGTGCCCCCTAAACACGAGTGCCTGTTTCACACTTCCCCAGGCCTGTGCGTGCTGTAGGCAGTTTAGCAAACACACAAGGCCTGGTCCCCCAGCAAGAACCCCTGTGGCCACTGGAGCCTTCCCTTTGGGTCCTTCTCCTTCGTGCACCCCTTTGCAAACTACAGACACAGCACCAAGCCTGGGACCTGTGCTGCTCACAACGCCGAGCAATGTCCTACACCTGGAGGAATTCAACCAGCGCCTCTGCCGCTGTGTATCAGAGGATAAATCCCACTGGTGCACCGCGAAACCTTCCTGAGAGCACCCTCAGGCATGCCCTCTGCCACCAGCCCTCCCCCAGCCGGCTTCTCGGCATCCGGGACAGCGCTTTCTGGAGGGTCTGCTGTGGGCTCTGGGTGCTCACAAGCCTTCAGCTGTGAAGCTCAGCACCTGTGTCTCCTGGGAGCGACTCTCACTTCCCCACTACTCTGAATTTATTTCTGTGGCTGTAAAACCGTTCTAATTATGTCTGACCTTTTAGAGCTGTAGGTTAAAAAAAGGTCTGTTTAAGCTCTGATCTCGGAGTTCTATCAGGAACACAGTGCATAATTACTTCTTGTGCCCACGACTAGGAGTCAGGGAAACCGCTGTGTCCATCAAACGCGCTGGGTTAAACGGTTGCCTTCCTGAGCGGAGACTCTGCCCTAACCTCCCTGTGAGGCCGGGAGAGGAACTGTGTCCACCTGCTGCCATTCATTGCGGCCGAGTGACGTCCAGAGAGCCGGAAGCTATTCACTGCGATGATCAATCAAAATTAGACACGACCTAGAAAAGGAGTGTTTTTGCAAGTGGTGTGCAAATGGCTCCCCAATTAGACGTAATAGAAGCTCTCAGTGGGGCCTCCCGACCGCCGGCAGCAGGCTGGCGGAGCTCGTTTTTAAAAACGTCACCAACTGATTCACTGTTTTGACTCATTTGGGTTCATCTTCCCCAAGTCCGTGGCGGGCTGTGAAATGTCAGTCATCTCCTCGGTGTCAGAGCCGAGGCTCCGCTTCAGGCCTGAATAATCAGGCAGCTGGAGATGACACTGTTCCAGTTCTGCTAACGTGTCTGATCGCATCTCCGGGATGCAGGCGGGGAACAGGACAAGTGACACGTTAAACCCGTGGTGGGGCGGGACCCTGCCGTCTGGAGCTTGCTGCGGAGCTTGGGGGCCTGCCTGCTGTTCCTCCTGCAGCCCGGCCTACTGGAGGTCTCTGAACACCACACTCTGCTACTCACCAGCTCTGGGAACACTGGCCAGGACAGCGGGCTGCTCCATACCCAGAGCCCGAACCTGGCTGCGAGGCACTGCCAGTCCCCAAGTGCCAGCAACACTCCCGCAGGGGGAGAATGCATCTTCCTTGGGGCTCCGGTGGCCCCCCGTGTGTCCTGCACACAAGACAGAGCCAGCCTCACACGCCACCTGAGTCTGCAGGTGAGTGAGGGGCACACGCTAACCCACCCCGGGACCCCGAAGGGCAGGGCACCAGACACCAAGGCTGCCGAGACCTTGCTTGTCAGAGCAGGGCAGCCAGGGAATGCGGTCTGAGGAGCAGCTACACGGGTGTGCAAGGAAAGAAGCCAGAGCCGCCCTAGGGGCCGGTCTCAGCCTGTGCTCGGGCATGGGAACATGCCACCCGTCCCTCCTCCCACCCGCAGGGGCTCCGCAGTCCTTTGTCAGGGGTGTCCTGACGCAGGGGGCAGGTATGGGAAGGGGGGGTTGGGCCAGACCATGTGGGCTCAGTGGACACAGGGTGTTGAATTTATCCCCACGAGCCTGAGGGGCAAGAAGGCAAAGAGGCTGAAGTCTGGAGGGCTGTGTGATGTCGCGCACCGCTTCAGTTCTTTCCCACGTGAATGTAGCTGGTGTCGAGGAAGAGACTGTGAGTGAAAGGTCCCAGACACGCTTGTCATCAGCTCCCCTGAACCAGTGAAGAAGCTGAGTGACTGGCCAGCCCCTTGGCTAGAGAGAGGAAGCCATGACTTTTCCACCCAAACCACCGCACAGCAGCAAGCCAAAGTGTACCCAGCCGGGACCATGTGACAGGCCCTGTTCAGTCCTTATGCTTATTTTCTCGCTAAACCCTCACAACAATCCTAAGAGGTAGTTGTGGTGGTGGTTTAGTTGCTAAGTTGTGTATAACTCTTGTGACCCCATGAGCTTTAGCCCGCCAGGCTCTTTTGTCCGTGGGATTCTCCAGGCAAGAATACTGGAGTGGGTTGCCATTTCCTTCTCCAGGGAATATTCCCAACCCAGGGATGGAATTCAGGTCTCCTGTATTGTAGGCAGATTCTTTGCTGACTGAGCCGCCAGGGAAACCAAGAGATAGCATATACTGTTATTATCCCCACTCTGCAGATGCAGAAACTGAGGCTCCAGGATTCAGCCTGTGCTCCAGGTCACGTGGCTCTGAGTGGTCAGAGGTCTGGCTCTACAACTTGAATCCTTGCCCCCTGTGGAAGCTGGCTCTGCAGTCAGGCCTGCCCCTCCCCTCACCTCTTGGCCCCATCCTCGATGGTCTCTCCTTCTTGAACTTTGCCCCCGAAGCCGTTCCACCGGTCAGCCCCGAAGCCACGTTTCTTCATGCCCAGGAGGACTCGCTGGGGCTGCAGCACCAGGACCAATGTGTAGAGCCTTGAGGCGCGCATGGTGCCCTTGGGTTCTGTGAGGAAGGCAAGGGGCTGGTCAGCTTGATTTGGGCGTGGACGGGGTGTGGATGGAAGCTTGAGCATTTTGGTGGCCAGGGGCTGTGTGGACTGGAAACACGTGCTGGAGAGCAGGGAGAGGGAGCGTCCCAGCTCTGCCCGATGTGGCAGGTTTTCTGGGGTAGATGGAGACCTGGCCCAGGGCCCAGTGGCAGCAGCCCCGGACCCTTTGCTTGCTGGGCTGATGCAGGTCAGGTGATGGCCAGGTTGTCCCTGCCTCTCTCAGCGCAGGGGACGTCCACCTCTGAGCCCACCTGGCGTGAAATGAACCATGCTTTTCACCCAACGGTCCTTGCATCTGGCTTTTGCTCTTGGCCTTTCATTATGGGGCCTTCTGGCTACTGGGTTCTGGTTTCTGCGTCTCTGCAGTAGTAGACCCCGATTCCCAGGAAATGTGCGGCTCTGACACTGGAGAGCCCCCAGCAAGGCCCGCCAGCTCCCCTGCTGTGACAGGTGTTCACATGCTGCTCAGAGACATCGCTGCCCCAGGACCTGGTGCTCGGCCTGGAACACCACTCCTGCCCGAATGCGTGTGTGTGAAGACCCTGCAGGGGACGTCTGGTCACTGCTGGAGACATGATAGAGGTCCAGGACCGTGCTCCCTGTCCATCCATCCTCATCCCGGTCTGGGGCCCACATTGGATGAGATACAGGATTTGGGACCAGGGATGCTCCAGGGAAGTCACGGTGTCCGAGAATAGGGACTGAGGCCTGGGTCCCTGTGCTGGCCGGCAGCTCGTGCCTAACTGGGTCTCTGGGTCCAATCTCTCTGTAACAGGCGGACTTTGTGATGTTGCTGACCTGTTAAGGCGCAAAGCCCTGACTTCCTAAATTAATTAAGAATCTCTGCTGTCAGTTATTAGGCACCGATCATATACTTTCCGAAACGTATCCCAGTTAACAGACCCAACGACCCTGTGAGCTGAGACTTGGCTTCTCCGCTTTCGGCCAAGGAGACTGACGCTCAGAAAAGCGAAGCCTGACAGAAAGTCAAACACCAGAGCCAGTACCGAACCCTGGGCCTGCCTGCTGTTGGCCAGGCTCTCAAGTACAGTTGGCCACAGCTCTCGGCACTATGCTCAGGCAGGTCCCCAGAGCCCACTTGACGTCAGGGGCCGGGCGGCCCCTTCTCAGCAGGGCGGGCTCTGAACGGGATCACCAGTCCACTGCGGCCCGTGACTAGGGTCTAAAGCGACAGCACGCCGGCGGGTGCCAGCCTCGGGCTCCCATGTCTGGCCGTCCGTGAAGCGCCGCCAGCTGCCCTTCGGCGGGCCCCAGGCCCATCTCCGGTGGCCGCACCCTCTGCTCACCTGTGCTCTCGCCCCCGGACTCACCCAGGCCCGGGCACTGCGCGCGCCTTTCGAACCCACGTGCCGCTTCCGGGGGCGTGGCCTCGGGCCGGAAGTGAGGCCGGTACTTCCGGTGGCGGCTGGCGGAGCGGGTCCGCGTCCATGGCGGGGTGAGCGGGGAGGCGGCTGAGGTGGGAGGTCGGTGGGCGCGGCGGCTGGCGCTCAGTGGGGATTAACGGAGCACCTACTGCAGGTGTGCGGGAGGCGGAGTGGCCAGACGACGGCCCCGTTTTTCGGGTCCGAAAAGGGGCTCGTCCCGGCCTGGAAAGGGGTCGGGGCAGCCCCAGCGACGTGACGAGAGCGGACCGGCCGCGCTGGGACCGGCCGCGGCTCCGAGGAGCGAGGGCGGGCGGGGGGCTGCGGAGGCCGGCAGGGAGGGGAGGGGCGCGGCCCCCGCAGAGCACCGCCGGCGCCAGGCCTGCGTCCCGGAAGCCAGGGCCGCGTGCGGCTGCACCCTGGTCGCAGGGGCGCGGGCGTCAGCGCCCCCTCGGGGGGACCGGGCTGCGCAGCTCCGCTCCGCCCCTCCGCTGGCCGCGGCGGTTCTCGGCGCCCAGGACCGCTGCGCCCGCTTTCTAGAGACGCCTTACGCCTTTTGAAGGCAGCAGTTCAAGAGTGCTGTCTCCACATCTTTGTCAGCATGTTTTCCTGCTGAGGGAACTTTGCCTGGGAGCCATGGGACTAATAATAGTTTTTTGTTTTCTTTTTGTCAGAAGTAAAGAATGTAGATACTTTGTAGGTTTGTTCTGAGAGAGATAAGATAACCCATAGATAACCCATGGCAGTCGAGAAAGTTAAAAGCCCCACTTTGCAAAGAGGCTTGAAAATTGCCCTTCTAAGTTAATACACGGGGTAAGTTCAGTTTTACCAAGAAATGTGTTGGTCAGACCCTGTGCTAAGTGTGTGTGTGTGTGTGTGTGTGTGTGTGTGTTAATCTCTTAAAGCCCAATGAAAACTTGTATCCTGTGAGAAAGAATGTTCCTTTCATGAAATTTATCAGTATTTTCAGCCAGTATTGGGAAAACTTTGGTTGACACAAAGTGACTATCATTACCTTTTGAGATTGTCTTCTGAAGAAGACTTCAGGAGAGAAAAGCATCTTTTGACCACAGAGGAGAAGCCTGCTGGATTAGTTTGCTCAGGCTCCTGTAACCCAGGACCCTAGGATGGGCGGCTGAGAGCGGAGATTTACTGGCTCAGTGTCTGCAATCTGGAAAACGGAAATCAAGTTGTCAGCAGGATTACTCTCTGAAGCCTCTCTCCTTGACTTACAGACGGCTGTCTTCTCCCTGTGTCTTCCTGTGGTCTTTGTCCTGTGTGTGTCTGCGTCTTGATTGCTTCTTATAGGGACACCAGTATGGATAGAGCCCACCCATTTACCCTTTAAAGTGGTGGTTAAAGAACCCGCCTGCCAGTGCAGGAGACATAGGAAATGAGAGTTCAATCCCTGGGTTGGGAAGATCCCCTGGAGAAGGAAATGGCAACACACTCCCGTATTCCTGCCTGGAGATTCCCATGGACAGAGGAGCCTGACAGGCTACAGTCCATAGGGCTGCAGAGAGTTAGACACGACTAGTATCTTAGCACACACACACAGAACTTTACCTTAATTACCTCATTAAAGACCAGTCACATCTTGAGTACCAGGGGTTAGGAGTTTACCATGCAGACTGTGGGCTTCCTATTTGGTGCTAGTGGTAAAGAATCCACCTGCCAGTGCTGGAGATATGAGAGACAGGGTTGGATGTCTGGGTTGGGAAGAGCCCCTGAAGAAGGAAATGGCAACCCACTCCAGGATTCCTGCTAGGCAAATTCCGTGGACAGAGGAACCTGGTGGGCTGCAGTCCGTGGGGTCTCAGAGTCGGACGTGCTGAGCGCGCCTGCAGACTTGGGGATTGTGGTTCAGCCCGCAACACCTTTCAGAGTCGGATGTCCTGAGCGTGCCTGCAGACTCGGGGGATGTGCTTCAGCCCGTAACACCTTCCTGGCTGTAGCTTGTCAAGTCGCCTCTCCCACTTGGGCCATAGTAACCCATCTCTAAAAATGTGCGGGTTGAACCTGGGGCCCCACTGTCCTATGTGATGCCAACCTGCTTGTTCCCTTTTCCTCACCAGGTCCTTGAAACTGGTGTGGGCTTCCCTTCAGCGTCAAAGGTTCCACACCGCTGGGAGTTGCTGCAAGAGCCGGACTGGCGCTGAGCACCTGTGGCTGACGCGGCATTTGAGGGACCCATTTGTGAAAGCTGCGAAGGTAGAAAGTTACCGATGTCGAAGTGCCTTCAAGCTCCTGGAAATGAATGAGAGGCACCAGATCCTACGGCCCGGCCTCCGGGTGCTAGACTGTGGGGCCGCTCCTGGCGCGTGGAGCCAGGTGGCCGTGCAGAGAGTCAACGCTGTGGGCACAGGTGGGGCCTGCGCGCTGTCTAGGGACCTCCCTACCACTGTGGTCCAGACGCAGGCCGGCCGCCCTCTTCCGGCCACACAGAGCAGCCAGGTTGCTTTGTGAAAGCACGTGCTTCTGCGTGTTGGTTTAGTAGGAATGATACAAACCAAACACTGACATTTTCAAAATGAAAGAGGGAGGTAGGAAGGGGGAATGAAGGTGAAAGTCACCTGCGACCACAGCATAGAAGCGCGTAGGCCAACATGGCCTGTGGCCTCAGCAACGAGCTCAGACAGCCGTCTGTAAGTCAGGTTTCTTTGCTCAGCAAAGAAATCACTCTGCAATTTCCTCTCTTGCCATCCTCCCTTGGCAGGACAACTGAATCAACCTGGGGTTTCCTGGAGTTGCTCCTGGGGCTGCCCAGGGAGCCCTCGTGACTGTGGACTCTCCACTTTGGCCCAACTCGAGGGACTTAGTGCTTATCTCATACATTTGGGGGTTTTAACTAAGAGCATATATATAAAAAAGTTGGCTTCTGACTAATAGATCAACCGACTACCCATACAAGGTAGAAAATGACGCCATCCATTTAAACAGCTGCATACTATCCCAGATGATGGTTACACTGTTGGTATTCAGCCAGTTTCCTCATCATGGGCATCAAGATTGCCTTTGAGTCTTTTGTAGGTGAGTGGTGCTAAGGTAACAATCCTTACCACTTGCATTTCCTACTGTAACTTTTGAGGGTACCACCTGTACTGGCAGGTCACAGATCTCTCCCATATACTTTAGAATGGGTGTGTGTGCCCATCTTCCTGATGAGAAAATTGAGATCTACAGGAGTTTTAGTGACCTGCTGAACCAGGCATGCCACTCCCTGGGTTTTGTCATCAGTCTCTTTAATCTGGGTAGGATGCCTCAAGGGGGTTTAGAACAGTTTAAAAACATTTCTTACAAGCTCAGTAAATAGTTTATTGTTCAAGTGAATGAATCTGTCAAAAACTTCAGTTCCCTTTCCCACCACTGAGTCTATACACAGACTTCCTAACGACTGATGTTAGAGGTTCCTGTCCCCCTAATTGCTCTTCAAGAGAAGCAGGAAAACAGCTAAGGTTAACCTGTAGGTAGAGGTGGGAGAAGCAGAGACTGTGTACATAAAATGGCTTGGGTTCTTTTACTCCCCCCAAAAGTTGCAAAAATGCAACCAAAGTCATTTGCTTTTAGAAGGCACTTCTGGGGCTACAGTACAGGGGACGTTAAAGGATCAAGAGGGACTGAGCACAGTGTGTGAAGTGGAGGAGAGCCGTCCCACCCTCCAGGGCTGGAGGCAGAGAAGGCCCTTCTGGGGCTACAGTACAGGGACGTTAAAGGACCGAGAAGTTAAGGGACCGAGCACAGTGTGTGAAGTGGAGGAGAGCTGTTCCACTCTCTAGGGCTGGAAGCAGAGTTTCGCCTTTGAAAAATGAGGCGCCCTGCAGAATAGCTGGACTTCTCATCTTTAGATAAAGATCAAATACCTGCCCCTCACCCACAGAGCAGCCTTTTTACTAAGCTGAGCTAGCTCTGAGTCTGTGACTGTTCCTTCGTGGATCCACCCTGGTGTGTAAGTGGTGCTGGGAGGGGCTGCGGCCTGGCCTCGAGGGCAGGAAATCCCCTTTCAGATGAAGTGAAACTGACATCTTTTTATTTCACAGCTGGTATCACTCAGACATGGGCAAGGTATCACTTTTTACCTTATTTAGCATCTGTCCACTTTCCCCGTTTCTTGGCTTGTTTCTAATAGTTTCTACATTGAAGGAAACTGGAGTAAACTGCAGAATGGATTTGTTGGTTTAATCCGGAGGCACTTTGTATAGTAATGGGTCATTCTCTGTTTTAGTTTATCAAAGACTCCTCAGAGTTAAGAACCCTTTTAACGGAGAGCAAGGCTCCGAGAGTGAAATGCAGTCAGAGGTGGAGTATCAAGGCCAGGGTGTGGCCCCAGGTCTGCCTGTCCCTTGGAACAGTCAGGTTGCCTCTCCTAGCCTCAGTTTCCTCAGATGTAGAGGGAAGACCACCAGTCCCCGCCCACCACATGTTTTCCTAGGAGGAAAACCCTGTGTCCCCATTTTTGCACATTAGTTCTTTTTCTGCTGCTGCTGAGTCGCTTCAGTCATGTCCGACTCTGTGTGACCCCGTAGATGGCAGCCCACCAGGCTCCCCCGTCTAGGTCCTGACTTTTACACGTGTGTGTGTATATATATATATATATATTTTTTTTTTTTTTCTTTAGTCTGTGCCATGCAGGATCTTACTCCCCACCTAGGGATCAAATCTGTGCCCCCTGCATTTGAAACACTCACTCACCGGACTGCTAGAGAAAGTTTATCTCTGTTTTATTATTTTGTTACATTTACTTTTTGTGGGATGCTTTTGCGGTGTCAGTGAGTAAGTACCTTCACCATTTCTTCCTTAGACCCCAGTGCTCCTGTTGGCTTTGTGCTTGGGGTAGATCTTCTCCACATATTCCCCCTGGAAGGAGCAACGTTTCTGTGCCCTGCTGATGTGACTGACCCTAGAACCTTCCGGAAAATCCAAGAGCTGCTTCCTGGTGGGAGAGCAGATGTGATCCTGAGTGACATGGCACCCAACGCCACGGGGATCCGCAGCCTCGACCACGACGGGCTCATTAGCTTGTGCTTGTCCCTTCTGGACATGGTTCCAGATGTCCTGCACCCCAGGGGGACATTCCTTTGTAAAACCTGGGCTGGAAGTCAGAGTTATCGGTTACAGAAGAGACTGACTGAGGCATTCAAGAACACAAGGACTGTAAAGCCCAAGGCCAGCAGAAAAGAGTCGTCAGAGGTGTACCTCCTGGCCACACAGTACCGAGGGCAGCCTGGAGGTCTGTGAAGGCCTGAGCGCTTGTCCTGCTGTCTGGCTCTTCACTGCAGAGGTAGCTTGAGCTCTGTCCTGAAGTGTGGCTGGGGAGATCCGAGCTGGATCTACGATGCAGCAGGCAGGGCAGATGGGGGACCTGTTTTAAGACAAAACTTTATTCATTGTTCATGATATATAACGATATGTGTTTAAAAAACATGATCGCTTTGATTTGTGAAGCGGAGTTACCATAAGAAAGAGACAAAAGGATGAAAAGACTGGGGTGCATAAAAACACTGAGGCAGAGAAACACAGACACCTTTACAGAATTTTCTCACCACTGTTAGTATGTTACAGAGGAACTGGCTTCCACCATCGCTGCAAAGCCATCCCCAGGTTTCCAGGTGTTATTTTGGATATACAGTGTAATGTAGAAAAATCTGAAGCTTCAGTCTGGGGATTTGTTTCCATCTCTGTGGTGAATGATCTGGAAATACTTCAAGCAGTGAGAGCTCCTTAGGGAAGACATTTACTATGAATTATGGATGGGGGGCGAGCAGTGTGAAACTGGAAATGTTTCTATAACACGCCAGGCCCCAGAGACTTAAAGGTAATAACCAAAGCAAGCAGACACATGGTGTGTTTATTTCCTTTTACTCTCTTCCAGGATTTGCATACTTAAAAAAAAATTGATTTATTTGAGACCATTCTCTGCAACCATCCCTTAAGAGTATATTGACCGTAATGATGATTAAATCTTGCCTATTGAAAACAAATGTACAACCTAAAAAGCTGGGAGTTATTTTTATTTGGCAGATAAAACTGGGGACTTAAACCTAGGACACAGTGTCTCAGGTCACTCTGAGGGACTGCCCTGAAGAGGGAGAGGAGGAGCTGGAGTAATACAGGAATTTTCGGAACAAAGACCAGGTACTAGGAACATCAGCAGATTTCTGGTTAATAAAAAACTAGATGCCTCCAAGAATTCAGCACTTCACTCTGTGCGGAAAGATGCAGGGCTCTCGGGCTCACTGGAACTGTTCCTTTGATGCGACCTCAGCTTCCTGGGCCCGGTGTCCTGTGCTTTCTCACCCGGAGTCTCCTCAGTGCACACTGTTGGGGTTGGAGGTGGGGTGGCGGCTGCAGAGTCTGATAATTCAGTGGATAGCGTTACATTTGGGGCCTTCCCTGGTGGCCCAGACCGTGAAGAATCTGCCTGCGATGCAGGAGACCCATGTTCAGTCCCTGGGTTGGGAAGATTCCCTGAAGGGGATGGCTACTCACTCCAATATTCTTGCTTGGAGAAGCCCCTGGACAGAGGAACGTAGCTGACTACTGTGGCCCGTGGGGTCACAGTGAGACATGGCTAAGCAACTGATCTGTTTTCACCCTGAGCTCATAATTATGAGTGGCTGATGGCTGCAACATTATTTACTGATATGGCAGGCAGCATTTTTAGTTCACACATCCCAAGGATGGCTGGGGGAAGACATGGGGTCTTAGGGTAGCTCAGATGAAAGTAGTCTGCAGGCCGGCCTTATAAAATTCTTTTCACCTTATTTTCACTGCCCTGTGTCCTACCTCTGCCACCACATTCTTTGCTTCCGCATCCTTTTTCCTTCTGGCGACACAAATTCATGGTTTAGTCTCTGGAAATTCGGTGCAGCCCCTCCGGCGCTTCGCCGGGTTTGTGGAGGAGGAAGGAGGAACTTGAGAGACCCGTTGGTAGATGCAGGCTGCAGGGAGTCCAGGACCTGCTGGCTGTGGGCTGACCGCGCTCCACCCTTGCTCCCTGGAGAACGGGGCCCAGACGACGGCTCTGCACCCCAGCAGCTCTCAGGGCGCTAGGAGGACAGCTTAGTAGCATAGTATTTCCTGTTTTTCTTTTCTTTTTTTTTTTTAAGAGAAAAGTAAAAACGCAATTATTAATTCAGGCAAACACCGTAGTGGCAAAAGCTGCGGCCTAGTCAGGACTCCAAGGAAGTTTGGCCCCAGGAGGCCACCGTTAGGCGGTGCTGTTCTACACGAGTGCGAGACAGCCGTCCAGTGGAAGCCCGCCTGCGGCGGACAGGGGCACCAAGAGAGTCCCGCGGGCCGGCCTTCGGTTCCGAGCGTTCTCCGGGCGGCGGCATCCCGGGCGCGGGACGGAGACTGGGCCCCGGGCACCCGTCAGTGCGCCGGCCCGGAACTTTACGGCTGGTCCCGCCCAGATCTCGCGAGAGCGCAGGCGCACGTCTCGCGATACGCGGGCTCGCGTGTAATAGAGGGAGATCTGAGCCGCGGCGGCGACGGCTGCGAGCAGCTGAGGCGCTGAGGTGAGCGGCCTGTCCTGGGCGGGAGCCTGGCTGAGCCGGGGGCGGGTGCCCAGCAGAGCCGGCGGGAGTCGGGCAGGGAAGAGGCTGGGGCCGCCCGCTGGGCCTCCTCCGCGGGCTGGGAGTCGGCGCCCTCGGCGTTCCCGCTTGCTTCTCTCAGACCCGGCCGCCGGGCTTTTACCGGCGCGCCCACTGTGTCCGCGGGGCCCGCCGCTGCTCTCCGTGCTCTGTCCTCTGAGCCTGGGCGTCCGGTGCGGGGCCCCCCAGACTTCCTCCTCGAGAGGAGCTGGAAGCGGCCGGGGCGGAGGCGGCCTCGGAGGAGAGGGGCTTCGGCGAGCCACCCCCCGCACCCCCCCCCCCG
>SJYW01005120.1:529542-545377 GCA_006410735.1 Raphicerus campestris
CCCCCCGCACCCCCCCCCCCGCCCCGGCCCGAGACGGCGCCCTGCAGGCAGAGGGGCTTTTCTCGGTTCCTTGCGGGTGGACCGCACCGCCGCCTGCACCCCTGCGCCTGAGCGGCCGGCGTGGGGTGCCACTACTTCATTTCACACCTGGGGAACGCGGTGGGAGGATGGGAAGCGCCTGCCCAGAGTCGCACTCCTGGCAGGTGGTGGGTCGGGTACTTGGATTTCCTCTCTCTGTAAGTTGGGAGAAAGCAGGTGAACTCAGCAGACCAGCGAAAGTGCCCCGGGGCGCTGTGGAGTGGTGCTGCGGCTGGTCAGGGTCCCTGTGTCTGTAGCTTCCCTCAGGACGTGGAGGGCACTAGAGAGTCAGGGTGCTCTGCGTTCCACCTCGGGGTTTCGTCCAGAGCAGCTGACATCCAGTGGAGAGGCTTCTGGAAGACCTGAGTCTCCTGGGTACAGAGGATGGCATTTGAGCTGCCACCTTTTCCCTTGCCTTACGGAGCGGCTTGGTTCCAGGCAGGTGAAGATGCATGTGGTCTTTTCATTCTTGTGTATAAGGTGCATCAGCTCTTACAGGGGTTGCTGTCTTGAGAGGAGGGTATATTGGCTAAATTTTCCATCACAGGGTGAAAGGTATTAGTTCAGTTCAGTCGTGTCTGACTCTTTGCAACCCATGGACTGAGGCACGCCAGGCTTCCCTGTCCATCACCAACTCCGGGAAAGTGTTATGGCCCCAAGGCCGTAATGGTCAAACGGAGTGATTTGCCCTCTGGATCAGAGTGCTGCCGCCTGGCTCCACTTGGGCCGTTTCTCTCTGCCAGGCTCACAGCACTCGAGTGCCCCTCCCTGGTCTCTCTGCCAGTTCATTTTCCGTGGGTATGAAGGAGAGGTAGAGAGAACAGCTGTGCTGCGCAAGAGTGGAAAGGACAGCCTCCAGCAAACAGGGCCTCTGCGTGCCCAAGACCAGTTGTTCAGTTGCTAAGTCACGCCCGACTCTTGGACTCCATGGACTAGACACCAGGCACCTCTGTCCATGGGATTTCCCATGCAAGAATACTGGAGTGGGTTGCGATTGCCTCCACCAGGGGGTCTTCCTGACCTAGGGATCAAATTCGGGTCTGCTGCAGTGGCAAGTGGGTTCTTTACCACTGAGCCACCAGGGAATCCCAGGGCACAAGGTCAAGGTTCTTGCTAATTGGGAAACTCAGAATCAAACCAAGATTGCTCACTTTTTTGGAGGTGGGGAGTAGGTTGAGGACAGGTGCTTTCCATCTGATACTTAGGGGTCATCAGTGAGAGCTGGCTGCTTGCCTCGGAGGAACACGGTATGCACCTGGAGGAACTGACACCTTTTGGTTGGTCAGTGTGCTGGGACACTTCCACTCTTTGTGAGTGGTGGGCTGCCTGGGCGAGGCTGGGATTGGCACCGGTGTGGGGACACAGGTTCTTCGCTGCTGCTTGTCCTCAGCCACCATGCCTTGGCCTGTGGAGCACGGTCGACTTTAGAGCCAGACAGACCCACGTTCCCAGCTCAGTTCTGTAACTCTGGAAGCCTCACCTCTCAGATAATATTCAAGAAGACCTGATTCATCTGCCCATTCTGAGGATTGCGATGCCGTATGTGAACTTAGAAGCAGAGTAACAGTTAATCTGTGTGGCGATAGCTGTGCCATCTCGTTTGGAGCCTTCTCTTGGGCCCTGTAATCCTCCCAGCCTTGAGAAGTGGGGCCCTCGGTTTTCAGATGAGGAGACAGGCCCCACCAACCTTGGTGCTTGCTAGCGCCAGGCGCCTTTCTCTGTGGTGCCTGGCTGAAAATGGCAGAGATGCCGTTGTTGACCTGTAACTCGCGTTGCCGTGGTCGCCATCCTTTCTGCCACTGTTGGGCGCTTTGTGTCTGATTGCTGGAAGCTAGGCTTTCTGTGGGTGCTCATGTGGGAGATGTGCCGCCTGGCTGCTGAACAGCTCGTGGTGGGAGCCGTCTGTCTTGCTGGTCTGCAGGCTGGCACTCTGACGGCCAGCAGCGTGGTGGCATCTTGTCTTTTTATGCCTCCATTTCCTCTCTGAGAAACTGGAGGTACAGGGTCCCAGTTAACTCCCAAGAATGTGGTTACAGATGCTGGAATATTTTAAGGATCATGAGAGTGCATTAGCGGAGTGGGGCTGCCCAAAGGTACCTTCTGACCAGGCAGCTGGCAGTGGTGATGGCCCATCAGAAGGCTCCCTGTGACCCTTGCCTTGTTTTCTTCCAGAAGGGAAGTAATCATGGAAGACCTGGGGGAGAACACCACCGTCCTGTCCACCCTGAGGTCTTTGAACAATTTCATTTCTCAGCGAGTGGAGGGAGGGTCTGGACTGGATGTCTCCACCTCTGCCCAAGGCTCTCTGCAGATGCAGTACCAACAGAGCATGCAGGTGAGTGCTGTGCGTTGGGGCAGGGGCCTCCATGGACAGACACCTGTCCTTAGGTAGGATTGGATCAGGTTCTGTGTAGTTGAGGCAGGTCAGTGTTTTCTCGGCCTGGAGGCCAGCTGGCCGGCTTCTGCATCTCCAGCATGGATATTCATAGTTTTGGAGGATAGCTAGTGGCCATGGTCTGGCCCTGAGATGTCCTGACTCAAAAGCCTGAGGTAACAGCACTGCAGAGTGGGCCTGGTGTTCAGTATCGCACTCCCACTGTGAGCTCACAGACACTAGAGACAGGATTGGAAAGCCAGCTCATCTAATTGAGGAATAAAGTCCTAAACTGCCTAGGAGTGTGACCTCTGGAATGGTGCAGCCAGCTGCTGGCCTCCTTTACGGTATCACACACAGGAAGTCTGCGTTGTCAGGACAGGCTCTTGGTCAGCCAGGCAGGAGGGGCAGGGCAGTGAGAGAAGCCTGGGCAGGAGATGCTCTCAGGCCAGGGAGGCCATTGGCAGCGCTTGGGTTCGGTCTGCCATGGGGCCATCTTCATGCTTGTGCTTTATCATCTCATCTCACTTTATTTCAAGTGCTCGACAGCGCTCACTGCACATGTCTGTAAAGGCTCAGGTCTCCTGAAGGACTTCAGGTTCTGGGGCACCGCAGGGTCAGTGCTTGTTGGGGCGGGGCTCGTGGGGTCCACACAGGGAGGGAGTGTGGTGTCCCTCTGTAGCGGCTGCGTCAGGCGACCCCTGGCTTCTTTGCTTGAGTCCCTTCTCCAGTCCATGCTTTCTGCCGGTGACTGCCCCAGGGCCCTGTGTCAGATGAGCCAGGAGTTTCTGTTGCTTTGGGAGCCCTGATGAGCCTGTGTCTGGTGTGGCACGACAGAGGCTATGTGTGTGTACGCGTTCACTGGCTGAACAGTTGAATCACTTACTCTGTGTTTGCTGGCAAGCTAAGTTGCTCACTGCCCCTTTTTGGCACGGACTATTCTTTATTCTGAAATTAGGTCATTTATATTTGTTTTTGGTGTTAAAATACCTTTTTTGAAATAGTGGTGGAAATAGATTGTAATTTTTTTTTTCCCCTTGGTTTTTTGCTCACTGGCAGAATATGAAGTTGGCAACTTTGGTTTAAAACAGTGTTATGACTTTGTGGATGCAGCTCTCTGGGAACTTTTGGCCTGTTGGAACTAGCGTCTGGGATTTCCAAGGTCCCAGTTCCCACCCAGCTCTGACCTGAATGGTTTCCCTAGGTGGGAGGTCAGTAAACAAGAGCCGTAGCCAGAGTGAGCTGATCAGAGCTGTGCAGCGCAGGACCTGCCTGGGAGCCCTGAGCCCAGACGTGTCCCGTCTCAGGAGTGCAGGCAGCGGTCCCTCTCTCTCCTGCCCGCCTGGCGGGTGAGAGGACGGAGCAGCTGTAGGCCTGGGAGTCTGGAAACGGAGCAGGGTCTTGTCCGCTGGCCCCGCCCGGGCTTCATTGTGAAGCTCTGTTTCTGTGCTGTGTGTCACTGTTGGCTTAAACATAAAAAAAAGGACTTTCCTTTAAATACTTTTCCTTTCACTGCTCCAGGAAGCTGTGGCCAATGGATCCGTGTCTCTGGGACCCCTGTGTGGCACCTTCACACCTGGGGCTGGGGTCCCGCCATCCTCTGAAGAAGCTGGGCCTTAGCTTCAGACTCAGAGTGAGACAAGAAAGACTGAGTTTGAATGAGGGTTGAGTTAGGAACTCCCAAATGTCAGCAAGTGGGAATTGAAATGAGAGAATACATCACAGGGGTAAAGAAGGGGTGGGCTTTAGCTCCCAAAGGAAGTTGGGGAAGGGTGGGAAAGATGTCTTCTCTCCACCCAGGATTCCACACCTGTGGCGTGACTTACACTTTTGGGGGTAACTTTTTGTTTTACAGCACTTTCCTCTGCTTTGTGGGATGTTTAGCAACATCCATGGCCTCTCTCCACCAGGTGCCAGGAGCAAACGCAGACTGTTGCTCCTCTGGGGATGATTGACAGTGTCTCCTGACATGGCCACGCATCCCTGGTTAGAATGAGACGCGTGCTTCTTGAACTTTAATGTGCATATGAATCACCTGAAGATGCCTTTAAAAGGAGGGTCCTGATTTGGTATCAGTGGCGCGGCCTAAGAGTCTGTATTTCTGTTAGGTGCCCCGGAGATGCCGTATTGTCAGACTGCAGGCTGATCTTAGGATGGTTGGGCTCTAGCCCGCCTGAAGACAAGGCCCCGGCGATCGGTGATTCTGTGGTGCTGTTGGCTGTGTCTTCTGAGGCCCTTCAGCGCTTCCATTCCCCCTTATTTATTCACCTCTGTGAGAGGAAGACTTCTGATGGGCCCCAGACTGCCAGGCCCTGCCAGCTTCTCCCTCTGAATCAAACACTGAGGAGGAGCTGAGGCCGTGGTGTTCTGCNGTGTCTGGTGTGGCACGACAGAGGCTATGTGTGTGTACGCGTTCACTGGCTGAACAGTTGAATCACTTACTCTGTGTTTGCTGGCAAGCTAAGTTGCTCACTGCCCCTTTTTGGCACGGACTATTCTTTATTCTGAAATTAGGTCATTTATATTTGTTTTTGGTGTTAAAATACCTTTTTTGAAATAGTGGTGGAAATAGATTGTAATTTTTTTTTTCCCCTTGGTTTTTTGCTCACTGGCAGAATATGAAGTTGGCAACTTTGGTTTAAAACAGTGTTATGACTTTGTGGATGCAGCTCTCTGGGAACTTTTGGCCTGTTGGAACTAGCGTCTGGGATTTCCAAGGTCCCAGTTCCCACCCAGCTCTGACCTGAATGGTTTCCCTAGGTGGGAGGTCAGTAAACAAGAGCCGTAGCCAGAGTGAGCTGATCAGAGCTGTGCAGCGCAGGACCTGCCTGGGAGCCCTGAGCCCAGACGTGTCCCGTCTCAGGAGTGCAGGCAGCGGTCCCTCTCTCTCCTGCCCGCCTGGCGGGTGAGAGGACGGAGCAGCTGTAGGCCTGGGAGTCTGGAAACGGAGCAGGGTCTTGTCCGCTGGCCCCGCCCGGGCTTCATTGTGAAGCTCTGTTTCTGTGCTGTGTGTCACTGTTGGCTTAAACATAAAAAAAAGGACTTTCCTTTAAATACTTTTCCTTTCACTGCTCCAGGAAGCTGTGGCCAATGGATCCGTGTCTCTGGGACCCCTGTGTGGCACCTTCACACCTGGGGCTGGGGTCCCGCCATCCTCTGAAGAAGCTGGGCCTTAGCTTCAGACTCAGAGTGAGACAAGAAAGACTGAGTTTGAATGAGGGTTGAGTTAGGAACTCCCAAATGTCAGCAAGTGGGAATTGAAATGAGAGAATACATCACAGGGGTAAAGAAGGGGTGGGCTTTAGCTCCCAAAGGAAGTTGGGGAAGGGTGGGAAAGATGTCTTCTCTCCACCCAGGATTCCACACCTGTGGCGTGACTTACACTTTTGGGGGTAACTTTTTGTTTTACAGCACTTTCCTCTGCTTTGTGGGATGTTTAGCAACATCCATGGCCTCTCTCCACCAGGTGCCAGGAGCAAACGCAGACTGTTGCTCCTCTGGGGATGATTGACAGTGTCTCCTGACATGGCCACGCATCCCTGGTTAGAATGAGACGCGTGCTTCTTGAACTTTAATGTGCATATGAATCACCTGAAGATGCCTTTAAAAGGAGGGTCCTGATTTGGTATCAGTGGCGCGGCCTAAGAGTCTGTATTTCTGTTAGGTGCCCCGGAGATGCCGTATTGTCAGACTGCAGGCTGATCTTAGGATGGTTGGGCTCTAGCCCGCCTGAAGACAAGGCCCCGGCGATCGGTGATTCTGTGGTGCTGTTGGCTGTGTCTTCTGAGGCCCTTCAGCGCTTCCATTCCCCCTTATTTATTCACCTCTGTGAGAGGAAGACTTCTGATGGGCCCCAGACTGCCAGGCCCTGCCAGCTTCTCCCTCTGAATCAAACACTGAGGAGGAGCTGAGGCCGTGGTGTTCTGCAGTTAGACTGAATAGCTCTGACCAGCTGACCTTCAGGTGGGAGGGTACCTGGGTGGGCCTGACCCAGTCAGCTGGATATTTTAAATCCGGGTCCAGAGATCAGACAGAAGTCAGAGAGGGAGGCAGGAAAGGGGTTCCCTGCGTGCGAAGTTCTCTCTTGTCGGCTCTGGGGTAGAATGGCCCTCGTGGCAGGGAATGTGGACAACCTCTGGGCGCTGACAGCCGCTCGGGCCAGCCAGCCACCAGGGCAGAGGAGGAGGCTCCCGAGTTACGGAGAGCATAGCTGCCGACGTGTGGACCTCAGCCTGTGGCTCGTTCTCCCTGGGCAGAGAGGCTGGCCTTGTGTGCCCAGCCGTCTGGTCCACGGAACTGGCAGCCAGTTTATGGGCGCCCAAGCTGTAGCGTTGGTGGTGGTTTGTTAGACAGCACAGAAAGTGAGCAAGCCGGCACACGGCCACCTGAAATCACGCTCCCCTCTTCTGTCCTTTACCCCCTTCCCGTGCTGCTCCCGGCTCTCCTCTCCCACCTGGGCGCCTGGTGCTCCTTCTTCCTCAGGGCTGAGTGAGGGCCCTGTGGGGAGTGGGGGCTCAGTGCGGACATGGCGAGCCCCTCGCCTCGCTCAAGTGAGACGCGGCTGCTGAGGATCTGTCTTTCCTTTGTATGGGGCCTGGCCAGCTGGAGGAGCAAGCAGAGCAGATCCGGTCCAAGTCTCACCTCATCCAGGTGGAGCGGGAGAAGATGCAGATGGAGCTGAGCCACAGGAGGGCTCGCGTGGAGCTGGAGCGGGCAGCCAGTGCCAGCGCCCGGAACTGCGAGGTGGGCTCAGCCGGGGCTGCTCCAGGCCTGCCCGACCGTGGGAAGCAAGAGCCCCCGGCCGGAGTCCAGGCGCTCCCTACCTTCCTGGCCACCCGAGGGTGCGGGTTGGCGCTTGGGTGTTTCCTGGGTCCCCAGAGAAGGCAACATGAAGGGCTGGCTGCCGAGCCTTGTGTGCCTGAGGAGGTGCTGGTGGGCACTCTCTGCTGGACGCCTGGTTGCCCTCTCTGCAAGAATTGGGATACAGGTCTGGCAGGAATGCCAGGTGGCCTGAGGGTGGCAGGAGAGTCACCAGCTTGCATAAGAGCCTGAGGCCCAGGCTGGGTCTTGCACAACTGGTCACCAGATTTCAGGGGCTGCCTTGTGGTGGCCTTGGCTGCCCTCTGCCAACCCCCGTTACCCAGAGGAGATGCTAGTTTTTTTACTCAGTGCGTAAATTCCATGCTTGCTTTGCTTTGATAACAACTTCGCCAGGGTTTTCAATAAGTGCAAGCATGGCGCCAGTACCCACCCTCAGGGAAAGCACGGGGCAGAGGCTTTCTGGTCCAGTGCTCAGCCTGACTCTTGGTGGCGTTTCCAGGGTCGGGGACCTGCCTACCTAGACTGTCGGGGGTGCGCTTGGGGCCGGCAGTGCGAGTGGAGGTGCCCTGTCCACCCTGTGATGTGCTGATCGGTCCTGCACAGCCGCAGCCCCTGGCTCCTGCGTTGTGGCAGGTCCCCTGGCTTCAGGGCCTCCCCGTTGTGGTCTGGGTGGGAGCTTCTGCCGCTTAGCTTTCTGAGGTCAGAGGTCAGCAGAGCGTGGGGCTCCATGTAACCAGGACTTGGTGACTTTGCCCCTGGGACTCTGGCTCCCACTTTGTGGCCCCTTAGCTTCTTGGGCTAAGGGTAACCTCTGGCTGACACTGGAACCTTTGGGCCTCTGGGGATCGTTAGAGTGAGGAGTCTGAGTTCTGTGTCTGCCTTCCGGGGTGAGCCACGTGGTCTGGCGGGAACCAGTGCAGCGTGGCTCTGAGGCTTTGTGGGAGCCAAGGCCCAGGGTCAGGTGCTCCTGTCTGCGGGCTCCTGCCCATGCCGCCTGTTGCTGCCTGGACCCCCGCTCTCTGGGGGCAGCCGATGGTCATGACGGTAGCCTGTGTGTGTTCAGGAAGCTGCTGGGTTCCAAGCTCAGAGGCTTCTTCCCAGGGTGGAGTCTGAGTGAGATCTCTGTGCTCCAGCCTCTCCCATGAGCAGTGGCCAGTGACGCGCACCATGTGCCCTCCCGGGGGTCCACTGTGAGACATGCCTGTGTGCTGCGGGGCCGTGTGCTCGCCTCGGAGGGGGTCCCGGCTCCAGCCCTGGGGCGGCTGTGGACTTGACGACTGGCCTCTTGGGCTCGGCAATGCTTGGGGTCTCAGTCCTGTCCTGAGGATGGAGCTGGAGGCCTGCCTGTGCAGACTCCCCTCACCAGGCCCATCATTTTTGGCAGCGCGAGATGGACCGCAACCAGGAGCTCCTGACACGCATTCGGCAGCTTCAGGAGCGGGAGGCAGAGGCGGAGGAGAAGATGAAGGAGCAGCTAGAGCGGCACGAGCTATGCCGGCAGAGCCTGGATGCGGCCGGCAGGAAGCTGCGGGAGAAGGAGGACGGCCTGGCCGCGGCTGGGGAGGTGAGGCCCTCAGCGGAGGCGCTGCTGCTCGGGGGAGAGTGCACTCGCTCCCACCCCCAGCTGCGTCTGCAGGCTAGTGTCCCTGGTTGATTTTGCTCTGCCTTCATTTTTTTGCAGAGGTGTGATCATAACAAAAATACTAATTTTCCATTTTGTGATTTTCAGTTAATAAGTTGAATGCTTTTTTAGTCTTTGTAATTATGATTTTTAGTGGTTGATTAATCCATTTTTAGTCACCTTCAAGGGTTCTTTTTATACACACATCTTGGTGCGGATGCACACGGGATCGCGTAGCTCCATGCACGCTGCCTTTTTGTTTCTGTGGAATGGTTTTATTTGGACAGAACCTAGGGGCTTGTGGGATAGTGTTACATGATCACCAGTCACAGGGCTCCTCACGGCTTTCGCTGCTGGTTGCCCTGCTCCGCCGCAGGCGTTGCTGAGGGTTCTGCTTTCCCTGTAGCCGCCCCTGTTACGGGTGGAAATCTTGTGGTCCCCCCTCCCCAGAAGATGTAAGTAGCTGCCTCTGGATTTCCATGTCTTTGATTATTAGCATCTGAGAATCTCTGTGGAGCCAGAACATGGATGAACTGGAGTCCTGTCTCCACCAGCTGAAGGCTGGATGCATTTTAGAACCAGGTCCTGAACGTTGCTGGCACAGCTGGGACTGCCGGCCTTTCCTGCCCCTCTCACGAGCCGCTCAAGGTCACAGGTGCTGTGAGGGACTGGAGACGCTGCCGGGGGCCCTGGGGTCACTGGCGCTCTGCCTCTGCATAGGTTTCTCTGCTTGGTAGATCTTGGGAGCGGGCTCCAGCTTATTTTGCCTTGGCCATGCTGGAGAGCCTGTTACGGTTGTCCCTACATCTGTCCTCTGATGTGGATGCTGGCGGAGGGGTGTCGTGACGGCCTCAAGACAAGCCCGCCCCTGCCCTGGTGCTCGCCTCCCTGTGCCCCTTGTAGGCAGGGGTGGGGGTGTTCTGCACACGGCTTCATGATGGGCAGAGGCTGCTATCGGGTGGTGCTGGGCCCTGGCAGGGCACAGGAGGTGGTGAGTGGGGACGGGGCCCTCCGCCCTTAGGTGGCGAGTGGGGAGGCCCCCCTCTGCCCTTATTTCTCACTCCCTTGGAGAAGCGCCCCCATCCTCGGTCTGAGTCCAGGGCTGTAAATCCCACGCCCACTCCGCCGGCCAATTGTGTTTCTTGTCATGGTGCCCTGGTTTAGATGCTTGCGCTCTGAGGTCGTCTTGCTGGTGGCTGGGTTTCCCCAAAGCTTTGCCGTCCGCGGGGCCGTCCGCGGGACGGGTGTCTGATTGTAGTATTCAGCACAGCGCCTGTCTGTTAAATTCAGGAAGAGCTGTCAAAGGATATGTTTATCGTTACACAGTTTTAGTACGCACATTCTTCTTGGAGTCCCAGGTTGATTGTTGTAGTAAAGGGATCCATGCAGGATGTTAAGAGGGCAGGCCCCGCCCCTGGCCCTGCCGTCAGCCTCTCCAGGGCCTGTGGGGGGCCGCGTGGGTGCACTTAGCTGCCCTGGCTGGGTGGGGGAGGTCTGCTGCGGCCGCCATGCCTGCTCAGTGCCCCTGCAGACGTTGCTGGTGTGCCAAGTTCGCTGGTCTGCCCTCTTGCCCCCAGCCTGTAGGTTGCCGTCTGGCCCTCAGGCTGACGGGGTGAGGTACCCCTTGTTACCTTAGAGTGGCGTGCCTGCGGGCTGGCTCTCCTGTTGGAGGTGTGGCCTCTTTCCCCGGCACAGCCACAGTGGAGCCCCATCACCAGAAGGTTGTCTGGGGGAGGCTGTGGTCTGCACCCGTGTCTGCCTGGTGGGCTCACCGTCCCGGGGCAGGGCCATGGGCCAGCCCACCCCTGCCTTCCTCAGCGACCGCGTCTGGCCTAGGCATGTGTCAGGCTCTGCGGTGCTTGGGCCACTCCTGTTGGTCCTGAGGACAGCCTCTGCCCCTTCTCCTGCGTTCTTGGTGGGCACCTGGCTGGTTCACAGGTAGCATCTCCCGTAGAGCTGGGATGGGGCAGGTGGAGAAGGAACCCAGGCTGAGAGAGAGAGCAGGTGTGGAGGAGGAGTATGCGGTGCTGCCGAGGACCGGGGCTGCGTGCATGCGGCGGGAGGGATGGTGGAGTGGGTTCGGGGCCGCCCGGTGCGGTCACGCCCCTTGTGGCCAGCAGCGTCCTCATGCCTGAGGCTGTCATCGTGGCTCGCTGGAGGGGTGGTCATGGGCTCTGAAGGAGGAGCCGGCTGGATGGGGGCCGGCTCTCGGGAGAACGTTGGCCCCTGAGTTTCCGTGTGAGAGGCTCCCCTCCGTGCCTGTGCCAGAGACGAGGGTGAGTGGCTTGTGTCTCGCTTTCAGACCATCACCGCGTTGAAGGGGAGGCTCTCGGATCTGCAATGGAACGTGATGAACCAGGAGATGCAGGTGAAACACCTGGAGTCTGAGAAGCAGGAGCTGAAGGAGCAACTGGACCTGCAGCACCAGTGAGTGGAGGGCAGGCAGGGCTGCCAGCTTCCAGGGCAGGCGGCTTCCCCACTGGGCCAGGCGAGCCTGGCCAGGTGTCCTCCTGATCACTGTCGGCCTGGAGCCTGCTGGGGCGGGCACGGAACTGGACATCCACTTGTTATCTGGGCACAAGACCCAGGCTCGCTGTCCTGTGTGTGCCCTCCACGGCCTGAGCGCCCAGTGCCCACGAGTGTCACGTGCACCGAAGCTTGGGGGGCCCGCGAGCACCCTGCACATGCTGCCCTCCCCGTCCACAGGCTTGGGGGGACACCCTGAGACCTTGAAGCCAGGACAGTAAGTGCCGAACAGAGCGCTGTTTCACGTGTTCCGAGAGCAAGAAGTAGGAACAGTCTTTTCTTCCCTCTTCTTTGGGGGGTGCCTGCTTGGCGGGAGTTTCCAGAGAAGGTATTAGGTTTGAGCTGGGTTTTGAAGGCTGTGTGGGACATGCCTGGGGCTGGGGGGATGTGGGTGGGAAAGGACGTTTTGAGGGAGGGAGCCTTCTGCACAAAGGCATGGCAGTGTGCCAGGCTCGCCTGGAGGCGCGGGGAGACACGCTGTCCTGCAGCTGGCAGCCTCTGCCTTACCAGGTGCTGTCTTGGTGGCCTGGCCGCTTGGTGGGGCGTGGACGTGCAGTCCTGAGTGGGCCCTGGGCTTCGGCTGTGCCTGGGCCAGCAGCAGCTTCTATTGTGAGAACTGTGGAGAGAAAAGAGAACCTTGGGAAGAGAACTCGCAGGTGGTCTAGACTTAACCACCTGCCCTGAGATTCAGGCCAGAGAGGCCCGGACCCTGGGGCCTCCTTGCAGCAGGGAGTGTGTGGGAATGTGTGCACATTTGTGTGTGAGTGTGCGCGTGTCTCTGCTGGAGAGCTTTGAAAGTGAGGGCAGTTGCTGGCTTCACCACCTGCCTATTTTTGCATGTGTTCACTCTTCTCTCAATAGGAAGTGGCAGGAAGCTAACCAGAAGGTTCAGGAGCTCCAGGCCAGCCAAGAAATGCGGGCAGAACAGGAGCAGAGGATCAAGGTGAGCAGCTCGTGTCTGGTGGGCTTCATGGTGCTGGCTCAGCCCCCTGTGACCCGTGGGGCGTGCTCACTGGCATCCGGGGAAGTTGGCCGCCTGTCTACCACAGCTGGTCACACTGCTGGTCCTCTCCTTGTGCCCCAGGCCCTGTGCCAGGTACTGGGGTATGACAGAAAGTAAGAGGTGTATGTTGCTCCCAGGACGCTCACACTCGGTGTGAAGATCAGAATCAAGCACATAGAGCAGAAAGAAAATGTATGGTGCTTCATGTACTGGGACTGCTGCGATGGCCGAGCAGGACTCGGGGGGAACAGCCTGCCCGTGTCGGCACAGCCTGCTCAGGTGGACTCTGCAGTTCCGGCCGTGCTGCCTCACTGTGGGAGGGCCTGGGGGCAGCCCGGGACACCCGCTCCCTGTGGCGCTGCATGCCGCTGCCAGAGCCACGTTCCCTCTCTGCCCCCCCTGCTCAGGCATGTGCTGGCCCCACGCCGCCCCCCAGCGCCGCCTTGTTACGGTCAGGCCTCCTGGGCTCTCTCCTGGCCTTCGTGTGCCGTCCTCAGTAGCCACGGTGCCTGCCCACCTCCCCGCCCGGTCTGCACTGCCCCACGCCGGCAGGTCCATCTCCCTGCCCCGTCTGCCCACCCACAGCCCTTGGCGGCACCCCGGGGCTGGCCTGCTGCCTGGCTGGCATCTGTCTTCTCCTGCAGAGACCTTGCCTCCTCTGGGTTGCTCTGCTGTCACTGCTTGGGCCAGTGCCTGGCGCAGAGCTGGCCCCTTAGTGTTGGCTGAACGGCCGCCCGGTTTAGTCCTGGGCCCATGACCTAACCTGCTCTGTGACCTGTCTTGGAGTTTCATTGGCTCCCCATGCAGCCTGGGGGCTCCACACACGAAAGGACACGAAAGGACTCAGCCGGCACGCGGCCCCGGGGACGGTGGGCAGACAGCGGAGGGGGGGTCTCCACCCCGGGGACGGCGGGCAGAGCCGCGCGGAAGGGTACATCTTTCCACCATGGGGACGGCGGGCAGAGCCGCGCAGAAGGCGCGTCTCTCCACCACGGGGATGGCGGGCAGAGCCGCGCGGAAGGGTGCGTCTCTCCATCACGGGGATGGCGAGCAGAGCCATGCGGAAGGGTGGGTCTCTTCACAGAGGTTTTGCTACGTTTTCTCGTGCCAAGTGTGTGCCAGGTTCCTGCCCCATGGGCAGCGCTGCACATGACTCGCGGGGACTGTGGCCCTGGAGGCTGTCGAGGACCTGGGAGCGCTTGGTGTCCGTGATTGTCTCTCTCCTCTCTGTCTCCCACCTCCATCAGGATCTGGAGCAAAAGCTGTCCCTGCAAGAGCAGGATGCTGCGATTGTGAAGAACATGAGGTCTGAGCTGGTGCGGCTGCCGACGATGGAGAGGGAGCTGCGGCAGCTGCGGGAAGAGAACGCCTGCCTACGGTAAGGGGCCAGGGGTGGGTGTGTGGGTGTGTGTGTGAATATCTCCCTGCGGTGAGCTGGGGATATGTGTGTGGAGAACGTCTGCCTGTGGTGAGGGTTCGGGGACGTGTGCGTGTGTGTGTGTGTGTGTGTGTGTGTGCGCGCGCACGCACGTACGTGTGTGTGGAGAACGCCTGCCTGCAGTGAGGGGCTGGGGATGTGTGCCTGTGTGTGTGTGTGGAGGGCGCCTGCCTGCGATGAGGGGCTGGGGATGTGTGCCTGTGTGTGTACACATGTGCACGCACACACACGTGCACGCAGCCTTCCGGGGTCAGGGCCTCTGCACTCGTCCCGGGGGTGCGGCCGTCTGAATGACTCTGCTGCTGGCTCTGCCAGGGAGATGCGGGACACCAACGGGCTGCTGCGGGAAGAGATGGAGGGGCTGCAGCGCAGGCTGGGGCGGCAGGAGAAGATGCAGGAGACGCTGGTGGGCCTCGAGCTGGAGAAAGAGGTGAGCCAGCTGGTCTTGGTGGGGGCCTCCACTTGCCGAGGGTACCCTGCGTCCCAGCTGATCCGCTGATGGTGGCTGTCGGGCTCACATGGTGGGTCAGATGGTGGCCCCTGCACTCAGCCCCGTCCTGACCCCCAGAACTATTGAAAAAGGGGACCTCTAAGGGTGCTGAGCACTAGCCTGCGGTTGGAGGTGCCCCTGGGGCTCCTGCTGGCCCCAGGTGGACCAGTGTGCTCACAGGTCCTGGTGGGTGCTGGCGCGCGTAGAGGAGGCTGGAGCTGTGTGGAGTGACAGGGACTTGGTGGCATTGAAGATGGAGGGGCCGTGAGTCAGGGAACTTGGGGCCTTCCAGTGGCTGGCGCATCCTGTGGAGCGTGGTCCTCTGAGCTCTGAGTCCAGCTCAGGGAGGTCTTCGCTGGGCTGCTCGCCTGCGGGCTCAGAACAGCAGACGTGTGCCTTCAGCGACTGGGTGCCTGGCAGGTGGGGTCAGCAGCCCTTGGAGCGCTTAACCAGCTGCTGAGTGGGAGAACGCAGAGGACTCGCTGGGGCCTGGGACAGACATTGTTCCCCCAGAAGGAGCAGACTCCTGTGCTGAGACTGCTCCCCCGGCTCTGCGGCTGGGACTCACTGCGGGCATTCTGTGGGACCTTGCGGAGATGGCCACACACGTGGGTGCCCACGCACCCGAGTTCTCCTGGGCGGACCAGTGCGAGGCCTCCAGGCCCAGGGTCCTCTCCTTTCACACTGGGCACCTGCGGACACACTCAGTCACCTCCCTTGCTGGTTCGCCTGGCATAAGCCATGGCACCCCTTCTCAGGACTTCCAGTCTGGTGAGCCTACCTCCAGCAGTCCCCACCAGCTGGGGCCTCCTGGGGCCAGAGCACGCGTCCTCTCAGACACTTGCTCATGTGGAAACAGCCTGAAGAAGCAGTCATGGAGATAGGTAGCTTTACTTTGGACGTAGGTTCTTTTAAATTTGGTTGAGCTCCTTTGTGGGAAGTTGCACTGCCTGGTTTCAGACCCTTCTGCGTGTGCGCGCTGGCTGTGTGACCCTGGCAGATCACCTAACTTCTCTGCCCACCTGCGTAATGAGGAGTAAGTGTCTCCCTGTAGGGCTGTGAGGGTTGAATAAGTTCATGTAAAGGGCTTGAACAGTGCTAAGTGTTGACTGAGCGTCAGCTGTAGTCATAAGATTATTAACCAGGCTCGCACCCAGCATGTGAGAGGGCTCAGGACATGCTCCAGCGGCTGCGTGAGCACACGGAGTATCACTGTGCTCGGCCTGGGAGGAGCTCGGCAGAGGCAGGTGGCCTTGAAAGGGAGCAAGACTTTGTGTGACATGTGGGTCAGTGTGCCGCAGCTGTGAGAGTACTGGGCATGAGACCCCGCATTCAGGCTGAGTGTGGGGCATGTCCTCCTATTCTTCCCAGCAGCCGTGGCCCCAGTTCAGTTCAGTCGCTTAGTCGTGTCCGACCCTTTGCGACCCCATGAATCGCAGCACGCCAGGCCTCCCTGTTCATTACCATCTCTCGGAATTCACTCA
>SJYW01005120.1:562640-592729 GCA_006410735.1 Raphicerus campestris
CACCGCCCCCCCCCCCGCCCCCCCGCCGTCCTTGCGGCCCTCCAAGCTTGCCCTGTGGACTGTCTGGGCGCCACATTTGGTGCCCTCGTAGGTTCCAGGGCTGCCCCCAGGGCGGGGCTGCTGGCTGATGCGGCTCTCACCCTCTTCCGTCTTTCTGGGCAGAAGCTAGTAAATGCCTATGCGGTTTTCTAGAAATGCTGTGTGTACGTATAAGCTTTTTTTTCTTCCACTTTTATTTCAGTATCATCAAGAAACAGCACCATACAAGTTAAAGGCGCACAGCATAATGGTTGGGCTTATGCGTCTCATGGAATGATTACCGTGTTGAGTTTAGTGGGTGCAGAATTTAAAAACAGGAAAACAGTGTTTTCTTTGTCTATGAGCTCTTCATGCGTCCCCTGCCCCTCCCCAGAGGCGCCTGGTCTGCACCGTCGCCCTGCAGGCTTGCTGCTTTCAGTTAGCTCTGGACAGTGCCCCGCCCCGCCACAGCCTGGCCTCTTGGTTGTCAGGGTCCCGCGGTGTCCGGCATCCATGGTGCCAGTCGCTCTGATTGACTCGGTTCCCCTGCTGATGGGCATCAGGGTGTTTGCAGTGAGTTATTTTCCCACCAATAAGCAGTGTTATTTTGGTTGGACGAATTCTTAGCAGTAGCTTTTTACTCTAAAAGATACCTGTGTTTGACCGAATTGCCCTCCAAGCCAGTACCTGACCTTTCTGTCACAGCGTGAGCGCGTCGTCGGTCGCCTGGGGCAGTGTGTGTTCAAAGGCTCTAACAGAGATGGAGAGTGCAGTCACTGTGGAGGGGAGGAGGAGTGCCGTGGCCTGGCCTTTAGAAGCATCTGGGCAGCTCCTCCTGTGGGGGATGCTCACTGAACGGGCACGGAGCGCCTGTTGAGCCCCTCTGCCGCCATACCTCTCATTTCATAGAGGAAACAGCTTGCTTGTGGCCAGGGAGCCGACGCGGCTCCGTCTCCACCCTTTTGTGCCTGAGTCTGGCCCGGTTTCAGTCCGGCTGGGAGGGCGCAGAACCTGCCAGTGTGAGCACAGGTGTGATGGAGTGGCCAGCGTGGGGCTGCTGGCACCAGGGACACAGAAGGGTGGGCGGGCTTGTTGGCTCTGAAGCCTGGCAGCTGCGTCCCCAAAACTGCTGACCCATCATCTGGAGCAAAGCTGGGAGCTGACAAGTGCTGATCTGGACGTTCCCCAGAAGCATTTGTAGGCTGGCCAGGTGACGAGGCCTGGTTGCCGTTCCCCTGATGTGTGAGGCCAATTAGGAGGACGGCACGACGCGCGCATAATCTCCCAAGAACGGATCCTGCTGGCCAGCCTGGACACAGTTATTACCCTGGTGACTGTGTTCCCGATTTCTAATTACCTGGGTGCTGGGCTGATCAATACAGCAAGTGCTGTGGGCGCCTGGAGAGATGGCTGGGTTGTCGGCCGTCTCAGTTGTTTTAATTGGTCTTGGTGTGGCTTTCTTTAGAAGTTGGAGAGAAGGTGGAAGGGGAAAGCTTAGGCCTTTTAGGGTGCTTGTGAGCTGGGCCCCTTCGGGTCCTGCAAGCTGATGCTTCTAAGGAGGCCTCACGTGTTCCCAGCTGTTCTCAGGAATCCTGGGTCTGCAGCGGGGCATTGAACCCTGCTTGACTCGCCCTCAGGCCTGTGCGTCTGTGAGGTGTTAGCTCCCAGGCCCCTGCAGCCCCAGCTGTGGGCTTCCTCCCCCAGGGGTGCAGGCAGAGGCCGGGGGCATCGGAACTGATTCCAGAGGTTCAGCTGCCTGCGGGGGCCGACAGCAGCTGTTCCTGGGGGTTTCCTCGCTGTGGGAGCCGAGTCCTCACCCTCGCTCATCCTTGGGAGCTGTGTCTTCAGCTCTGGTTGCCCTCAGGCTTCAGACTTGTGACCCAGGAGTCTCCACCTTCAGAGCCTCTGTGCCCAGATCCAAGGCGTGTTTCATGGACCCTTGGTGACGAATGAGGACTTCGCGACAGCCTTGCTTGGCAGATCTGTGGCTTGCTGTGACTTGGGCAGGGCGCCCTGTGGTGCTCGGCTGCTGTGGCAGAGTCTTGGCGCTGTGCAGTGTGCCCGGCGGGAACCAGAGACCAGGGTGGCAGGGAGCGCCCTGACCGCGCACTTTCTCTCAGTTGCAGGCCTATGGGGCCTCCCGCTCCCTCCCGAGGGCTTCATGTGTGAGTCGGCAGCGTCGTGACCCAGCCTCTGCCTGCTGGAGTTGTGCAGCAGGCTGTGGACAGACCCTGACAGGTTCGCTCAGCCCCAGCGGAAAAGAGACTGCTTTGTTCCCGTGGGGTCTGGGCCGGCTGGGAAGCTCTGATGGAGACCCAGCTGGGCACGGCCCCATCTCCCCTGCTCTGGGCTTTGCAGCGCTGCAGGGAACATTGTGGAGGAGCGGGCTCCAGAAGCAGCTCTTCCTGGGGGTCATCCCTGTGTGTGCTCCCCCAGGCTGAGCAGCAGCCTGTGCTCGGGCAAGCGAGCGGACCTGTGCTTGTCTGCTTCTCACTTGGCTCTTGAAGCACTCTGGGGGCATTTCTCCCATCCTTGTAGATACGGCTCTTCTACTTCTGTGCCTCCTTTTAAATTCACGGGAAGCGACAGTCTAAAGCCAGGCAGTGAAAGGGTTTAGACCAGGTCAGGCTGTGCAGGATCCCCAGGGGCTTGCTCTGGGGGGATCCGGAGGCAGCTGTGCTGTCCCAGGGGCTCGGACCTGGCAGAGGTTTGCTGAGAGCCAGTCATGCCTGCGGGCCTCCTGGGGCTGTGGGAGGACCAGGCCCCTCCCTGGTGGGTGCCAGGGTCCCTGGGCAGAGTGGGGGTGTCCTGAGAGGACAGAACGTGAGGAGGGCCTGGGGGCTGCACACTCCCTCCGGGGCATCCCCGAGGGCCTGCCCTCTTAGAAAGCCGCCGCGGCCTTCGCCTTCGCGAGGCCAGTGTCTTGGGCCGGGCGCGGCGGGGCAGGGAGCTTCTGGGACAGTGCGAGTGTTTCAGTCGGCAATTGCCCCTGGGCTTCCCCCCAGAGCCTTGCTGTCAGCACTGAGGCTGTGAGGAGAGGCCTGTGCGGTTGTCCAGGGCCTCCTGGGGGTCAGCTGCAGGCAGCCACGTGGCTCGTCGACCTTTCCCATGGCCGCTGTTGTTTGTATCAGAAGCTAGAACTCTGCTTCCCTGCAGCTCCGCCGCAGTTCCCTGAGTCCAGGGTCAGTCAGTGCCCCAGCCTTCTCCCCCTGGAGCCCAGTGCCCCTTCCCATGGGTGGCTGGCCACCTGGGGACCTGGCTCGGATTCTCAAGACTGGCTGGAGGCCAGGGATGGGCTCGAGGAGTGACCTGACCTTTGTCAGTGGTGAGGGATCCATTTGGCGGTTCCTGGGCCTCTGAAGCAGGCAGGCTTTGAGGCAGGGCCCTTGCCCCTGAGTTGCCTGCGGAGAACAGGCTCTGGCCGTGGAAGGGAGGGAGATGGCCGTTTAGACAGGGGCCGCTGGGTGGCCGTCGCTGGGCCTGTGCTCTGGCTTCCCTCCAGCGCGGCTTCCTCCTCTGCTATCCTGCAGGCTCCCGAGCTCCCTGCCGTCAGGAGCTCTGCTCTCGGTCGGGCTGAGGCCGCGCACCTGGAGCTCTGACGCGCCACCCAGGCGCCACCCGGTGACTGTGTGCCAGCCTCAGCAGCAGGCAGGCGCTGGCTGCTGCCTTGGGTGAGCTGTCTGAGGGGCCCTGTCCCTTGGCAGATGGGCATGTCCCGAGGATGAGAAGGGAGGTGGAGCGAGAGGAAGTGTCCTGGGCACGGTGCTGCTGGGGAGTCGGGGCTGGAGGCGGGGGAGCACCCTCTGGAATTGGAGTCGCTGCCCTGAGTCTCCCGGTGGCGAGACCACAAGGTCCTTCCCTGGCCTGTCTTGGGTGTGCCAGGGGCGGTGGGTGGTGGTTGTCCTGAGTGGGCGGCCCTCCCTGGGACCCTCGACCCCAGGCAGGGTTCTGGTCCCGGCTTCTGCCCTGTGTCTCGTGGGGATTGCTGCTGTGGAGGCTGTGTCTTCAGAGGCCTCGGGAGCTCACTGTCCCCTTCAGTGGGGAACATCTGTCCTAGGGCGCTTGGTGTCCCTGGGACGGTCAGGCACACCCTGGCCCTTGGCGCCCTTGGGCTGAACGTCTGTCCTCATTCCTCTGTCCCAGGGAGCTGGGGGTGCGGCCAGCATGGGGGGCGGTGGGCAGCCCCCCTGGGTGTGGCTGGCTGTGATGTGATGGCCCACGCCTGTAGCGGGGACATGGGGGCTTGCTCTTCACGGTGCCGTGACTAGGACATCCGAGAGGAACCGGCTGTGCATTCCTTCCCTTCTCGGGCCCTGAGATGGTCGCCAGGGGAGCAGCCCCAGGCAGGACGCTGGGCAGCCCCTTGGCTTAGGGGGCCGCGAGGGAGACCTGGCTCCCTGCCCCAGCTCCTGGGGCCACCGAGGGCCAGCGTCTGCAGACTGGTGTAGTACCCTGGGGGAGCTGGGCTCTCGCCCCGGGACTGTGCCCGGGCTCCTGCTCTGGGGTTTGGCAGGAGGTGGCCGTCGAGCACAGGTGGCAGGGCGTCTGTCTTGGGCGCCGTCCCTGGCCTGGGGCTGGGGCTGTGGCCCATGGTTTGTGTCCGGCACTCCAGACTCTCTGAGCGTTTTCCCCGCTGAAGACCATGTGCTCCAGACTTCGGCGCTATGGCTGGTCTTTGGAAGGTGTTTCCGTATCGTGCTCTTGGGGATGCCGAGTGTTTGGGGTGCAGGGTGGCCAGTTCCCAGCCTGGGCCTCAGGGTCTGAGAGCAGGCTGTCACTCAAGCAGTGACGGTGCTCGCCTGGAGGGCGGGCTTGGCTGTCAGACGGTGGCGTGCTCATCTGGTGTGTGAGGGTGGGGCTCTGAGGAGAGAGCAACAGGGCTGTGCTGCCTTGGCACAGACCCTGGTGCCCCCCGGGGCTCAGGGAGAGAGGGCACAGATGTGCCTGGCAGGCTTCCTTCCTGTTCTGTCTTCACCCTGACTCGGGAGCAGAGGCTGCCAAAGAGACTTGGGAGATACCACCCCCTCCTTGCTGGCGCCTGTGGGGAGCTGCGTGGAGCACACGCCACCCTCCTGCGGGGTGTCTTCCCTCTCCAGCCTGACAAAGAACTCAGGTCGGCTTCCTGAGCGCACAGAGGTGTTCCTGTGTGTGGCCTTGTCGGTAGAGGGTGCGATCGGCAGGTCCGAGTGACGCCTGGGCCCCGTCACCTGCCCCAGGCGGCTGCTTGGCTGGCCTGGAGCTCTGGCGGTGCCTGGGGGGTTCTCCATGACCCTGTGCCTGAGGATGGGAGACTCGGTGTGTGGCTCACGCTGGCGCTGAGGCTGCGGGGGTCCTCACAGGCACCCCCTCTGCTGCGTGCTGACCCCGGCCTCGTGGCGGCTATGACTGCAGGTGTTAGGGCCTCTGCGTGTCCTGAGTGCAGCGCAGGCCAGCGCGCCCTCCGCATGGAGGCCGTCGGGGCGAGAGGGGCCTGGGCCAGGGCGCTGCTGAGTCGGGCAGGGCTGGCTTTCAGACGCACCTCTCTCACGAGGCTTCATTCGAGACGCGCGCAGGGGACGGGCTCCAGTGGGGGAAAGCAGGCTGCTGACAGTTTAGAATTGTTCCCGAACACGCAGATCTAATCTTAAGCCTGGAAAACACACCACAGAAAACGGGAAGACCCAGCCTGGCGCTTGCCTGAAGTTGGCGTTGAGGGCTGTTTGGGAGGGGCTGATGGGACCTGCTAGGGAGGTGGGACGGCTTGTGTCCCTGGTGGGGCCAGCGTCCTGTCGGGGCACATTCAGGTCAAGTTCTGAGGGGAAACGTGCACTGCAGAGCGGGTGAGAGGAAATGGGGTTGGGGCGGAGGCCGAACGAAACCAGAGAGCAGGGCCTGGGGCTGGGAGGGTTGCCACTGCCAGGCGGGCCCTGGACGAGTTTGGAGGTTTCTCCGATAAAGCTTGTTGGAAGTTGCCGTCAACTTCTTGCCTTCACCCTGCCGTGACCTCCCAGCTCCTGCAGCTTGCTGAGCAGAGCTTGACCCATCCCCGTGTCCCTGACCGACGTGTGGCATCCCCGGGGGTGCCGAGAGAGGGCAGCCCGGTCCCCTCTGCCCCGTCAGTGAGGGGAGCCCCCTGCACACACGTGAGAGCCCTGAGCCCACGCGGGTCTTGCGGGGAGCCTTCGGGACCAGGCTGGGCTGAGGGGAGTGCAGGGTGGGCACACTGGGGGCTCTCTGCTGAAAACTCCCCTTTCCTGCAAGGCTCCAAGGAGCTGGAGCTGAACGAAGGAGACCCCGAAACAGCACCCCCGCTCTGCCCGCTTTGTCCTCAGCAACCTGGGGGTGGGTGTCCAGCTGACCCAAGGGGCAAGCAGAGCCCTGGGTGCCCAGTCCCTGACGGACGAGTGCCTCCTGCTCACCTCGGGGGCCCCCTGGCAGCTGCTGCCTGGGCTGCTTCGTTTGGTTGAGAACCTGAGGCTTCCTGCGGGGAGGGGAGGGGCCCTGGCCTCGGCTCCTGGCTCCCGAGAGGCAGCGGGTGGGCTCAGTCTGAGCAAGGCCTGCCCAGCCTCGTAGCTGTCTCCCTTCCTTTCTGACCCGGGGCTGTGGCTGCAGGAGCCAGCTTGTGAGCAGCCTCGGGTCTATTAGAGCTGATACAGGGGTGCCCCCGGCCTGCTCCGGGAAGTGGCGTGTGCAGCCGTGTACCAGCCAGAGACTGGGGCGCTCAGGAGTCGCTCATCCCAGGCAGTTGCAGTGTGGGTGCGTGGGGTGGCAGGGATCGCATCCTGAAGGGGTTTGGGTCACGCCATGGAGTTTGGGCTTCCTCCTGCCATTGACAGGTGGGCCTCTCTCCTCCCTGCTGTCACCATGAGAGGCCTGGGTCCTTGGCTGTCCCCCGCCTGGCGGAAATCTCAGCCACTGTCAGAGACACTGCAGGCTCCCAAGCCCCGCGGCGCCAGGAGGGCGCGGGTGTTCCCATTGGATCAGGGTGTCCCATAAGGTTTGCTGGGACGTCTGCCCCCGAGCAGAGGATTGTGTTAGTCTTGTGGTGGTGGACAGTTGAGGGGCCGGCTTTCCTGCCTGGGGGTCTTGGAACTCATGAAGGTGTCTCCTGGTCAAGGCCGGTTTCTCTCCATCCGTCCTTCTGGTTTCCCTTCAGGTTGGTGCCCGTCCTCCTGACCTATCCATCATCTGCTGAGAGAGTGGTGACTTTGGGGAGAGGCACGCACATGATCCTTCCTTGCACTCTAAGTGGTGGATCTGCTGTTTGCTGGACATCACGGATCTGAGTCACACTCTGCACACACTTTGTGCTCATGGGACAGACAGAGGCTTGTAGCAGCAGCGCTGGAGGGGAGCCTCTGGACCCGGCGAGTTGAAGCTGGGTCTGTGTAGAGAATGCGAGACAGCAGCATTTTCAGGGAGCACTCAGCTGAGCTGGAGGTGAACTCCACCTGTGGCTTGCTGCACTTGAACGACACTGGCGGGTAGAAGGCCAGACGCTTGCTCTGGTCTGGAAGTTGGAGGCTGACTAGAGGCCCCGAAGCTTGTCTGTTTGAAGGTAGTCTCTGCTCTGAAGGGGGTCTTTAGAGCTGGGCCTCACCCATGCTGGCAGCGGCTCATCTGAGGAGAGCTGCTGGGGGCTGTCCACGCCCATGCACGGGGTCCTGCTCACCCGTCACTCGGCGCCGTGGACGAGGCAGCTGCTGCTCCGTCCACTCGGCAGAGAAGGGGCCGGACGACGGGAGGGCTTGTGGGCCAGGATCACGCAGTGTCTGGCGCCTTTGTGGGGCCGCTTGGCTGGGCCTGGCCTGGCGGGGGAGCTTTGCCCTGCATGACCTCGGTCCATCTGGCTGGCCACATGGTGTCTGCAGCTGGAGCCTGTGCCTTTGTGAGCCTGCCCACCTGCTGCTGGCACTCAGACTTCTGCTGGGAGCTGCCCACCCGTTTGGCCCAGGCAGCGCTCAGCCCATAGTGGGCATGAAGCCCATGGCTGATGGCAGCTCTTTCAGACCTGACGGCTCCTGGTGCACTTGGGCTCGGAGGTCCTGGCAGCCTGGGAGCTGGGCTGGTCTGGTGGTGACCGATTCCTGCCTTTGTTCAGGCTGGCCCTGCTGGGGTGTGGGGTGAAGGAAGACGGCGGTCGCTCGGGAGGGGAATGGGCAACTTCTGAGGCCGCAGCACAGTCCTGTCTTGCTCAGGAAGGTGGCTGAGGTAGAAGGGGGGCCGTTTTTATCACGTGCAAACGTCTCTTCAGTTTGTGGAACCAGACGGCCCTCCCACAGCGAGGCCGGAAGGCTTCTCCTTCGTCTGGCCTCTTCAGAGTGCCGTGGTTTGCTTCCCGATGGTCTGTGGGTCTGTGTGGAGCGCTCACAGTGCTCAGCCTCCACTTGCTCTGCTGCTGTGTGGCTCGGTGCCTCCCATGCTGCGCTTGCTTGGGTTGGGCGAGCTGGTGTTGAGTTTGGAGGGCGCGTGTCGTTGGGAGCTGTCTTCTGTCCTCTCTTGGGCGGGCACCTCATTTGATCGTGCACTGCTTCACCGCGCGCTGCAGATGCTGCATTTTTACAGATTGAAGGGTTGTGGGGACGCTGTGCCCAGTGCCGTTTATCCAGCAGCGCTGTGTTTTCATGGAAGTGAGTACGCTGTGGTTTTACATGTAACGCATGTGTAGGACCGCACCACAGTGTGAATATAACTCACGCTCCCTGGGAAGCCAGGGGCTCACGGGACTTGTGTTTATAGCATTCCCTCACTGCCGCTGTCTGGAATGAGAGCCACAGTCTCTCCAGGCCTGCCCGTGGGAGGATTAGGCTTTTCCTGCTGGCCTCAGTCGGGAAGAGTCTCTGGAAGCTGCTGCTGGTGTTTCCCTCGGTTGGGGCATTTTTATTATTCACTAGAGCTTGGTTGCAGCGCCGGAGATGTCCCCTAGGGGTCACTACCAAGTTATCAAAGCGCGAGTCTTCAAATGCAGACTCAGTAATAGAGAATGTGTCTTATCCAGTTAGTTGACTCGAGTTTTCACAATGATACAGTCAGTACCTGTGATGGTGGATTTATAGCAGTGGCTGGCAATTTCTTTTTTTCTGTAAAGGGGCAGGTAGTGAACATGGAAGGCTTTGTGGCCCATGAAGTCTCTGTAGGAAGTGTTTAGCTCTGTCTTTGTGACACAGGATAGGGTGGCCAGCCCTCCCGCTTGGCCCGGGATGTGGGACTCTTCATGCTTGAACTAGGGTGGTCCAGGACAACAGAACTCCTGGTTATCCAGCGGGAAAGCTGCCCCGGGTCGTGTGAGTGAGTGGGTGTGGCCATGTTCCAGGAGAGCTTCATTGTTTAAAAGAGAAGGTGGTGCATGGTCTACCTGGAGGCCACAGTGGGCTGAGCCCTGCCTTAAGGCCCAGGCTGGGCCATTTGGTTTAAAGAACCGGCCCAGAGCCCCGCTCGCTGCTTTCCCTGCAGCTTGTTTCCTTCCTGGCTTTCCGCTCGCGCAGGGGCGTGGGATAGCTCTCTCTCCTCTTTTCTGGTTGGGGAGAGTCTGGCTGCGGACGCGATCTTGTCTGGGGCGGTTATTGGAAGTGGGCTGGTGCAGGTTCGGGCACCTGCGTCTCAGGGGCAGCACCTGCCCTGCTGGCCTCTGGCGTGGGGCCTGCGCTCCCGCTCAGGGTGGGAGATGCCTGCGGGACGGGGCTCCTCCAGGTCAGAGCTCTGGAGCGTTCACTCCCAGGGCCTGTGGCGGGGCGTGGGGGCCTCCTTTCTGTCTTCTCTCTTCCTGGCAGCAGAGTTCCCAGCAGACGCTTGTTGAGCAGTTGGGTGGTGCAGATGCCCAACTGGAGAGGTCGCCGAGACCACTGAGCGCCATCCCTGATCTGGCACTGAGCTCACTGTTGCCTTGTTTTGGTGGCTGAGGGGGCTTGGCCTCTCCTGGCCCGGGGTGGGGAAGCCCTCTTGTCAGGCTTGGACTGGGCGTCCCTTGTCTCACTCCTCGGTGGCTGGGCGGGTGAGCGTGCTGGGTCAGACCTGGGGTCCAGCTTCGGGAGGGAAAGGACAGGCTCAGGGCCCGCAGTGGCATCCAGGGCTCTCCGACCCCGCCTTCCTAGGCACCCTGGGCCCGGACCCTGACCGTGGAGCAGGTTGCCGCTCCGTCTGTCCGGACAGGAACGAGTTGCTTTTGTCTCCATCAAGAGCATGAACACAGCTCCGAGTACTTCCATTTACTGACAACCCTTGCCAAATTAATTTTATTTAATTATCTCCCAGGGCTAAGCTTGAATACATTTTGTGTTAAATTCACAGTTTTCCTTTTTCTAAACGAAATGGACTTAATATCCTTGTTAAAATCTGATTAAAACTAAAATTGAGTTTTTTGAAGTCTGATTATTCCATGAAATGGAATTTTTAAACCTAATTACAGATGGATTTGCATATACTTCTCAGCACCATTGAAAAGAAAGTTGAAATAAATTTATTAATGACATCCTTTCTGTTGTTTCCTTGGGGCATGATGTGAGTGTTGGAGCAGAGGCAGGTGGGGGGAAAAGCTACCTTTCTTCCCCCAGTTCCTCAGGAGGGATTTGTTTTCAACTTTATTCCCTGGAGAATCAGTTCCCAATGACTGTGCACTCCGTCTCATTTTCATTCCGCCCTTTGCTAATCCACCCATTTCATAGTTGATAGCCTTTCCGCGGCTCCTGGATTCAAAGCTCTTATCTTGGAGGAGGAGTGTGGGAGGAGGGAATAATGATTGTAGTCTCAGGGGGTCGCCCTTTCAGCCCCAAATATGGATTTATAATTAATAAGCTGCCTTCATCCTAATTCTGTGTTACAGGGGTGTTATTAATAAAAGTGAGAATAAACTTGTTCTCTGTGGCCACCTGGAAGTGGGCGTGGGGTCTCCAGAGAGCCACTCCTCAGCCTTGGAGAGACACCGCCTTCCCGGGGGACCATTTCCTGTGCCACGTCTGGAGCCACGCCGCCTCTGTGAACTTCCTAGCGACTGTGTGGCTGGCAGACCCCCGCCCGCCCTGGCCTTCAGGTGCTCCGTCCACGAGGGAGACCGTCACTCATGCCCCCTCGTGGTCTTGCCCTTCCCTCCATTAGTGGTCCATGCTTTGTGGGTACCGGGGAGGGGACTGCGGGAGTGGTCCTGTGACGGGGCAGAAGGCGTGGGCCAGGGTGACTAAGCTGCTGCTGGGCCGGCCCTGCTGTACCCCAGCTGACTACTGCCCTGCAAGGATGTGTGTCCAGATCTTTAAGAGAACTGAGAACATGGATTTTTAAAAGCACCACCTGGCCCACGGAGCTGTATTTGAAGATGACGCGTGTGCAGCTTGGTTAGGGAGCACGGGCGGCCTACGTCTCAGCCACACTGTCTGCCAGCCTCCCGCAGCTCCCATCCTCGCCACGCTCGCCTCTCTGGCCCCATATGTGTCCTGGGCCCTCCTGTCCCCAGGCTCTTGCGCTTTCTGGGGCCTCTGGGAACAGTCTTCAGTCTTGTCTCCGTGTCTGAATTACAGTCAAGCCCCGGGGGTTGGAGGGCACGTTTCTCACTGATTCCAGCCTGGACAGGAGAGCGAGGGCTGGGGGAAGGTCCAGGCTTTTTAAAGAACATTTGTTTCATTTTTTGCTCTGGTTCCTAGTGGGAGAACTTGTCTTGTAGGCGCTTTGTGAGTGAATCCATTAGGAGCAGAGGCTTGGGGCTGTGCATTCTGTCTTGGTGATGGGCTGGGGGTTGAAGGGTTTCTGTATGGGGCTGTGGTGGAGCCTGGCAAACACCAGGATTACATTTGCTGCCCTGTTTTCAACTTGACCTCTTAGAAACCGCCTCAGGTCATCATGGAAAGGGGGTCAGTCTGTGTGGAGGAGACGATTACAGGTTGTCTCTGGTGAAGCCGCTTCCTTCGCTGAGCTCCTCATCTGCAGGATGGAGCTGATTCTGCCCACCTCCCGGGGTCTTGGAGGAGATGGGAGGTGACGGAGACGCGGTAGTGAGCTGTTGCCGTGCGGCAGGCTCTGCTCCGAGACCCTGGTGTTTCAGTTCTCCGTGGGTCATGAAGCTGTAGGACTCTGGATCTCTCAAGAGGCCACACACACCTCAAGGTTCCAGTGCAAGGCTCCGCTCCTCTCTTGTCGGGGTCCAGCCCTGGTGGATCCAGGGAATTCGAAGTGGGGACAGAATCGGTGAGGAGAGATTTATTTATTTAGAAATATAAAGAGAGCGTAGGAAAGAATAGTGTAGTAGGAAAATTAGTGGAGAAAAGAGGCTGAATAACTTGGTTTACACGGAGAACCAATAAAACTCTGAGACAGGGAGTTTGCACCGTCTACGTAGGCCACTGGTGCCCGCTTGAATAGTGGAGGGTGCCCCGCCTTGGGCTTAGAAGCCAGGGCAAGTAAGTAGACATGGTGAACCTCCACGTTCCAGATGGGAATTCAGCTAGAAAAGGGAGAAAAGAACGACATGGGGGAGCCAAGCATTGTTGCCAGCCCCACAACTTTATTTTCAAAAGCAGCTTATAGACCCCAAGTTGTACATAAAGAAATAATGGAATATGCAGAGTTATGCAGGGCAGCAGTCCTGACCCTTATTGAGACCAGGCTTTCCTCTTGCATACCTTCCTGTATCCAAAAGGTCTCAGGTGGTTTACATTATCTTCTGGCCAAGAGGCCTGTTAACATTTTTATGGCTGTCTTCCTAGATAAATGTCTACCAACCAGAAAACTTTTTCCCTTGAAGTGTTTTTTCTTAATCTGCATCACTCTCAAAGTACTAAATAAAGTTACATTCCTGTAGAACAAAGGTGCCGTGGGTTATAACAAAGAAAGTACTTAACTCAAAGATCTAATGTTGCTAATACCAGGGCTACTCCCTATTTTTTCTACATGCCAACTATATCAACAAATAAAAGATGAAAACTTGGCAGCAAGTATTGGCTCAACAATGAAACCCTTAATCAGTCCTATTCTAATGATTTTGACTCCTCTGAAGCCCCTACATTCCTAGATGTTTTAAGCTTCCTGTGCCTCTCACAGTCAGGAGGCCGCAAACAATCACATGCGCAGCTGTAAGAGTCTGGCAGGCAGGCTAGAAATCCATCAGGGGGGGTTTTGGATGGAAACACTCTTATTATGCCCAGGAGACTTATTATCTAAAAGCTCTAAATTAACTTTTTCCAGAAAAAGGTGGTGGGGGACAGCCCCCTGTCAGTGTCAGAAGAGTAGGTGAAAGGCATGACACAGTAAGGCAGGCAGACTCTGGTTTTGGGGATAGATGCTCGAGTAGATCCAGCAAGGCTCCCTTAAGGCCTGACTCGCTTTTGCCTGTCCGGCCCCTTAACCTCACGACCTTTGCCACGGGCGGGACTCCTGTGCTGGCTCCTGGCGCTCGCTAGTGTGCGAGACTCAGGGCCTGGTGGCTGTCGGCCTGAGGCCTCCTGTCCGCTGCCGCGGGGGCCCTCCATGGCGCGTCCCTCAGCAGGACTGTGTGGCCACTGGCCTGGCCTGATCGGGGCAGAGCAGGCAGCCATGCTTCGTGCTCTGGCCACAGAGGAGCTGCCCCACTTTAGCCTCGCTCACGTCACCAGAAGCAAGTCCGTCAGTCCAGTCCACGCTGGCGAGAGGGCTGCAGAGAGTGAATTCCAGGAGGTGGGGACCTGGGGAGCCCTGTCAGAAGCTACCTTTCCCCGCATGTTTATTTGGAGGACCGAGTTAGAGAGGGATTGTACTAATGGTTAAAAAGAGCAATTTTAGTTGTGATGGCACAGAAAAATTCGTGTGTTTATAGAAANGTCTACCAACCAGAAAACTTTTTCCCTTGAAGTGTTTTTTCTTAATCTGCATCACTCTCAAAGTACTAAATAAAGTTACATTCCTGTAGAACAAAGGTGCCGTGGGTTATAACAAAGAAAGTACTTAACTCAAAGATCTAATGTTGCTAATACCAGGGCTACTCCCTATTTTTTCTACATGCCAACTATATCAACAAATAAAAGATGAAAACTTGGCAGCAAGTATTGGCTCAACAATGAAACCCTTAATCAGTCCTATTCTAATGATTTTGACTCCTCTGAAGCCCCTACATTCCTAGATGTTTTAAGCTTCCTGTGCCTCTCACAGTCAGGAGGCCGCAAACAATCACATGCGCAGCTGTAAGAGTCTGGCAGGCAGGCTAGAAATCCATCAGGGGGGGTTTTGGATGGAAACACTCTTATTATGCCCAGGAGACTTATTATCTAAAAGCTCTAAATTAACTTTTTCCAGAAAAAGGTGGTGGGGGACAGCCCCCTGTCAGTGTCAGAAGAGTAGGTGAAAGGCATGACACAGTAAGGCAGGCAGACTCTGGTTTTGGGGATAGATGCTCGAGTAGATCCAGCAAGGCTCCCTTAAGGCCTGACTCGCTTTTGCCTGTCCGGCCCCTTAACCTCACGACCTTTGCCACGGGCGGGACTCCTGTGCTGGCTCCTGGCGCTCGCTAGTGTGCGAGACTCAGGGCCTGGTGGCTGTCGGCCTGAGGCCTCCTGTCCGCTGCCGCGGGGGCCCTCCATGGCGCGTCCCTCAGCAGGACTGTGTGGCCACTGGCCTGGCCTGATCGGGGCAGAGCAGGCAGCCATGCTTCGTGCTCTGGCCACAGAGGAGCTGCCCCACTTTAGCCTCGCTCACGTCACCAGAAGCAAGTCCGTCAGTCCAGTCCACGCTGGCGAGAGGGCTGCAGAGAGTGAATTCCAGGAGGTGGGGACCTGGGGAGCCCTGTCAGAAGCTACCTTTCCCCGCATGTTTATTTGGAGGACCGAGTTAGAGAGGGATTGTACTAATGGTTAAAAAGAGCAATTTTAGTTGTGATGGCACAGAAAAATTCGTGTGTTTATAGAAAGCAATTTACAAATGTTTTAACCTAAAATTCTGAATGAAAGTGTTTACTGTGTGCACTCTGAAGCTTGAGAGGTCTTCCTGTGGCCCCTGATCCAGTCTCTGGGCTGTTTCTCCAGGGAGGGCCATCGAACCATGACAGCCACTCCAGAGGCCCCGGCCGAGGCCTGGAACCCTGTGCTCCGCCTCGCGAGGGGCGGCAGGTGGCGCAGGTCTTGTCTTTCCGTCTGCTCCACCGCATGCACGCCCTCACCAGCTGTCCTGCGTGGCTGCTTTCCTGCCCTGCCGCACGCGCTGACTCCTCTCGTGCAGTTTCAAATAGAAGTGATGAGGCTGGAGCCATGCCTGGTGGCTGGTCTTCGAGGGGAAGCCTTCGGTTCTTGGTCATCGAGTGTGACGTTGGGTTAGGTTCTTGGGATGCTGCTTCTCAGGGTAAGGATGTTTTATTTCATTCTTTGCTGAAAGTTTTTGCTTTAAAATTATGACTGAGTTTTGAATATTATCAGATGCTTTTTATGCATCTGTTGGGATGAGGAGGTTTTTATGTAGTGTTCTGTTGACGTAGTTAGTATATCAGTTGACGTTTCTCCAGTGCTTAACCTACCTTGCGTTCCAGGGATAAACCCCCCCCCCCCCTTTGACTGTGGTATATTATTCTTTTGATATGCTAGTATTTCATTAAGTTTCTTTGCTTCTCTCTTCTTGAGGAGTATTGCTTTATAGTTTTCTTGTAATATCTTTATCTGGTTTTGGCATCAGGGTAGTTTTGGCTTCATGAAGTGAGTTGGTAAGGATTTCCTCTTTTCTTAGAGGAGTTTATATATGATAGGCATTATTTCGTAATTAAATGTTCGATGGGATTCACCAGTGAAGCCGTCTCTGGGCCTCTGCTTCTCTTTGTAGCAAGGTTTTAACGCAAACTTAGTTTCTTTAATGGGTGTGGACTGTCCTGCTAACTTGTTTTCAGGAGCGCCCTCCTTCCCCTCCTCCCCCCCTGTACCGTTTCACACTCTCCAGCAGCACACAGGGCCTGCAGTTTCTTCCCAACAGTTTCTTCTCTGTTGCTGTGTTTTGATAATAGGTGTTTCCGTGGACGTGCAGCTGTCCTCACTGTGGCTCTGGTCTCCACATCCCTCACGATAGTCAGTGTCAAGCATCTTTTCAGGGGCTTCTCGGCCACGTGTCTGTCTGTCTGTGGAGAAATGTCTGTTCGCGTCCTAAGCTGCTTTTTAAATCGCGCTGCTTTCTTGACATTGCTCTGTGAGGACTCTTGACGTATTCTGGGCATTTGCTCGGCCCTGAGCAGATGTGCGTGTTGTCGCCTCTCCCTCCCTCCACAGTGCTCTTTGTGCAGAAGGTTTTAATATTGGTTGGAGCCCAGCTCATCTGCTCTTTCATTTGTTGTCTGTGTTCTTATTGTCACAGCCGAGAAATCGCCGCCTAATCGGGTGTCGGGAAAGGTTCCCCCTGTGCTGTCGTCTACGAGCTTTATGGTTTTAGTTCCTTGGTCTGTTTGGCGTTTATTTTTGTATGTGGTCTTAGGTAAAGGGTCCAGGTTTCATCTCAGTTTTCCTGGCATTTGTTGAAAACTATCCTTTCCCTCATTTAGCAGTTTTGGCTCTCTTGTCAGAACTCATTTGACCATGTGTGCTAGGGTTTATTTCTGGGTTTTCTGTTCTGTTCCCCTGGTTTACGTTCTCTCTTTATGCCAGGACCACTCTGTTTTGATTACTGTGGCTTTGTACTAAGTTTTGAAATCAGCAAATATGAGTCTCCAACTTGATCTTTTTTTTTTTTCCTTCAAGATTGTTTTGGCTAATCTGGATCCCTTGAGATTTTGTATGAATTTTAGGGTGGATTTTTCTTTCTCTGCAAAAGTGTGATTGGGGTTTGAAAGGGATTGCATGGACTCTAGTTGTTTTCTTTGAAGTGAGAAACTTAATTCAACTCATTTTCGAGACGATGGCACCAAATACCCAAGTCTGAGTAACTGTTGTTTGTCATTCATTTTTTTTCATGTAAAATATTTTTTCCCCATAAAAAGTGGATCTTAAATCGTGGTGCTATTCATTTTTTTTTTTTTTAAGTTATTAGAAGACGAGCATTTGTTTATGTCTGTGCTGGGTCCCTGCTGCTGCACGGGCTTTTCTCTAGCTGTGGCGAGCAGGGCCCGCCCTGCGGGTGCCAGCACAGGCCTCTCGCTGTGGGGGCTTCTCTTATCACCGAGCCCGGCTCTAGGGCTCCTGGACTGCGGGAGCTGGGCCTCTCTCGGTGGGGCTCGTCCTGTCACCGAGCCTGGCTCTGGGGCTCCTGGACTGCAGGAGCTGGCGCACGTGGGCTCCGAAGGTGCTGCTCATGGGCTCAGCACAGGCTCAGCAGTCGCGCTGCGCAGCCCCGAGGGCTCCGTGGCATGTGGGATCTTCCTAGACCNATTTCATTAAGTTTCTTTGCTTCTCTCTTCTTGAGGAGTATTGCTTTATAGTTTTCTTGTAATATCTTTATCTGGTTTTGGCATCAGGGTAGTTTTGGCTTCATGAAGTGAGTTGGTAAGGATTTCCTCTTTTCTTAGAGGAGTTTATATATGATAGGCATTATTTCGTAATTAAATGTTCGATGGGATTCACCAGTGAAGCCGTCTCTGGGCCTCTGCTTCTCTTTGTAGCAAGGTTTTAACGCAAACTTAGTTTCTTTAATGGGTGTGGACTGTCCTGCTAACTTGTTTTCAGGAGCGCCCTCCTTCCCCTCCTCCCCCCCTGTACCGTTTCACACTCTCCAGCAGCACACAGGGCCTGCAGTTTCTTCCCAACAGTTTCTTCTCTGTTGCTGTGTTTTGATAATAGGTGTTTCCGTGGACGTGCAGCTGTCCTCACTGTGGCTCTGGTCTCCACATCCCTCACGATAGTCAGTGTCAAGCATCTTTTCAGGGGCTTCTCGGCCACGTGTCTGTCTGTCTGTGGAGAAATGTCTGTTCGCGTCCTAAGCTGCTTTTTAAATCGCGCTGCTTTCTTGACATTGCTCTGTGAGGACTCTTGACGTATTCTGGGCATTTGCTCGGCCCTGAGCAGATGTGCGTGTTGTCGCCTCTCCCTCCCTCCACAGTGCTCTTTGTGCAGAAGGTTTTAATATTGGTTGGAGCCCAGCTCATCTGCTCTTTCATTTGTTGTCTGTGTTCTTATTGTCACAGCCGAGAAATCGCCGCCTAATCGGGTGTCGGGAAAGGTTCCCCCTGTGCTGTCGTCTACGAGCTTTATGGTTTTAGTTCCTTGGTCTGTTTGGCGTTTATTTTTGTATGTGGTCTTAGGTAAAGGGTCCAGGTTTCATCTCAGTTTTCCTGGCATTTGTTGAAAACTATCCTTTCCCTCATTTAGCAGTTTTGGCTCTCTTGTCAGAACTCATTTGACCATGTGTGCTAGGGTTTATTTCTGGGTTTTCTGTTCTGTTCCCCTGGTTTACGTTCTCTCTTTATGCCAGGACCACTCTGTTTTGATTACTGTGGCTTTGTACTAAGTTTTGAAATCAGCAAATATGAGTCTCCAACTTGATCTTTTTTTTTTTTCCTTCAAGATTGTTTTGGCTAATCTGGATCCCTTGAGATTTTGTATGAATTTTAGGGTGGATTTTTCTTTCTCTGCAAAAGTGTGATTGGGGTTTGAAAGGGATTGCATGGACTCTAGTTGTTTTCTTTGAAGTGAGAAACTTAATTCAACTCATTTTCGAGACGATGGCACCAAATACCCAAGTCTGAGTAACTGTTGTTTGTCATTCATTTTTTTTCATGTAAAATATTTTTTCCCCATAAAAAGTGGATCTTAAATCGTGGTGCTATTCATTTTTTTTTTTTTTAAGTTATTAGAAGACGAGCATTTGTTTATGTCTGTGCTGGGTCCCTGCTGCTGCACGGGCTTTTCTCTAGCTGTGGCGAGCAGGGCCCGCCCTGCGGGTGCCAGCACAGGCCTCTCGCTGTGGGGGCTTCTCTTATCACCGAGCCCGGCTCTAGGGCTCCTGGACTGCGGGAGCTGGGCCTCTCTCGGTGGGGCTCGTCCTGTCACCGAGCCTGGCTCTGGGGCTCCTGGACTGCAGGAGCTGGCGCACGTGGGCTCCGAAGGTGCTGCTCATGGGCTCAGCACAGGCTCAGCAGTCGCGCTGCGCAGCCCCGAGGGCTCCGTGGCATGTGGGATCTTCCTAGACCAGGAATCGAACCCACGTCTCCCGCACTGGCTGGGAACTCTCCACCACTGAGCTACGAGGGAAGCCCAGGAGAGACCATTTTAGACGACAGTGCTGCCGCCTACGAATCTGCCTTGCTGCCCTAGTGTTCAGGCTCTCGGCCTCTCTTCCCCCCTGGGACCTGGGTCTCCCAAGTGCTGCCCCCCTGGCGGTGGGCTCGCTGAGAGAGAGTGGCGGCCTCGTGGTAGCGGAGATCCCTGTCAGTGTTGGGAGGACACATTCTTGCTTTATCCAGATTAGGACGGGAGTCCCCCCAGTCCCACCAGCCTCCTGGGATTAAAGGTGGGCTCTGCTGCCCAGAAGTCCAAAAGCTGATGACTTCAGATAATACCTGTGTATTGCTACATCTCGTTCACTTCCTTTGACAGTGGCATTCAGTGTGGCCTTAAAAAAAGGAAAAATTTTTTCAATTCCTTTAAAAATGTTTAATTGAGGATAATAACACAGTGAAAGGATTGACCTTAAGTTTCGAAATTGTGTCGCCTGCCAATCAGCCCCTCCGTGAAGGTCACGGAGTTGGAGTTTCCATCGGCTCAGGGATGCTCCTCCGCCCGTGACTCCTCCCCCGGGACAGCCATTGCTTTCGCTCTGTGGCTGTGGACTGGCTTTGTCTGCTCTTCAGTTGTAAACAAATGCGGCAGCCACGTGTGTGTGTTGCTTAACTGCTGTCTGGCTCTGCCTGGGGCTCCTGACGCTGAGATGAGGCTGAGGCAGCAGAGGCTGGGGGCTGCCTGGGCCCTTGATAGGGCTCAGAGCGAGCCCCTCCGGCACCCCTCTCCTGCACCACGTGCCCCGCCTGACTCTGACATCTGAGACCCCGCCTTGGCCCTTCTGTTTCAGTGCTGGAAGTGGTCCACTGTGTGACTGTCCCTCTGTGGACGTCCGGATCGTCTGCAGCTGCTGGCTGCTGTGCACACTCACGGCCAGGTCCGTGCACACCCGTGCTGTTACTTCTCTTGGGTCGGTTCCTGAGAGCACGAGTCCACCAGCTGTCTTCTAGCATAGCTGTATGAGTTTACTTGCCTGCCCACGTCATATGGGAGTTCCTGTTGCATCATAACTTCACCAAATTTGAGCTGTTTAAAAAGAAATTGTGGTTACTCCATAGGGTGTAACATGGTCTCTTCCCCGGACCTCCGGATGGGGAGGAAGAGGGGCCTGTGTGCAGGTGGCATGGCTCCCCGTCCGGGGGCCGGGGGCAGGCGGTTACCGGCGATGTCGGCAGAGCTGCGGAATCGGGACCGGGGTGGGGCCTCCGCCCCGGCTGTGGGCAGCTGGTGACAGCGGTGACCCGCAGGGAGGCCGTGGTCCAGGGTTTCGACCGCCTTTATGTCTTTGTTTTCAGTGCCACAGAAACAACACAGTCTCCTCCTCAGTCCCGTTACTCTTATTACAAAACTCACCAGCCCTTTCACGGTAGGAAATTATCAGTAATAAGTTAACTGTAGCTGTAAAGTCTCAACGGTGCTGCTCAACATTGATGAAATCCATTTATCAATCTTTGTCTTTTATGGGTAGTGGTTTCTGTGCTTTAAGGAGTCTTCTCACATTTCATGGTTGGAAATGAACTTTCTTATGTTTTCTTCTAGAATCTTTCTGTTTTAATTCTTTATGTACTGGTGTGTGGTTCCTGTCATGTGACGCCTGAGGCTGGAGTCGAGGTTCCCCTTCCCCTGCTTTTGTCCAGTGTCAGTGGCTTATTTGGTAAAGTTGCTCCTCTCCCTTGGAACTGCTTTGTTTTTCTCAGGTAAATTTGGGGTATATGTGGCCTTCTGTTTCTGGATTCTGTTTTCTTATGTTGATATGTGACTATCTTCATGCCAACACTATGCTTTCTCGATTGCTGTGTGTTTATAGTGAGTCTTAAATAAGGTACTGCAAGTCGGCTAAATTTTTCCTTTGTTAACATTAAGCTCTTAAAGGTTCTTTTGCTTTTCTATATATGTTTTATAAATAGGTCATCAATGTCTGCCAAAAAGCCCTGTTGTGATGTGTGTTGATTTTTGCCTTGAGTTTATAGGTCAGTTTGGAGGGGATTGGTGTCTTAATGGCGTCTCACTTCATGGTGTCTATGCCCCTTTCATCCTCACAGCAATAGTTTGTAGTTTTAAATGTAGTAGTCTTGTTAGTTATATTTATCTAGCCATCTAGAGGTGCTACGTATTTTATTTAACTTAAGAATTAATGAAGGACTAGTAAGCTGGTCCAAAGGAGATTTCAAAGTACCATGTATTTGTCGTCAAAGAGGGACTACTGGGATCGACTTGAGATGCCAGCGTGGGGAGCTGTCAGCCTCCACTGGGCAGGGAGCCTCGGTGTTCCCCAGGCTGGAGGTGGCGTTTCCATGAACGTGGGTTGTTTGCGTCTCTGCTAGCTTTCTTCTCCTGTGCCTGTGTGTTCAGTCGTGTCCGACTCTGTGTGACCCTGTGGGCTGTATCCCACCAAGCGCCTCTGTCCATGGGATTCTCCAGGCAAGAAGACTGGGGTAGGTTGCTATTTTCTCTTCCAGAGGTTCTTCCCGACCCAGGGATGGAATGCACATCTCCTGCATTTGCAGGTGGATTCTCTACCACTGAGCCTCCTAGAAGCCCCTTTTCTCTGCTCACTCGCTTATAAGATAGCTCAGAGATCAGGAGACAGTTGTGCTCCATAGGCAGCTAGACAGGGCACCAAATCGTCTTTTTCTGCCCATTCTTCTTGATTAGAACACCTTCTTCTTGATTATAACAACCTCAAAGCTTATTCTTGATCGCAAAACATGGATGGTCCTGATAGGTTTGACCCAACTGTTCACTTGTGTGCAGTAGGCGTATTAGTATCGGGGGCTGCACATCTCTGGAGGCCCAATGTGGGCTGGGGGCCGGACATGGTCTCCCGCGCCCCCGTGCGCCCACAGGTGGTCTGGCACCGGGGTGGGGGGCGGGGGGACGGGACGCACGCCTCCTTGCACACCTTCCGCCTCAAGTCCTCGGCCGCCCCCTCCCCTGAGGGGCTGCCTCACACTCCGGGCTCACGTGGCTCTGTCCTGGGTCACCCTGGCCACGCGCATGTGCGTCCCCCACTTTGGCAGGCTCCAGTGTGTCCCCCGCCAAGTGTGCTGGTGGTCCTCACTGGCAGCAGCTCTGCCCCGCGCCCAGGGGCTCTGCGGGGTCCCCTTTCTGTTGGCGCCCTTGTCATGGGCCATGACGGTGGACCTGTGGCTCTGCTGGAAGGCCCCTGGCTCGGCCCCCACCAGCTGGTCCTGCTGACCTCTCCCCCAGCTTGGCGTGGACGTGCCTGTGCTGACGCAGGCTGGCCTGCCACGGCACCCTGAGCTTGCTGCCCGCGGCCCTGTTCTGAGGTCATGGCTCAAGTTGTGTTTGGGGCTATTATCCAGCTTTCTTTTTCAATGTTTAAAGCATTCAAAAGATCAACTTTTCCAGAGAGTGAGGGAACAGGGAGAGAAAATTATGGCATTTGTTTGAAAGGTTCTGAGCTCTTTTTTTTAGCTCAAACAGTTCAAAGAGCGCCTCTTGTTAATCAGAGGAATATTCCAGCGTCCCTGGGGTGGTCACACTGGCTTAATTGGAACCCAGGCTGCTTTGAAGTCCTTTTAATCCTGCCTGAGCTGAGAGGAAGAATTCGAAGGCAGCAACTATAAAGTTGAAATTTCTTCATTTTATTTACATGTGTCTGGGGAGCCGTGTAATTCACTTCCCTGAAGCAGTTTGGCCGAGTTGCTGCTGGTGGACAGCCAGGTGAAACCGGACCTGCCTGTGCTGCCGCGGGGAGCCAGCTCCAGGACCTTCTTGGCTACAGAGAAGCTGGCCGCTGACAGACCCTGAGCTGGCCACGGGCTCACCTTCGCCATGCGTGTCAGCCGCACGAGCCGTAGTCCTGTGTCTGCGGGCCTGGCTGGCTGCAGGGGCCCCATCCTCTCCCTCCTCAGGGTGGGGCGCGCAGCCAGGCTCTCAGTTCCCCCCTCCCGCCCCTTCTCGCCCATCCCCGAGCGGTTTTATGGACTCTGATGGTCATTGAGCAGGTGCTGGCTTCATTTTGTATTACCTGGAGATTGGTGGGTTTTTCTGTTCCGGATGGTTGGTGAAGTTTTGGGTGGGGTGGGTCAGGGGTTGGGCCTTGTCCTGGAGGGCTTCACCACCAGCAGAGACGAGAGCCCTGAAGGGGTCCAGCCGGCTTCCGAGGTGCCTGCTGAGGCCCCTGTGGAGGCCACAGGTCGTCCCTGCTTTGTGTCCGGGGAGGAGCAGAAGTGGGCGTGGACAGGATCTGATGACTAGAGCAGGGCCCCTGCCCTCTGCGCCCCGGGCTCTTCCTGTTGATTGGCACATTTGGAGCTGTGCCCGGAGAGGCTCAGACCCTCCTGTCTGCCCTGGAGTGAGGCCGGGAACAGATAGCTGTTCTCGTGGCATGTCATGTATTTCTACATCAGTCTGTGCTACAGCAGCCAAATCAGAGGGGGAATGTCCATTCATGCGCCTCTTACTCTCAGTGGACTCCCGCTGGCAGCCGGTAGCTGCCACTCTCTGTCTAACGGCACACGGAGGCCAGTTTGGCTCTGTGTTCTGTAGCGCCTGTGATTATTAACAGCATCATGCTCCTCCATATCGAGTCCTTACATGCAACATTCTCAGGACAGCCGCTCTGGTGGGTGCTATCATCACAGTTATCTTCCTGCAGAGAGTCCTGAAGTTTGGAGAGGTTAATGATTGTCAGAGGTCACGTAACTAGGAGTGGATGGAGTTAGGATTTGAGGTGTTAACTGCTTGCTGTTGCCTCTCTGTGCTTTGGTGGTTTGTGGAATATGCGTTTTGCACTTGGCCTCCCATCTGTGCTGTGTCTTATCCTTTCAGAAAGTAGGGTAGCAGCTCTTGGAAGAGCGCTGCACCTAAGTGCCTCTCCTGAAACTGGCCAGCACCCCTCATCTTTCTCTGAAACGTCCTGATAGACTTCTGCAGCACAGCAGATGCTTGGGACTTAGGCTAATTTTTTTTTAAAAGACGTTGTAAAGGGCACTATCCACAGACAGAAATGTCTTTAGAGAGAAGATGCAGCCTCCTCTGGACCCCCCTCAGGTTAAGAGCCCCACTCCACCCCTCATCCCACCTTGGGAGCCAGCCCCGTGCTTGTGTTTGTCCTGGCAGGGTGCCCAGGGGCCGCTGGCCCCTGAGTGGTGCTGGGCTCTCCAGACGAGCCTGCTTCTCTGCCAGTGTCCCATGTTATTGTAATCACACAGTTTAATTAAATACAGTAAGAGTCTGGTGAAAAATGTGTGAAGAGAGCAGTATTTTTGTGAAAGTAAAGCTGAATGTTTTGGAAAGTCTCAAAGGAAAACTGCTAAAAAGAAGCTGCTGAGTGAAGTGAGTAGACTCTAGAAGACTAGGAGAAAAGCTATAAACTCAGGAAGATGGCAGGTGTCTATTCGAAAGAAACAGCTAAAATCGTGAATTATGATTTGTGGTTTATGCAAAAATATAACATGAATCTTCAGTTTGGTGGACCCATATTTGAAGAAAAAGTTTGCAGCTTGGAGAATGATTTTGTACATGTAATATTTTAAATTAAAATGTTTGCGATATGGATATTGATTACCTGATTTCACCAACTTTTGGGAACAGTGACCAGGCTTGATTACTTCGGATGGGAAGTTTTTTATTAATATATTTTTGCCAGACCTACAATGCAAATTATTCTTGTTGTTATACTTAGCTAAACATCATTTAGAAATGATATATGATTGTTTCATGATAAGGGGTTATAATTAGTTTCTAATGCCTTAATTCATCATGAAATAATTATTTTCTCTTTTGAAAAATTTTGTATAATATTTGATTCTAAAGTATAAGTTTGTAATGCTAAGTTTTAAAACTTATTTCCCAAATAGGTATTGTATTTCCTTGGTATACATTAAACCTTTTTAATCTACTTTATAGAGGGACTGTAATTTATTTAACTAGTAACACTAAACTTCTGATCAAGTGCTCTGAGTTCAAACTCTGGTAGAATTTAGTTGGATAGTTATTGTTCTGCAAAGGCATCCTGCCTTTTTCATTCCTTCAGCTCACATTTATTGAAGGCCCGAGGTTGAGGGCTGTTGGCAGGAGTGTGGGAGTGCCGTCAGCGGATGAGGCCTGGGGCTGAGAGAGTAGCTCAGGGCGAGGGCCCAGGGGACGTGGGCTTCGGGGGCTCCGAGTACAGTGGTTGGTCTTGCGGGCCTCCCTGTGACTGGGGAGACAGGACCCGCGCGGTCTTGGGAGTCGGGAAGCCCTGTAGACGTGCGGTGACCTGGAGCAGCCCGAGCCTCTCGTCCAGGCAGGCAGGCAGGGCGGCTGCTGGGCAGAGGGCCTGGTCTCGTGTGGAAACCGCCGTTGGTCGCGGGGTGGGCTGCGGCCTGATGAGGGCCCCTGCGCTGGGTGACTTTTGGGTATGTGCCTGAGCCTGCATCTGTTCTGGGCCACCTCTCGAGGAAAGAGTGACTTGCTCTCCGTCCATCTGGGATACAGCAGCTTGAGAAGCAGTCCGACGGCTGACGTCTGCCACGTGGCCAGGGTGGCGTGGACTGGCCCCAGGCTTGGTGCTGAGAGACCGATGGCCTNGGGCTTCACCACCAGCAGAGACGAGAGCCCTGAAGGGGTCCAGCCGGCTTCCGAGGTGCCTGCTGAGGCCCCTGTGGAGGCCACAGGTCGTCCCTGCTTTGTGTCCGGGGAGGAGCAGAAGTGGGCGTGGACAGGATCTGATGACTAGAGCAGGGCCCCTGCCCTCTGCGCCCCGGGCTCTTCCTGTTGATTGGCACATTTGGAGCTGTGCCCGGAGAGGCTCAGACCCTCCTGTCTGCCCTGGAGTGAGGCCGGGAACAGATAGCTGTTCTCGTGGCATGTCATGTATTTCTACATCAGTCTGTGCTACAGCAGCCAAATCAGAGGGGGAATGTCCATTCATGCGCCTCTTACTCTCAGTGGACTCCCGCTGGCAGCCGGTAGCTGCCACTCTCTGTCTAACGGCACACGGAGGCCAGTTTGGCTCTGTGTTCTGTAGCGCCTGTGATTATTAACAGCATCATGCTCCTCCATATCGAGTCCTTACATGCAACATTCTCAGGACAGCCGCTCTGGTGGGTGCTATCATCACAGTTATCTTCCTGCAGAGAGTCCTGAAGTTTGGAGAGGTTAATGATTGTCAGAGGTCACGTAACTAGGAGTGGATGGAGTTAGGATTTGAGGTGTTAACTGCTTGCTGTTGCCTCTCTGTGCTTTGGTGGTTTGTGGAATATGCGTTTTGCACTTGGCCTCCCATCTGTGCTGTGTCTTATCCTTTCAGAAAGTAGGGTAGCAGCTCTTGGAAGAGCGCTGCACCTAAGTGCCTCTCCTGAAACTGGCCAGCACCCCTCATCTTTCTCTGAAACGTCCTGATAGACTTCTGCAGCACAGCAGATGCTTGGGACTTAGGCTAATTTTTTTTTAAAAGACGTTGTAAAGGGCACTATCCACAGACAGAAATGTCTTTAGAGAGAAGATGCAGCCTCCTCTGGACCCCCCTCAGGTTAAGAGCCCCACTCCACCCCTCATCCCACCTTGGGAGCCAGCCCCGTGCTTGTGTTTGTCCTGGCAGGGTGCCCAGGGGCCGCTGGCCCCTGAGTGGTGCTGGGCTCTCCAGACGAGCCTGCTTCTCTGCCAGTGTCCCATGTTATTGTAATCACACAGTTTAATTAAATACAGTAAGAGTCTGGTGAAAAATGTGTGAAGAGAGCAGTATTTTTGTGAAAGTAAAGCTGAATGTTTTGGAAAGTCTCAAAGGAAAACTGCTAAAAAGAAGCTGCTGAGTGAAGTGAGTAGACTCTAGAAGACTAGGAGAAAAGCTATAAACTCAGGAAGATGGCAGGTGTCTATTCGAAAGAAACAGCTAAAATCGTGAATTATGATTTGTGGTTTATGCAAAAATATAACATGAATCTTCAGTTTGGTGGACCCATATTTGAAGAAAAAGTTTGCAGCTTGGAGAATGATTTTGTACATGTAATATTTTAAATTAAAATGTTTGCGATATGGATATTGATTACCTGATTTCACCAACTTTTGGGAACAGTGACCAGGCTTGATTACTTCGGATGGGAAGTTTTTTATTAATATATTTTTGCCAGACCTACAATGCAAATTATTCTTGTTGTTATACTTAGCTAAACATCATTTAGAAATGATATATGATTGTTTCATGATAAGGGGTTATAATTAGTTTCTAATGCCTTAATTCATCATGAAATAATTATTTTCTCTTTTGAAAAATTTTGTATAATATTTGATTCTAAAGTATAAGTTTGTAATGCTAAGTTTTAAAACTTATTTCCCAAATAGGTATTGTATTTCCTTGGTATACATTAAACCTTTTTAATCTACTTTATAGAGGGACTGTAATTTATTTAACTAGTAACACTAAACTTCTGATCAAGTGCTCTGAGTTCAAACTCTGGTAGAATTTAGTTGGATAGTTATTGTTCTGCAAAGGCATCCTGCCTTTTTCATTCCTTCAGCTCACATTTATTGAAGGCCCGAGGTTGAGGGCTGTTGGCAGGAGTGTGGGAGTGCCGTCAGCGGATGAGGCCTGGGGCTGAGAGAGTAGCTCAGGGCGAGGGCCCAGGGGACGTGGGCTTCGGGGGCTCCGAGTACAGTGGTTGGTCTTGCGGGCCTCCCTGTGACTGGGGAGACAGGACCCGCGCGGTCTTGGGAGTCGGGAAGCCCTGTAGACGTGCGGTGACCTGGAGCAGCCCGAGCCTCTCGTCCAGGCAGGCAGGCAGGGCGGCTGCTGGGCAGAGGGCCTGGTCTCGTGTGGAAACCGCCGTTGGTCGCGGGGTGGGCTGCGGCCTGATGAGGGCCCCTGCGCTGGGTGACTTTTGGGTATGTGCCTGAGCCTGCATCTGTTCTGGGCCACCTCTCGAGGAAAGAGTGACTTGCTCTCCGTCCATCTGGGATACAGCAGCTTGAGAAGCAGTCCGACGGCCGACGTCTGCCACGTGGCCAGGGTGGCGTGGACTGGCCCCAGGCTTGGTGCTGAGAGACCGATGGCCTTCTTCCCCTAAAGGCTGGTTCCTGTGGCCTCACAATGGTCAGTGGTCACAGGCTTCCTTCTCTGGAGTAGCCAGCACCCCGTGTGGCCTCAAGGCTGAGTGCTGCTCCTCCCATCCTGGGCTGTGCACCAGGCTCTGCCAGGCTTGAGTGACATGACTCCTCCCCAGCCTCCCTACATGCTGTTGTTGCCGCCAAGTCGCTTCAGCCGTGTCCGACTCCGTGCGACCCCATGAGCAGCAGCCCACTAGCTCCTCTGTCCACGGGATTCTCCAGGCAAGAATGCTGGAGTGGGTTGCCGTTGCCTCCTCCCTCCCTACATGACTGGGTCGGATTATCGAAACCCCCTGGCTCACCAGGGCGTCCTGTGACTTTGCAGCCATGAATGCCTCTGCTCTGTTGGGCTTTAGCACCAAGCTTCTCTGTGATGTGTCCTGTTCCCACTTGCGCACATTTTTGCAGAGGCCCGCCTGCGAGGGAGTCCACCCCACCTGGTGCGCCCTCTCTGACAGGGCCTCTGACCCACTCTCTGGGCTGCGCCTCTGTGTCCTGCGGGCTTCTCTCCTGGAATATAACACCTTGGATGAGAGCTTGAGGTTTCTTGCTTGTTAGTTAGTTTTCTGGTTGTCGCTGTTTGATTCATTGTAGACATGGGCGTCCTCAGGATCTCGTGTCTTTCAGACCCATTGAAACAGCACTGTGAGCGTCAGCGAGAGTCCTGGCATCTGCTGTCAGGAGCCTCAGGATAGCTCTGCTGGCGCCGGGGTGCCTCTGCCTCGAAAATGGACCACTGGGCCCCACTCCCCGGGCTCCTGTTCTTCTCGCAGCTGAGCTCAGGCCAAAACTGGGCTGCAGATGGAACGGAGACTTCCCCGTTCAGAGCCTACCAGTTAGAGTTAAAAGGCTTTGCAGCTGAACCAGAGTTTAAACAGCAGATGCCACAGCTTGGGCTGCAGTTAGGACTGTCGCGCTCCTGTCATCTCTGAGTCGGCTGATCCCAGGGCCCGCTGAAGGCCTCCGCTTTCCAGCTTTTGAAGCGGGAGTTTGGGGGTGGCTGGCTCTTCCTGCTGAGTGTGCCTGTGCTGTTTCGGGCTGTGATGGCACTCGGCCCGACTCCTGCTGGTTACAGGCACGTGGCCCATCCCCAGGGATAGCCCATCCCCAGGGCACCCTCAGGGGCAGCTCCAAGCGCTCCAGGTCAGGAAGCTCTGGAACATCACCACTCCTCGTGCCAGTGGGGGGCACTTTGGCCTCTGGCCTCTGATTTGATGTTTGGGAAGGCTGCAGTGGTTTAATAATCCTTCTTGATTCAGTGGCCCTTCAGGAACCTCCCTCCGGCCGCACTTGGCTCTCCTGATGGGCAGATGGTGGCAGCGTCCCCAGCTGGGCCCCTCTGCTGTGTCCCCAGGCGCCCAGGCTCCTGCTGTGCTGAGCCTCCCCGGAGGAGCCCTGTCTCCCGTGAGCGCCTCTGCTTGTCCCGCTGGCCGTTGCTGCGTGGGCAGCGAGCGTGGGGCTTTTCCTGTAGCTTTTATTTGTACTTATGCATATAATTTATAAATGCTCATCAAAGAAATTCAAATAGGGCACAGGAAGTTTAAGCTCCTTTTCATTCCAACCGCCCCTCTTGGCCCTGGCCTGGCTCGGTTACGCGTGCACATCGGTGCCCTTGGCCCTGGCCTGGCTCAATTATGCCCTGTGAACATGCGTTGCACATCAGTGCCTTTCCTTGGTTTGGATGTGTCTGAGGTGGACACTCTGCCCTCGAGCCCTTACTCCGAGTGCCTGTGGCCTGTTGGCTCGGGCTCCCCGAGGAGGGGCAGGCGCACTTGGGGAGTGTGGGGTCTTGGCATGCCTCCTGCTTGCAGCGCTGGCTGAGGCCCTGCCTGCCAGCCGGGTGCTCACTAGGGTCTGAACAAATGAACGCCCCTCCCCGAGGTCCAAAAATCGGTGTTGCCCCCT
>SJYW01005120.1:596895-607808 GCA_006410735.1 Raphicerus campestris
CTGTTCTTCCTCCTCTCTGCTCCGCGCTCGGCCCTGCAGAACTTGGAGAGCCAGCACGGAGGGAGGCGCCAGCGATCATGGCACGCTGAGTGTGTCTGCTTGCCCTCCTCCCGGGTCAGGGCACAGGGGCAGAGGCCTGGGCCTCGGGGAAGGCACACAGCTCCTTGGCCCCCCGACGCCTGACTTGGTGAACAGGAGCGGAGCCAGAGCGCACACACTGGTCCAGGCCCTCACAAGATGCCGTCATGGATATCCCTGCGGCGCGGGGTTGTGATGGCTGGGGGCTCCTTGGAACGCCCCGAAGATGCTTTGTGAGTGATGTGCGGGCTCACCTGACGGGGCTGGCCACTGGCTCTGGATGATGGCACTGCGTCTGGGGCTGGGCCGTTGCTGGAGGCTGCTTGCGGAGTCTGCCCTGGCCCTGGGCCCCTGCACAGCCTCCCCGCCGCGCGCTCTCAGTGGGAGCAGCCCTGCCTGCTGGATGAGCCGCACCTGCTCTGGGGACTTGCTGTGGGGGGCTCTTGTTTGCGTGGCTGGTCGAGGGGGAGGAGTGGCATGCGGGGTAGAAGAAAGTCAGCTGCCTGCTCAGTTTATCCAGATTTGGAGCCAGTCCCCTTGATGATTTGTTGAAGTAGCTGCTCAAATGTTCCAGCGAACTTGGTGTCTGATGGCTGCCACGAGGCTCCGCTGGAGGGTGTGGGCCCCGGCCGCCCGGCTGGCGTGGCCGTGTGTGGGTGGCCCCAGCCCGCGGGTGTCCTGGGAAGGTGCAGGTGCCCGGGCCGTCAGCGGGAGCAGAGTGCCTCTGAAGGAGAGCCCATCTTCCTCTTCATTTGACCGTTGCCAATTTCCCCTGATTATTAAATGGTTACATTTGAAAGTGTCTTTGCTTCAGAGGAGGATGGAGAGCCTTGGTTGAGAGTCAGCTTTCTGTGTCACTCTAGCTACTGGCTTTGTGGGGCTAGCTGGGTTGCTCTCCAGCTTCCAGGCAGATTTCTGCCTGGAGGACATTGCAGACAGCTTGCCTGCGCTGAGAATACCGCCTGCTCCGCTCATGGGGCCCCCAGAGGGTGTGTGGCCGTCTGTCTGACAGACGCTTCTCCTTGGGCCCAGAGAGACTGGTGGCCTTGTACAGGCAGGCGTGTGTAGCTGGTTCGTTGGTGTTGAAGCTATTTTCCATTGGTGTGATAATAGTTTGCACCCTCCTTTGACCCTGGTGGCTCAGAGGTTAAAACGTCTGCCTCCAATGCGGGAAACCCGGGTTCAGTCCCTGGGTCAGGAAGATCCCCTGGAGAAGGAAATGGCAACCCACTCCAGTATTCTTGGCTTGGAGAATCCCATGGACAGAGGAGCTTGGTAGGCTACAGTCCACGGGGTCACGAATAGTCGGACACAACTGAGTGACTTCACTTTCACTTGACTAACGTAAGAAAATAGAAGACAACGTAAATCTCTTTAAAATGTTAAAAAAAAAAAAAATCTCTTGGCTTAAAAGGGTTTACTTGTTTTGCTTGCTTGCTTACTTACTACCCAAGGTCAGAAGACGTGAGGAAGCTCTAAGAAGGATGGGGGTCTGGCATTCAAGGCTTGCTCAACCCCTCCCCTCTTGGATTTCAGCTTTTCACAGGTCTCCTGCTGGTGAGCATTTTTTCAGTGTGTTTTCTCATCCACAGAGCTGGCTTGCATTTAGGGCAGAGTAAGGGTAGCAATCTCGGCATCATGCCTCTTGGTTCCTCACACATCAAGGGCGTGTCCTCACAAAATGTGTAGCAAAGGGCGTTTCTTCTGGTGGCTGGGGAGGGCCTGCATGAAGCGGTGTGAAAGGGAGAGTGCCTGGCCTCCCCTGCCAGGGAGTGTTGAGCACAGAGGCCCGTGTGGGGGCGGCTGTGGGCTCTGGTCCGTGCCGGGGCTGCGGTGGGCTTTTAGGACGTACTGCTGACACGCGGGGGCCTTAGGCCTCACGCGCTAGTGCTGGCAGACCCAGGAGGCCCGGCTGGCCTCAGGGGAGGTGGTCCTGAGCAGCCCCGTGATGAGGGGAGCAGAGGCTTGGGGGCTGCTTGGAGGGAGTGACAGCTGTCCTGAGACCTCTCCTGTGAGGATGAGAGAGGCCTGGGGAGGCTGAGGGGGCGCTCTGCAGGCCCAGGGTTAACCATCACGGATATGCGGGGAGTGGATGGGTTGCCGTGTCCAGGCAGCAGAGGAAAGTCCAGCAGGAGGCGGAGAGGCGCCCCAGGCCTGGTGGCTCGGGGCCTGTGGGCTCTGGACATGAGAAACCGCTCAGCAGGTTTCTGTGAGCGGCCCCCAGGCAGGCGGGACTGCAGGGGCAACTTCAGCAGGACTGGGCAGGCCGGAGGGCGCTTCAGGGCGGGCGCCGTGCTGGCTCTGGGGGCTGGGAAAGGGGCCTGTGCGCACTGAGCAGTCGCCCCTGTGGAGCCTGGGCTGGAGCCCCGGGCCTGCGCTCACCTCCACGTGGCGCCTGATTTCAGTTTTGATTTGTGTTTCTCTAAGAATTAATGATGTTGAGCATCTTGCGTTTAACGCCCTGCTAGCTCCATGCAGGGTCGGGAGTCTTTGCTCTCCACTTCATGTTCCATCTCTGTCTCGCGTCTCCTTCCTCTTTGAAGGCACTGAAAAACACACACCTGCTTTTCGACACTGATGTGCAGTTAATTTACAGGGTTGCTCTTTCAGGACTGTGCTGACAGGGTGCCGCCCAGGGGCTCAGCTACCTGTTTGTGTCCTTTTCAGATTCTTTCCGGTTATAGGTTATTACGAGGTGCCGCGGGCAGGCGCCTCTGCTGTGCAGCCGGCCCTGGCTGCTGATCCGCTTTATTCACAGCAGTATGCACCCACTGGCTTCCCTGGGGGCTCAGACGGTGAAGTGCCTGCCTGCAGATGCGGGAGACCTGGGTTTGATCCCTGGCTTGGGAAGATTGCTTGGAGAAGAAAATGGCAACCCACTCCAGTATTCCTGCCTGGAAAATTCCATGGATAGAGGATCCTGGCAGGCTGCAGTCGATGGGGTCGCAAAGAGCTGAACACGACTGAGCTGCTTCCCTTCCCTTCACGTGTCCATTAACCCCAAACATACCCCTCTTTCCCCTCTGTCCTTGGGTCGTCATAGGTTTTTTTGTATGTCTGCAGGTCTATTTCTCGCTTGTAAATAAGTTCGTTTCTGTCATTTTTTAATTTAAATTTTTAAAGGTTTATTTTATTTATTTTTATTTTTCGGCGGCACTGGGAATTTGTTGCTGTGTGTGGGGGTGCTCTCTGGGTGTGCTGGCGAGCTTCCCACCGTTGGTCGTGGTAGCGGGCTTCTCGCTGGTGTGGCTCCTCTTGCTGTGAAGCACGGGCTTCTCGCTGGTGTGGCTCCTCTTGCTGTGAAGCGCGGGCTCCAGCCACGTGGGCTCCAGTCGTTGCGGCGCAGGGCTCGGGAGTGCCGGCGCAGTGCCTGGGGCACACCAATGCAGTTGCTCCATGGCAGGTGGGATCCTCTGGGACCGGGGGTCAGACTGGTGTCCCTTGCACTTCAAAGCAGACTCTTAAATCGCTGGACCACCAGGGAATCCTCTATCCTTATTTTTAGATTCCGCACATAGTGACATCGTACAGTATTCACTGTTCTGTGTCTGATTTGCTTCAGTTAGCATAATAATCTCTGCTGCTGCTGGTAAGTCGCTTCAGTCATGTCCGACCCTGTGCAACCCCCTAGATGGCAGCCCACCAGCCTCCCCCATCCCGGGGATTCTCCAGGCAAGAACACTGGAGTGGTTGCCATGTCCTTCTCCAGTGTGTGAAAGTGAAGTCGCTCAGTCACGTCTGACTCTTCGCGACCCCATGGACTGCAGCCCACCAGGCTACTCCGTCCATGGGATTTTCCAGGCAAGAGCACTGTTGTAGGTTGCCATTTCAACCCAGGAATCTTCCCCACACGGGGATCGAACCCATGTCCTTGCATTGCAGGTGGATTCCTTGCCTCTGAGCCGCGTGGGAAGCCTTTCCTGCCTGCTCACGGCTGAGTGACATGCCTGTGTGTGTGTGCGCTCCGCGTCTTGACCCGTTCGTCTGCTGATGGGCATCTGGACTGTCTCCCTGTCTTGGCTGCTGTGAATATGCTGCAGTGACCCACTGGGGTGTATGTAACTTTTCAAATTAAGAGTTTCCTCCAATCCCAGCCCAGGAGTTAGATTTCAGAATCGCATGGCTGCTCTGGTTTAGTTTCTTGAGGGACCTCCCGCCGCTGTCCACAGGGGCTGCGCGAGTTCACATTTCCACCAGCAGTGTGAAGGGCTCTTCTCTCTACACCCTCTCCAGCATTCGTTATTTGCAGACTTTTTGATAATGGCTGTTCTTACCGATGTGAGGTGGGGCCCAAGCAGTTTTGATTTGCGTTTCTCTAAGAATCAGTGGTGTTGGGCATTTCTCATGCCTATCGGGCGTCTGAATGTCAAAGACGTTTTCGTGAGTGCTCTCCTGAGCCAGGTGTTGAGCTGGAGGCGTGGGTTCAGGTTGAGGCTCAGTGCTGTGGAGAGTGGGGTGACCTTAGAGCCCGTCGTCACGGCCTTTATACCTGTTCCCTGTCTGTGAACTGGAACCAGTGAGCGACGGGGCTGCCGCGAGCAGTGGCCTGATCGTCCCTGGAGGAGTTTCGACGCTGGAGGTGCCGTGCCCGTGGCGCCTGCTGTGCCCTTGCCGCTGTCGTGTGGCCTCTGAGAGGAGGGAGGAAGCCAGCGTGGCAGGCGCTCTTCCTCCTCACTTCACATCCTCTGCGTGGCAGTGATGCGACGTACTGACTCGGTTTTTACAGGCGAGGGCTGGCACGCGTGATGTCCCCAGTGTCATGTGGCTGGCAGCTGGCTGTGCTGTGAGCCCACACCCGTTGTCCTGGGGCCTCGCAGACCCTGGCTCGCCCAGCTCCGAGCTCTGCCATCGCCTTGCCTGGCATTGGGCCGGCCCTAGGGTCGGATCCCTGTCCCCTGCAGGCACACCCCTCTGACCCTGTGTGTTCTTGTCCCCCCAGGACGCCAGAGGACCTGTCTCGGTTCATTGTGGAGCTGCAGCAGCGCGAGCTGGCCCTGAAGGACAGGAACAGCTCCATCACCAGCAGGTAGGCCTGGCGGCCGCGCTTGTCCACCAACACACTTGCTTTGGAGAGGGCTTGCGGGTGAGCGCACCCCCGGCTTCGTGGAGCGGGGCAGGCACAGCAGGTGTGCGGTATCCCTCGTCCCGCCCCGCCGCACCGAGGCCCCGCTGAGGCGGCGGCGGGCATGCTGTCTTCTGGACGCTATGGCCCATCAGCCCGGGGGCCCTGGGGTGGCTCCTGGGGCTCCGGGGTCTGGGGGGGCAGGCCCCGACCCCTGCCAGGAGCGTTTGCGTCCTTGCGGCTGCCGGGGCTCTGAGTGGCCCTGGAGCCCGGGCTGAAGCCTCCGGCGCTTGTGTGTGCACAGACTCGGGCCCTCAGGGAAGACACCCGTAGCAGCACAGCCAGGCCACTCGTGTGTCCTGCGTCCGGGGGTCCAGGGCAGGCAGCTCTGCCTCCTGCAGGGCCGGGGCCTCCCCCCCACCCTGAGGGTGCAGTGTGTTCTGCGCCTGCTTTCACTCGGACGCCTGCTGGTGTCCTGGGGTTCAGTTCAGCTCTCCCGTGGCCCCCAGGTCAGCCGGCCCCCACGGGTGAGGCTTGGTCCTACAAGGCGCGCCTGCGCGTCCATCTGACTGGGAGTGCAGGGTCCTCCCCGCCTCTGATCAGGTGCTGGCGTGATGGCCAGACCTCAGAAAAGCGCTCTGTCTTGGAACACGGGTTTACCGTGAAGCATGCAGCCGGGTCAGCTGGAAGGGAAGAGACGTCCCCGGCTTGCGTGGGATGGGGGGCAGGGCTGCCCTCCTGGTGCTGCCTCGTGTCTGCCGCCTCGGAGGCCCCCCTTCAGGGTTTCTGTGAATTTCCTGCTTGGTTAAGTCTCGGCTGTTGGTGACTTTCTGGGTCTCCAGCCCACTCCCCTCCCTGGAGGTGGAGGGGCAAGTGGAACTTCCGCTTCTCTTCCCAGTGTTGGTTCCTCTGGCACCCCCTACCGCCCCCCAGCCCCACGCCGCCCAGGGGTCTGGCTGAAGGGACACTCACACGGCATTCACTGTTCAGGAAGTTCCAGGGCTTTGCAGAGCTCTGTGCCAGGAAAGGGGAGCACGCCCACGTGCCAGCCTGCTCCTCCTGAGCCATGCTTGGGCCTGCCCACTGCTGTCCACCTCCCTCCTCTGGGTCCCAGGCAGGCTTCTCTTGTGTGCAGGGAGGCTGCCCACATCCTGGGTGTCGAGTCAGAGGTAGGAGGAGAGGCCTCGTCCTTTCTGGAACAAGGAAACCTTTCCTAGGACCCCACTGCTGGCAGACTCCCCCTAGTCACTCCCTGCCCCAGACCAGGTGCCCACGGAGGATGGGGCTCCTACTTAGAGGGACCAGCGGGAACTAGTCGGTTCCCACTTAGAGTCACTGGAAGGTAGACCACTGCGTGAGTTCAGCCCCTCCGGTGAGTGAAGGGCTCAGCGGGTGGCTGAAAGGATGGTGACCGAGAGGGACCTTGGAGGCTCACCCTCGCCCTGACGGGCTGGCGGGAGGGGCTCTGTGAGGTCAGCTTGCGGGCCATGGTCAGCCCCCGCAGCCTCACCCCCTGTGCAGACTGCGTGTTAATAGTTTATTAATAACCAAAGGAAGGCTTTCTTATTTGGGAGGCTGATGTCACTTTGAAAATTGCTTTTAGAAGCATCTGGTTATGTTGGACATAATCACATCAATTTAGTTTAAAAACCTCAAATGATAAAGATTGCCTTTTGCTTTCAAAGTTGCTGTCAGATGAAACGGGCATTAAAAGTGATTTGAAATTAAAGCTTTAACAGTTTTCCAGGCGATCCTCTTCATTTTACTTTGAATTTGAAACAGATTCAGCTATTAGAGGAAAGGAAACTTGTCTGCATCTTTCTCCCGCCAAACTGTGAGGTGCTTTCTAAAGTCACCTGCTTGAACAGCAGTGGGAAAGTCAGCCTCTCAGAGCTGCGAGTGTAGCTCTGGTCTGTGGTCCTAGATGGTGCGTCAGTCGCCCGTCTCTTCTGTGGGGTGGGTTTAGAAATGGACTTGCGTTGCAGGGAGCGGTCCATCACGGCGGGGTGTGGTCTGGGGGATTGGGGGCCCGTTGTTCACCTCTCAGGACCCTTGGGTTTCCCTCTGGGAGCCAGTGCAGCTGCCCTGGGAGCAAGGGCGTCTCAGGCCTCCTGAGGAAGAGCTTCACCTCTGCAGCAGGGCGGCCACCCTGGCTGACGGGTCCCAGGAGGGGTGGGGTGGGGCGGCCGGCGCCTCGGGCTGTGGGCCGGGGCTGCATCCTCCGCCAGGGCCGGGGCACCCTTGGTCCTGTCCTCGCGCTGCTGATGGCCACGCGGACAGGCGGTCTTGGCCGTGCGCCCGTCTTGGGAGCGTGTCTCTTGTGTGGACACAGAGCACTGTCCCCTTCCTCCCAGGGATGCCCCCCTTGTCCGGCAGCAGAAAGCATGGGAGGAGCCAGGGGTCGCCTGAGGGCCTCAGGTCCTGGGAGCAGGTGAGGTTCCCACCCCGTCTGTTGGTGGTAGAGTCACACGCAGGCCCCTGTAGGGAGGTGCCAGGCTGGGGTCCTGTGCCCTCGGGGCCCAGGCCATGCAGAACGGAGGGCTGTGGGCAGGGCCGTGCTCACAGGTGGCGCACTGGCGTCGCTGCGCTGGCTGTGTTCCCTGTGGAGGCCAGGAGGCCTCGTGAGGCGGGAGGGGCTGATGTCACTCCCTCGAGTCTTTGAAGGCAGCTGGGCAGAATCCAGGTTAGACCAGGAGAGGTGCCTTGGCAGGAGAGCGGAAGCTGGGCTCTGCCCAGCTCCAGGCAGGCGTGCTCTGGCTGGAGGCTCTGGGGGCTCTTTTGAGGATGAAGTGAGATGGCGGGAGGAGCCTCGGCGTTAGCCGTGCTCAGGAAACAGGTGGTCGCTGAAGTCTGTTAGAAAAGTGTGCACAGCGTGGAGAGGGCGGTTGGCCTGAGGGCTGTAGCCAGGGTAGCGTCTAGACCGAGCCGCCCCTTCCAGGTCGGTGAGGATGCGACGCCACCACAGCCTGCGGCTGACCAGGTGAGCAGGGACGCCAGAGAGCTGCTCTTCAGTCCTCCTTGCCCCGGATACGGGTTTCTGTGGGGCAGGCGGGCGCGAGCTGACTCTGTCCCCCAAGCGCCCTCACCTGGGATGCGCCCCTGCCCCCACCCCCCTCCCTGTGGGGCTCCTGCCTGCACAGTTCCTGCTGCCTCTGCCTGAAACGGCACTGTGCCCACCTGCCCTCACCACGCTCCCCGCGTGCTCTCTGGGCCCAGAGGGCTGCCCGCTGCGCTCTGGTTGAGCGAGGGAATGGATGAATGGTTCAGCAGAGCGCACGGGGATGTGTCACGCAGACAGAGTGAGACCTGTGGCGTGGGAGCCTGTGCTCTGCCTGTCCCGGGTCACCAGCCAGACGTCAGGCTGGCCCCTGACCGTGCCGTCCTGCTGGGCAGCCAGGGTGCCATTGAGGGGCCAGGCTCCGCCTTGTCCCTTTGTGCTCCGCCGTCGTGCGTGGCTCCCCAGCCCCGTGGGCTGGCCCCGACTCGGTGGTCTCCCTCGCCTGGAGATGGGGCGCTGTGGTGCTGCTGCAGGTCTGGGACAGCCTGCCTCAGCTTCCTGCCAGGATGGCCGTGTGTGCCCTCTGGGCACCCTCCCAACCCTCAGTCCCCCCTGGAGGGGGCAGGGCCGGGCAGGGAGGGCATGGGACCCCCAGGCTGTTGGGGAGTGTGCCCCCGTCCCACGCAGGAGCCGCCGGAGGACGCGCTGACCCTCCCCGCCAGCTCTCCTGCTCGTCCTGGCTGTCACCGTTTCTGCAGCATGGCCCTGGGGTTCTCAGTGATGGAGACGGACGCGTGCCTGTCTGCTCAGCTCTTGTTGCCACGCGACCTAAGGGCCTTTGGCAGGAGGTGTGGACCCGCTGCGTCTGACAGCTGGCCTCCACGCTTTCTTCCTGGTGGTCGTGCTCGTGTGGGCTCCATGGCCCTGTGAGGTGCTGGCCGTGGGCTCGACGGCGGCCGAGCAGGAGGCTCCTGCTCAGGCCACGTGCCCTCGGCTGGCCGCTCACGGGGCCCCGGGGGCTCAGGCGCGCTTGGAGAGGCAGGCAGCCATCCTCCTGTATCTGCCCCGGCTCTGCGTCATCTCGGGTGATGTTTTCTGGGTTTTTGTCATTTTCCACAATTCTGGGTGATTTAACAAGGCGAGAGTTACTCTCTCTAGGAACCATTTCCTGGCCTAGTTGGTGGCCAGGAGGTGACAGATCTCTCCTGGCTGTCTGCTCGTCCCCTCGCCCTTTATTCCTCAGACCTCCCTCCTTGCTTGGCAGGAAGAGTCGCCGCCGCTGTGCAGTGGGGGTGCGGGCCTCAGTCCAGCTGAGGGTCTGCGCCCACCTGCAGTGCCGTGTTTGGACGTGAGGTGGTGCCTGCAGCCCTCTGAGCCACTGGCTCTGACTCTCCTCAGAACCTCCTCTGTGGCCTCCCTGAAGGGAGGGCTATTCCAGGCTATAAATTCTGCGGCCAATTAGAGAGGATGGGCGAGCGCTGGAGGGTGGTGCCTGGAGGCTCCTCGGGTGAGGGCCCTCTGCAGATGCGTCCCTGGGAATGGTGTCTGTGTCCTCTCCTTGAGCAGTGGATTCCGGGCCTCCAGCTGCTTCCCCATCAGTGTGGGGAGGCCTTTGGGATGGGGCGTAGAGGCGAGGCCCCGCGCAGTCCCCCTTAGGGTGGGCGTGCACCTCCAGTGCTGATGGCTGTTCTGGCTTGTCCCTGAGCCTCAGGAGCTGCTCTCACTTTCTAGACTGTGGCTGCCTGGCTTCTGTCCCTGAGACCAAGCCCCATCACCCTGAGGGAGAATCCAGTCCATCCAGGGTCCTGGTGGCATCAGGTCCGCAAGGGACCCCCCTGGCAGCGCTGGTGGTCTTGCCCAGGCTCATGTGAGGGCGAGGCAGGGGCTGTGTGTGGAAGCCCGTGGCTGCAGTTGGCGCTTGGGTGGCATGATCTGCGAGGCTCCCCTGGCGCTGGGCGTGGCGGCTCCTCCGCTGCCTGGTCTCTGTGGGGTCGATGCTGGGCGCCCGGCTCTTCTCCAGGTCAGTGAGAGCAGAGGCCACGCGCTGGGCGCCCACAGGCTCAGGCTCGGCAGGCCTGCGGGGGCGGCCGTGCTCTGTGTCCCCTGCAGGCGCCTGTGGAGCCAGAGCTGCTGGTCTGGGGACCACACTTGGAATAGCGACAGCCCGTCCCCCCGGGTTCCCGCCGCACAGAGAGAGGCCTGCTCACCGCCCCCGTCAGCGTCTTCCGAGAAGCCCCCTAAACCTGTGAGCTCCCTGGAAGGAGGGAGGCTCTGTTCTGTTAGGGGTCGTCAGCCTCTTGCTTTTGGGGCGCTCACTTCCTGTGGACATACACAGAGGTGCTACCCCCTGGGGGCTGTGGCCCACAGAGGCCCTAGGCATCGCTGGCTGAGGACTGTGGCCAACCCCCAGGCCCTCTGCTTCATGCATGGACCTGAAGGCTCTGGGCCTCGGGTGGGCCTGTGGCGAGTCGGCTCAGCATGGCCGGTAGTCAGATGCCCTGCCTCTGACCCTGGAGGGGCCCCTGCGCTCATGTCCCAAGGGTGACCCTGTCCTCACGGGCTCTCTGGCCCTGCTTGGGGTGGAGGACGTGGCTCTCACTGGGGCACCCAGAGAGGACGCTGCCAGGGAGAGTGAGCAGTCTGAGCTTGCACCGGCAGAGATGCTCGGTTTGGTCCGTGGCTTTGGACAGGAGAGGGCAGAGCAGGGGGCTGGGAGGCAGTGGGGGTGGCCCGAGGGGCAGGACCTGCTGGCGGAGGTGCTCCTGGGATATGGCC
>SJYW01005120.1:617201-629814 GCA_006410735.1 Raphicerus campestris
GCAGCCCTCTTCCCCTGGGCTGCCCCCCCTCACTGAGCAGAGGCTAGAGCTCCTCATCCTTGCTTCAGCCAGCTTGTGTTGTCTTCTCACCAAGATGAGACGCGTTAATATTTCACACCCAGACTGTTTTCTTGCATGTTTTGCATTTCCATATTTAAAATACTATTTACATATTCATGGACCTTTTAAATAAGTTTTTATTGTTAAGAGATGTGGAAGTGGATAAAATGTGAAACTCCCCCTTTTATTTAAGCACTGGAAAAAATGCTCATCCGTGAATCAACATCCGTTTGAGTGGTGAGTTCTGTGGCGGTGGCTGTGGGAGGATTGCTGCGGGGGCAGTGTGTGCACAGACGTGCCTCCCCGTCCCGCGGAGGCAGGCGCTGCGCCTGGGGGCCCACCTGAGCGCTGACGGCCTCACCCACTTCTCTCTGGGGGCAGGATGCTTCGTGTGGACGTGGCCAGGCCTCTCCCCGTGGTGTCCCAGGTGGGCTCTGGGGGATGGATCCAGACTGTTCCTGAGCGTGATGGACCCTCCCCTGCTGTCCCCCCCTGCCCACCGTCAGAAGTGCTTGCGCCTGGCTCCAGCATGGCTGTGCCTTTGAGGCAGCTGGGTGTGGGGAGAGCCCGACCCTGATGAGGGTGTGGCCTTCTGCTGCCCTGCTGCCCCCGGGTACGGCGCAGGGCCGGAGGGGCCAGGCTGTGCCGGGGCTTCTGTCTGTGGGAGGAGCGGCCCCTGCCCTCCTCTGTGCCACGTTGTTACCAGGTCACTGAGGACGTGTGAAGGGCTGGCCTGAGGCTGGCTGGACAGTCTCCCCGTTTCTTCATGTTGGGCTGCTAGTGAGGATGGGCGCAGCTTTGCTTCCTGTGTGTGGGTGGCGGGGAGCCAGCTGGAGACCCCAAGCACTGACTAGGACGGGGAGCCCTCAAAGGGCACCTAGAGGGGCCGGTGGGGTCGATCTAAGCCAGGCATGGCTCCGGGGCTGACCAGGTGCTTCGGGGCTGCAGCTGTGTGACTTGGTGTGCGTGGAAAAGCCTCTGGAGGGCCCTTCAGAGCAGCGGCCGGGACAGTCCTCGGAGGCCCCTGGAGATTGAGGCTTGTTTAGACCAGACCGCAGAGCTCCCGACCTTCACCTGAAATTGTGTCAGCTCAGAGAGGCCTTTCTAAGTGGTAAACAAAGTCAGAGTCACGGGTTATGGTCTGTTTTATCTTTGTGAGCTTGTGGCCACGAGATCGCGGCCTGAAGGCCGCCTCCCTGCACCATAAACCCGTGGCATTGCCCGCTCTCTCGGCTTTCGTGGAGACAGACCGGGTGGCACTCACTTGGTGAGGGCTCTGCTGGGAGCCCTTGCGGGAGCTGAGGTGCCACCAGCTTTCGGCAGCCTGACCAGGTGGACGCCTGGCCTCCGGAGACCAGGGTGTCAGAGGCGCGGCTCCCCAGCTGCGGGCGTCGCCCGTCTCCACGTGGAGACCTCACGCGGCATGAACTCGAGCATCCCCGGCGGGACTTCTTGGGGCTGCTGGGCTCACAGGACGTGTCCTGAGCCACCGCCCAGCCTCCGGGGCTGTTTGAACGGCAGCTTCTTCCGCGCACGTGTTCGTCGCCCCTCACTGGTGCACAGTCTAGTCTCTGGGCCGTTGCCGGAGGCAGGTTCCTCCAGGGATCGGAGGCAGGCCGGCCAAGGGGCATTGGCCCCATTGGCTGAAGGCAGAGGGGACCCCTGGGCACACCTCCCTTGGACCGCAGGCCCAGGATGCAGAGGAGGGAGAGCTGTCCTGCGTGCAGCCCTGGTGGAGGGCAGCGGGGCTGTGACCTTGGAAAAGTGAGGTGATGGTCCTCAGCCAGGCTCAGCCAGGGGCAGGTGGCCCAGGGATCCCTAATCTACTTTGTGACGATTCTGCTAGAGAACAGACCTGGCTCAGCGCCCTCAAGTAAGAAAATGCCATCTGGCAAGCTCCTGCGGCTGGAGGCGCCTGGGCCACCTCCACCTGGGGAGGCAGGCAGCGTCCTCTTTACTTGCTCCCTCCACAGGTGCGGCAGAACCTAGGTTCCCACAGACACTTGGATGAAGCAGAGGTGCATAATCCTTGAATGTTGTTTGCCATTGGATGAGGAGATGGTGAAGAGATCCTGTGGTTGGTCCCTGACTCTTGGTGCTTCGGAACTTCCGCTTCCACGTCTCACTGGAAGGGATTTGGGGCGGCCAGCCGGGGCGAGCAGAGACTCACTCGTGGCAGGGCCCCGTGCAGACGGTCGCCCCCTTGATCGGCCGTCTGCGGAGGTCGAAGGTGGGGTCCTGAGGCTCGGGTTTTCTATGCCCCTTGACTTCCGTGCAGGAGGGGTCTCAGCGTCTTTGTGACACTGCTCTCAAGTTTCCTGACACTGTGTGTGAACTTTGGGAGCCCTGAGCCGGAGAACTTCCTACTCAGCCATGAAGCACTGGCGCTGGCTCGTTTGAAGGAACAAGCCCAGGAGAGCGCACACTGGTTCTCGCTGTGCAGTGCGGCATGTATGCTCTGCGGTGCGCCAGGCAGTCCTGGGGCACTCCCCTGCCTCACTCAGCAAACCTCTGCAGGCTGGTCCTGTGGCTCTCAGCGGCCGCGGGACCCCCGCCTCTCACCCAGGGGACGTGGGGCGGAGATGGGGTGGAGCGTGGGGAGGGGGCTGCGCTCTAAGGACGCGGGCATTTTATAACATTCCTCCACCTGAAATTCAAGGATCAGTTCAGTTCAGTCGCTCAGTCGTGTCCAACTCTTTGCAACCCCATGAAACACAGCACGCCAGGCCTCCCTGTCCATCACCATCTCCCAGAGTTCACTCAGACTCACGTCCATCAAGTCCGTGATGCCATCCAGCCATCTCAGTCCCCTTCTCCTGCTGCCCCCAATTCCTCCCAGCATCAGAGTCTTTTCCAATGAGTCAACTCTTCGCATGAGGTGGCCAAAGTACTAGAGTTTCACCTTTAGCATCATTCCTTCCAAAGAAATCCCAGGGTTGATCTCCTTCAGAATGGACTGGTTGGAAAGGATACCAGCCATTAAGTGTCTATGAAGCTTTCCCCAGTTGTGGTGTTTCCCGGAAAGGGGTTGTTCCTGTCTCAGAGCGTAGCTAGTTTTGCCGTGTGGTAGAGAGGCAAGGTGGCAGGGGTGTGTCTCAGGTCCTCAGCAGCAGAGCTGGTTTTCCTTCCAGCTGTTCTTTTTTTTTTTTTAACTTTACAATATTGCACTGGTTTTGCCATCAACATGAATCTGCCACGGGTGTACACGCATTCCCCATCCTGAACCCCCCTCCCACCTCCCCCTTCCAGCTGTTCTTATTCCTGATGGTCAGTGTGGGAGGCTGCCTGGCTCCAGGTTGCTTCCCACCTGATTCCTGGTTAAGAACTGGGGCTCTTGGAGCACAGGGGGCCACCATGTGCCTGGAGGGCATAAGACTCTGGGGTCCAGGAATAGCCCTTCATGAGAGGGGACAGGGCCTCCCCAGACCTCTTACAGTTGCTGGGCTCACTCAGTGGTGACGGCTGCTATCTAAGCGGGCAGAGTTTTATTTATCCTGTGGTGGATAGAGAGGCTGATTTCTTGTCAGATATTTCCATCTTTCATCCAAGTAAGAAACTAGAGGCTTTCTTGCCAAGATTTAGGAACAAGTCAAGGATGTCCAATTTAACTTCACACTGGAAATCCTAGCTAATGCAGTAAGACCAGAAATAGGAAATAAAATGTGCACAGTGGGAGGAAGGATGAAGTAAAACTGTTTGCAGATGATATGATTGTTTATATAGAAATCCCAGAGACGCAAGCAAAAAGCTCTTAGAACTAATAGGCGATTATAGCAGGGTTGCAGGCCATAGGTTAATATATTTATGTCAATGAACATTTAGTTTGAAACTTAAAACATTATGTCACTTGTATTAGCACCAAAACAGACAGATTCTAAAGTAAAAACCAAACAAAATTTTTGTGCAAGGTCTAATGAGGAAAATTATAAACATTTGATGAGAGACGTCAAAGATCTGAAGCAGAGACGTTCCATGTTCATGGATAGGAAAACTCAGTCTTGTCATCTTGTTAGTTCTTCTCAGCATATGTGTATTGAATATAGTCCTAATCAAAACGTGGGCAAACTGACTCTAAAGTTTGTGTGAAGACCAGGAGCCCGGGAAGAGGCGGCACAGCATCGAAGGAGAAGAACAAGGCGGAAGGGCTCGCCTTCCTGCCCCCTCCAGGCCCCGCAGAACCCCCAGACTCTCCAGGCCTCCCAGACCCTCCAGGCCTCCCAGACCCCCCAGGCTCCCCAGACTCCCCAGGCCCCCCAGACCTCCCATAACCTCCAGACCCCCCAGGCTCCCCAGGCCTCCCAGACCATAGAAATCGGGGCAGTGCAGTGCTGCAGGGGGAGCAGCCAGCCAGCTGCGGGGCAGAGCGAGGCCCCGGGAGCACCTGGGGAGAGGTGGCGCACTTTGGTGAGAGAGCAAAGGCAGTCATTTCAGCAAAGGTGCTGGGGCCTCCACACGTCCACACGCTGAGCAGGCACGTGGACCCAGATGCAGGCCTCTCTCAAACAGGTCAGCTCAGAGCACGCTGCAGACCTAAGTGTAACACGCGGAGCCACGGCTGTCGTGCGAGATAGAGGAGAGGGTGTAACACGCGGAGCCACAGCTGTTGTGTGAGATGGAGAGGGTGTAACACGCAGAGCCATAGCTGTCGTGCGAGATGGAGGAGAGGGTGTGGCTGACTCTCAGTTGAGCAGTGACTTTCCAAAAGCAGCGTCAGAGCCACAGTCTGTGAAGGAAAAAAGTTGGTGAGCAGGACCTCGTTAAAACCATAAAGTTCAGCTCCATGAAAGATGCTGTTCAGAGGATGAAAAGACAAGCCACAGGGTGGGAGAAAGCACGGCTGACCCTTGAGCAGTGCCGGAGCTAACCCTGTATAATTCAGTCTGCATCCTAGGCTTCAGCCAGCCACAGGCTGTGCAGTTCTCTGGCTTTTACTACCAAGAATACCCATGTGTGAGTGGAACTGTGCAGTTCAGACCTGCGTTGTTCAAGGATCACCTGTATTTGCAAAACCTGTATGTGCTAGAGGATTGGCATCCAAAACATAAAAAGAACTTTTAAAATCCCAAAGTAAAAGCCAACCCAGTTAAAAAATGAGCAGATCTGAGCAGACACCTCACCAACGAAGATAAACGGAGCAGACAAGCACATGGGAGGCTCCCACACTGGGTCATCAGGGAGGCAGACTGACACAACAGCGAGACACCAGCACAACGCTGGTGGGGTGGGTAGAGCTGGGCGCACCGGCAGCACCAGGCCCCGGGGGTGCGGGGCGACAGGGCCCCATCGCCGTCGGGCTGAGCGCGGTGCCGTCGCTCTGGAAGACCGCGTGGTGTTTCTTAGAGAGGCACACGTGCTGCCCTGCGATCCAGAACTTGGGGTCCTCGGTATTTACCCAGGAGATGTGGAAACTTAGGTCCACATGAAGACCTGCACACAGGGGTTTCTGTGGTTCTTCCAGTGGTCATGTATGGATGCGAGAGCTGGGCTGTGAAGAGGGCTGAGCACCCAAGAATTGATGCTTTTCAACTGTGGTGTTGGAGAAGACTCTTGAGAGTCCCTTGGACTGCAAGGAAATCCAACCAGTCCCTTCTGAAGCAGATCAACCCTGGGGTTTCTTTGGAAGGAATGATGCTAAAGGTGAAACTCCAGTACTTTGGCCACCTCATGGGAAGAGTTGACTCATTGGAAAAGACTCTAATGCTGGGAAGGATTGCGGGCAGGAGAGAAGGGGACGACAGAGGATGAGATGGCTGGATGGCATCACTGACTCGATGGACGTGAGTCTGAGTGAACAACTCCGAGGGATGGTGATGGACAGGGAGGCCTGGTGTGGGGTCATGAAGAGTCGGACACGACTGAGCGACTGAACTGAACTAAACTGAACTTGTTGATAAATGCCAAAACGTAGGCGCAACTAAGATATCCTTCAGTCAGTGAATGGGTAATCTGATACATCCAAAGAGTAGAAAGAAGCGAGCTATCAGGTCATGAAAAGACGTGGTGGAACCGTAAATGCATGTTATTAACTGGGGGAAGCCAACGGGGAGAGGCACATAGTGCTTGGCTCCGAGCGTACGGCAATTGGGGGACAGCAGGGGCGCGGGGCACCGGGGCTTGCCCAGGAACGGAGGGCTGGAGGAGTTTTTGGCGCAGTGAAACTCCTCTGCATGACCCAGGAACAGGGCTGCATGACATCGTGAATTTCTCTCAACCTGTTGAACATATAGCCCATCAGATGAACCTAATGTGACATGTAGTAATGAGTCTGTTCATTGTGTAACAAGCACTCTGCGCTGAAGTAGGGTGTTAGGGGAGAGTGGGTGGGAGGCTGTAAAGCGAAAACTGCTTTAAAAATAATGTCTTAATTTACAACAGAGCAAGGCAGATGGGCCTAGAGAAGGGCCTGTGCTAGGCTCAGGGTCTTGAGGCAAGCGAGATCGCTTGTCCTGCTTCCCTGGCGGCTGCGGGCGCGGGAGGNGTGTGGACGTGGCCAGGCCTCTCCCCGTGGTGTCCCAGGTGGGCTCTGGGGGATGGATCCAGACTGTTCCTGAGCGTGATGGACCCTCCCCTGCTGTCCCCCCCTGCCCACCGTCAGAAGTGCTTGCGCCTGGCTCCAGCATGGCTGTGCCTTTGAGGCAGCTGGGTGTGGGGAGAGCCCGACCCTGATGAGGGTGTGGCCTTCTGCTGCCCTGCTGCCCCCGGGTACGGCGCAGGGCCGGAGGGGCCAGGCTGTGCCGGGGCTTCTGTCTGTGGGAGGAGCGGCCCCTGCCCTCCTCTGTGCCACGTTGTTACCAGGTCACTGAGGACGTGTGAAGGGCTGGCCTGAGGCTGGCTGGACAGTCTCCCCGTTTCTTCATGTTGGGCTGCTAGTGAGGATGGGCGCAGCTTTGCTTCCTGTGTGTGGGTGGCGGGGAGCCAGCTGGAGACCCCAAGCACTGACTAGGACGGGGAGCCCTCAAAGGGCACCTAGAGGGGCCGGTGGGGTCGATCTAAGCCAGGCATGGCTCCGGGGCTGACCAGGTGCTTCGGGGCTGCAGCTGTGTGACTTGGTGTGCGTGGAAAAGCCTCTGGAGGGCCCTTCAGAGCAGCGGCCGGGACAGTCCTCGGAGGCCCCTGGAGATTGAGGCTTGTTTAGACCAGACCGCAGAGCTCCCGACCTTCACCTGAAATTGTGTCAGCTCAGAGAGGCCTTTCTAAGTGGTAAACAAAGTCAGAGTCACGGGTTATGGTCTGTTTTATCTTTGTGAGCTTGTGGCCACGAGATCGCGGCCTGAAGGCCGCCTCCCTGCACCATAAACCCGTGGCATTGCCCGCTCTCTCGGCTTTCGTGGAGACAGACCGGGTGGCACTCACTTGGTGAGGGCTCTGCTGGGAGCCCTTGCGGGAGCTGAGGTGCCACCAGCTTTCGGCAGCCTGACCAGGTGGACGCCTGGCCTCCGGAGACCAGGGTGTCAGAGGCGCGGCTCCCCAGCTGCGGGCGTCGCCCGTCTCCACGTGGAGACCTCACGCGGCATGAACTCGAGCATCCCCGGCGGGACTTCTTGGGGCTGCTGGGCTCACAGGACGTGTCCTGAGCCACCGCCCAGCCTCCGGGGCTGTTTGAACGGCAGCTTCTTCCGCGCACGTGTTCGTCGCCCCTCACTGGTGCACAGTCTAGTCTCTGGGCCGTTGCCGGAGGCAGGTTCCTCCAGGGATCGGAGGCAGGCCGGCCAAGGGGCATTGGCCCAGGATGCAGAGGAGGGAGAGCTGTCCTGCGTGCAGCCCTGGTGGAGGGCAGCGGGGCTGTGACCTTGGAAAAGTGAGGTGATGGTCCTCAGCCAGGCTCAGCCAGGGGCAGGTGGCCCAGGGATCCCTAATCTACTTTGTGACGATTCTGCTAGAGAACAGACCTGGCTCAGCGCCCTCAAGTAAGAAAATGCCATCTGGCAAGCTCCTGCGGCTGGAGGCGCCTGGGCCACCTCCACCTGGGGAGGCAGGCAGCGTCCTCTTTACTTGCTCCCTCCACAGGTGCGGCAGAACCTAGGTTCCCACAGACACTTGGATGAAGCAGAGGTGCATAATCCTTGAATGTTGTTTGCCATTGGATGAGGAGATGGTGAAGAGATCCTGTGGTTGGTCCCTGACTCTTGGTGCTTCGGAACTTCCGCTTCCACGTCTCACTGGAAGGGATTTGGGGCGGCCAGCCGGGGCGAGCAGAGACTCACTCGTGGCAGGGCCCCGTGCAGACGGTCGCCCCCTTGATCGGCCGTCTGCGGAGGTCGAAGGTGGGGTCCTGAGGCTCGGGTTTTCTATGCCCCTTGACTTCCGTGCAGGAGGGGTCTCAGCGTCTTTGTGACACTGCTCTCAAGTTTCCTGACACTGTGTGTGAACTTTGGGAGCCCTGAGCCGGAGAACTTCCTACTCAGCCATGAAGCACTGGCGCTGGCTCGTTTGAAGGAACAAGCCCAGGAGAGCGCACACTGGTTCTCGCTGTGCAGTGCGGCATGTATGCTCTGCGGTGCGCCAGGCAGTCCTGGGGCACTCCCCTGCCTCACTCAGCAAACCTCTGCAGGCTGGTCCTGTGGCTCTCAGCGGCCGCGGGACCCCCGCCTCTCACCCAGGGGACGTGGGGCGGAGATGGGGTGGAGCGTGGGGAGGGGGCTGCGCTCTAAGGACGCGGGCATTTTATAACATTCCTCCACCTGAAATTCAAGGATCAGTTCAGTTCAGTCGCTCAGTCGTGTCCAACTCTTTGCAACCCCATGAAACACAGCACGCCAGGCCTCCCTGTCCATCACCATCTCCCAGAGTTCACTCAGACTCACGTCCATCAAGTCCGTGATGCCATCCAGCCATCTCAGTCCCCTTCTCCTGCTGCCCCCAATTCCTCCCAGCATCAGAGTCTTTTCCAGTGAGTCAACTCTTCGCATGAGGTGGCCAAAGTACTAGAGTTTCACCTTTAGCATCATTCCTTCCAAAGAAATCCCAGGGTTGATCTCCTTCAGAATGGACTGGTTGGAAAGGATACCAGCCATTAAGTGTCTATGAAGCTTTCCCCAGTTGTGGTGTTTCCCGGAAAGGGGTTGTTCCTGTCTCAGAGCGTAGCTAGTTTTGCCGTGTGGTAGAGAGGCAAGGTGGCAGGGGTGTGTCTCAGGTCCTCAGCAGCAGAGCTGGTTTTCCTTCCAGCTGTTCTTTTTTTTTTTTTAACTTTACAATATTGCACTGGTTTTGCCATCAACATGAATCTGCCACGGGTGTACACGCATTCCCCATCCTGAACCCCCCTCCCACCTCCCCCTTCCAGCTGTTCTTATTCCTGATGGTCAGTGTGGGAGGCTGCCTGGCTCCAGGTTGCTTCCCACCTGATTCCTGGTTAAGAACTGGGGCTCTTGGAGCACAGGGGGCCACCATGTGCCTGGAGGGCATAAGACTCTGGGGTCCAGGAATAGCCCTTCATGAGAGGGGACAGGGCCTCCCCAGACCTCTTACAGTTGCTGGGCTCACTCAGTGGTGACGGCTGCTATCTAAGCGGGCAGAGTTTTATTTATCCTGTGGTGGATAGAGAGGCTGATTTCTTGTCAGATATTTCCATCTTTCATCCAAGTAAGAAACTAGAGGCTTTCTTGCCAAGATTTAGGAACAAGTCAAGGATGTCCAATTTAACTTCACACTGGAAATCCTAGCTAATGCAGTAAGACCAGAAATAGGAAATAAAATGTGCACAGTGGGAGGAAGGATGAAGTAAAACTGTTTGCAGATGATATGATTGTTTATATAGAAATCCCAGAGACGCAAGCAAAAAGCTCTTAGAACTAATAGGCGATTATAGCAGGGTTGCAGGCCATAGGTTAATATATTTATGTCAATGAACATTTAGTTTGAAACTTAAAACATTATGTCACTTGTATTAGCACCAAAACAGACAGATTCTAAAGTAAAAACCAAACAAAATTTTTGTGCAAGGTCTAATGAGGAAAATTATAAACATTTGATGAGAGACGTCAAAGATCTGAAGCAGAGACGTTCCATGTTCATGGATAGGAAAACTCAGTCTTGTCATCTTGTTAGTTCTTCTCAGCATATGTGTATTGAATATAGTCCTAATCAAAACGTGGGCAAACTGACTCTAAAGTTTGTGTGAAGACCAGGAGCCCGGGAAGAGGCGGCACAGCATCGAAGGAGAAGAACAAGGCGGAAGGGCTCGCCTTCCTGCCCCCTCCAGGCCCCGCAGAACCCCCAGACTCTCCAGGCCTCCCAGACCCTCCAGGCCTCCCAGACCCCCCAGGCTCCCCAGACTCCCCAGGCCCCCCAGACCTCCCATAACCTCCAGACCCCCCAGGCTCCCCAGGCCTCCCAGACCATAGAAATCGGGGCAGTGCAGTGCTGCAGGGGGAGCAGCCAGCCAGCTGCGGGGCAGAGCGAGGCCCCGGGAGCACCTGGGGAGAGGTGGCGCACTTTGGTGAGAGAGCAAAGGCAGTCATTTCAGCAAAGGTGCTGGGGCCTCCACACGTCCACACGCTGAGCAGGCACGTGGACCCAGATGCAGGCCTCTCTCAAACAGGTCAGCTCAGAGCACGCTGCAGACCTAAGTGTAACACGCGGAGCCACGGCTGTCGTGCGAGATAGAGGAGAGGGTGTAACACGCGGAGCCACAGCTGTTGTGTGAGATGGAGAGGGTGTAACACGCAGAGCCATAGCTGTCGTGCGAGATGGAGGAGAGGGTGTGGCTGACTCTCAGTTGAGCAGTGACTTTCCAAAAGCAGCGTCAGAGCCACAGTCTGTGAAGGAAAAAAGTTGGTGAGCAGGACCTCGTTAAAACCATAAAGTTCAGCTCCATGAAAGATGCTGTTCAGAGGATGAAAAGACAAGCCACAGGGTGGGAGAAAGCACGGCTGACCCTTGAGCAGTGCCGGAGCTAACCCTGTATAATTCAGTCTGCATCCTAGGCTTCAGCCAGCCACAGGCTGTGCAGTTCTCTGGCTTTTACTACCAAGAATACCCATGTGTGAGTGGAACTGTGCAGTTCAGACCTGCGTTGTTCAAGGATCACCTGTATTTGCAAAACCTGTATGTGCTAGAGGATTGGCATCCAAAACATAAAAAGAACTCTTAAAATCCCAAAGTAAAAGCCAACCCAGTTAAAAAATGAGCAGATCTGAGCAGACACCTCACCAACGAAGATAAACGGAGCAGACAAGCACATGGGAGGCTCCCACACTGGGTCATCAGGGAGGCAGACTGACACAACAGCGAGACACCAGCACAACGCTGGTGGGGTGGGTAGAGCTGGGCGCACCGGCAGCACCAGGCCCCGGGGGTGCGGGGCGACAGGGCCCCATCGCCGTCGGGCTGAGCGCGGTGCCGTCGCTCTGGAAGACCGCGTGGTGTTTCTTAGAGAGGCACACGTGCTGCCCTGCGATCCAGAACTTGGGGTCCTCGGTATTTACCCAGGAGATGTGGAAACTTAGGTCCACATGAAGACCTGCACACAGGGGTTTCTGTGGTTCTTCCAGTGGTCATGTATGGATGCGAGAGCTGGGCTGTGAAGAGGGCTGAGCACCCAAGAATTGATGCTTTTCAACTGTGGTGTTGGAGAAGACTCTTGAGAGTCCCTTGGACTGCAAGGAAATCCAACCAGTCCCTTCTGAAGCAGATCAACCCTGGGGTTTCTTTGGAAGGAATGATGCTAAAGGTGAAACTCCAGTACTTTGGCCACCTCATGGGAAGAGTTGACTCATTGGAAAAGACTCTAATGCTGGGAAGGATTGCGGGCAGGAGAGAAGGGGACGACAGAGGATGAGATGGCTGGATGGCATCACTGACTCGATGGACGTGAGTCTGAGTGAACAACTCCGAGGGATGGTGATGGACAGGGAGGCCTGGTGTGGGGTCATGAAGAGTCGGACACGACTGAGCGACTGAACTGAACTAAACTGAACTTGTTGATAAATGCCAAAACGTAGGCGCAACTAAGATATCCTTCAGTCAGTGAATGGGTAATCTGATACATCCAAAGAGTAGAAAGAAGCGAGCTATCAGGTCATGAAAAGACGTGGTGGAACCGTAAATGCATGTTATTAACTGGGGGAAGCCAACGGGGAGAGGCACATAGTGCTTGGCTCCGAGCGTACGGCAATTGGGGGACAGCAGGGGCGCGGGGCACCGGGGCTTGCCCAGGAACGGAGGGCTGGAGGAGTTTTTGGCGCAGTGAAACTCCTCTGCATGACCCAGGAACAGGGCTGCATGACATCGTGAATTTCTCTCAACCTGTTGAACATATAGCCCATCAGATGAACCTAATGTGACATGTAGTAATGAGTCTGTTCATTGTGTAACAAGCACTCTGCGCTGAAGTAGGGTGTTAGGGGAGAGTGGGTGGGAGGCTGTAAAGCGAAAACTGCTTTAAAAATAATGTCTTAATTTACAACAGAGCAAGGCAGATGGGCCTAGAGAAGGGCCTGTGCTAGGCTCAGGGTCTTGAGGCAAGCGAGATCGCTTGTCCTGCTTCCCTGGCGGCTGCGGGCGCGGGAGGGGCTCCGCTGGGGGCGGGGCGTGGGGGAGTGGCCCCGGCTCC
>SJYW01005120.1:649690-662815 GCA_006410735.1 Raphicerus campestris
CCCCCCACAAGGAGACTGCAGGGTTGGGGTCTTGGCCCCTCACCCAGAGCCGACACCCCCAGGGAGGATTCCCAGAGCCCCCTAACAGTTCCGTTGAGCCAGGCTGGGGTGTCACGGAAGTGGGGTCCCCGAAGGTCTGAGTCCAGCTGTCCCGGGGGTCACCGGAAATGCCTGTCCGTGGCGGCATCTGCTGGTGGCTTTGGTCAGAGAGCTCGCCTCCTGCAGGAGGGACGCAGGTCATGGCAACTGGGCCGGTCACGCGGCGGGGGCCTGTCCCTCCCTGGCCTGCGGAGGCAGAGCAGGGGGCATGCGGCCAGCATGGTGGAGCTGCATCTGGTCCGTGACCAGGGGGCAGTGCAACGCCCCATGAACCGCATCCAGCTCGCTGGCTGCAGGAGAACCCGGGGCCCAGACCTCAACCCCCTGCGGGGCTGGCTGCTGAGATCCCCGGCTGGGGCCTCGTGGTCAGGATGGCCCCTGACGGCCTCTGGACACCCAGCCCCAGGAGGCGCGCCTGCTGGCGCCGGGCCCGTGGTCTCCGTCGGTGCCTCAGGTCACCACTGACGCTGCCCCGTGTCCTCCGTGAGGCTCTCCATGAGCCAGCTAGCGCCCGGGGCTCACACAGAGGCTCTGGGGTCCCCGCTCAGGGTGGGGGCTGCCCAGGGCAGTGGAGCACCCCCGCTCAGGGTGGGGGCTGCCCAGGGCAGTGGAGTGCCCCGACTGTGGCCTGACAAGCCAAGGCTGCAGTGGGCAGAAGCTGCCTGTCAGTGCCTCCCAGCGGCGGAGCGCATGGCCAGGCGAGAGCTCATAGCCGAGCCCGGGGGCGGGTGGCAGGGGAGGGCGGCAAGGCTAGGTGGGCACAGGACCACAGTGAGTGGAGGCCACCGCATCCCGGAGGGGAGCCCCGCCCCAGCCACCTGGTCCCAGGCCTCAGCCCTCTGCCTGCGGACCCCCCCCATACCTGCCCGAGGACCCGGCCCCATGTGCACCAGGCCCCTGCCCAAGCCGCTGCCACTTCCTGGCCCTGACAGGACTCACTCGCCAGTGCAGAGCGAGACTCTAGGCTTTGTGTTGGGGTCATAGCCCCAGCTGGGCAGGCAACCCCCGCCTCCAGCCCGGCTGTAGCAGTCCCCTGCTCTGGGGTGCGTCTGCAGCCCGGGACGTCCGGCAGTGCGCCTGCCCCCGCCCCTGCACAGTGCTGTATCCGTGGACACCTGGGACCTGTGCTCGTTGGTGGTACGATAGGGGGTGGTGGCGACGTGACGCAGTGCGCGTGGGCTCTGCAACCGGGGCCGGGGCCCTTCCAGGCCTGGAGGCCTCCCAGGCACCCCCGCCCCCCCAGCTCCCCTCTTGCCACTCCCAGACACTACTAGGACTTGTGGAGAGCCGGATCCCCGCAAGCTGTTCTGGGGCCGAGCTGGGTACTGCCAGGAGGCAGGTTAGGCCCCTTCTAACACCAGGGCACCGCTTCCTCCCCTAGAGCCGCCCGCCTGGCTCTGGGCCCCGACCCGCCTCTGGGCAGTACGGGCAGCCTGCCCGGAGTCCCCTCCTCCGAGCTCAGCAGGGGAGGCACCCTGGGCCTCCACTCGTCCCCCAGGCCCCTGGTCCCAAGCACCCCTCTCAGAGGGTGCCCAGCCTGAGTGTTCCCACAGCTGAGGCAGCCTGGCAGCCGCCACCCGGGCAGCAGGCCCTGCTCCCGCCAGCAGTGGGCACCGCGTGGGGTCCCGGGCCCGCCCCAGCTCACCCCCTGCGCAGGGCACATCCCCATGCAACAGGCGGTACCCAGGACCCCCAGCCTCCAGCTCCAGGCCCGCCAGGAGCAAAGCCAGCATCTGCCTGCCCACCTTGCAGGGGAGGCGGGTCGTTCCGCCACCAGACCCCAAAGGAGCCAGGCTGAGGGGCCAGAGGGCAGTGGCCTGATGGGTGCAGAGTCGAGGGANTCCCAGGCCTCAGCCCTCTGCCTGCGGACCCCCCCCATACCTGCCCGAGGACCCGGCCCCATGTGCACCAGGCCCCTGCCCAAGCCGCTGCCACTTCCTGGCCCTGACAGGACTCACTCGCCAGTGCAGAGCGAGACTCTAGGCTTTGTGTTGGGGTCATAGCCCCAGCTGGGCAGGCAACCCCCGCCTCCAGCCCGGCTGTAGCAGTCCCCTGCTCTGGGGTGCGTCTGCAGCCCGGGACGTCCGGCAGTGCGCCTGCCCCCGCCCCTGCACAGTGCTGTATCCGTGGACACCTGGGACCTGTGCTCGTTGGTGGTACGATAGGGGGTGGTGGCGACGTGACGCAGTGCGCGTGGGCTCTGCAACCGGGGCCGGGGCCCTTCCAGGCCTGGAGGCCTCCCAGGCACCCCCGCCCCCCCAGCTCCCCTCTTGCCACTCCCAGACACTACTAGGACTTGTGGAGAGCCGGATCCCCGCAAGCTGTTCTGGGGCCGAGCTGGGTACTGCCAGGAGGCAGGTTAGGCCCCTTCTAACACCAGGGCACCGCTTCCTCCCCTAGAGCCGCCCGCCTGGCTCTGGGCCCCGACCCGCCTCTGGGCAGTACGGGCAGCCTGCCCGGAGTCCCCTCCTCCGAGCTCAGCAGGGGAGGCACCCTGGGCCTCCACTCGTCCCCCAGGCCCCTGGTCCCAAGCACCCCTCTCAGAGGGTGCCCAGCCTGAGTGTTCCCACAGCTGAGGCAGCCTGGCAGCCGCCACCCGGGCAGCAGGCCCTGCTCCCGCCAGCAGTGGGCACCGCGTGGGGTCCCGGGCCCGCCCCAGCTCACCCCCTGCGCAGGGCACATCCCCATGCAACAGGCGGTACCCAGGACCCCCAGCCTCCAGCTCCAGGCCCGCCAGGAGCAAAGCCAGCATCTGCCTGCCCACCTTGCAGGGGAGGCGGGTCGTTCCGCCACCAGACCCCAAAGGAGCCAGGCTGAGGGGCCAGAGGGCAGTGGCCTGATGGGTGCAGAGTCGAGGGAGGGGAGGCTCGGGGAGCGGATGGCCCACCTTCACGTGTGTCTGTACACGTACGCACACATGGGGTAAACTTGTCCACCCACTGCTCAGAAGCATGGCTCTCCACGCTGGCCTGTCTGGCTGCTGAAAGGACCCGGCATTTCCAGCACTAAAACCTGAACCCCGAGGCCCATGGCCACCACTGGCACCTTTCTGCCTCTCCTGTTGGTGGAGCCCCATTTCCCATGAGTCTGCATACCACCCCCTCAACCCAGGACCTGGGGTCACCCACTGCTCCTGGAGCAGAAATGCTGCAGAATGCCAGTCAGGGACTCCCCGCTGGCCGGGTCGGCCAGGGCACCGGGGCAGCTGGGAATCTGGAGGGCAGGGCGCCGGGCTCTGGGCAGACCATAGCCCGCTCCTCTCTGCTTCTACAGCCAGCTGCCGTGCCCACCTGGGTTAAGGCTCCTGAGACCCGCAGACCACCTGTGGGCCTGCCAGCTCCCTCCCGTGCTGGGAACTCTGGCCATGGACGTGGGACAGACGCTCACCGTGCTGCGCGGCGAGCTCCGAGTCCTCCAGGAGCACAGAAAGAGAGCATTTTGGGCCACCACCCCGGCAGAACCACTACCCCAACACCTGGCCCCTCCAAAGGCCCCACTCCACCCGTGGGCTCAGGGGCAGCGCGCTTGCCAGGGCTGGCATAGGCCTTGAGCAGAAGACCTGCACCCAGGGCGCATTTCTTGTTCACGTCACCAAAGTCCGTGGTCTTCCCCCGATGGGAGCCCAGAGGCCAAGGGTCCGTACCAGAGCGCACTGTTGGCCTGTGGGGGCCCGAGGAAACACTGACACGGGCTGGGACTGAGCCCCTCAGGACAAAGGCTCCAGGCAGCCCACGCCCTTGGCAGACATGTCACCCCCACCCCGCTGCCCCTGTGGGCCGCAGCCCGTGCCAGTCAAGTGGAGGTGTCCCGCCCGCCTGGGGGGTGACCCCTAGTGCAGCGACCCTGAGCCCCCGCCGCTGAGGGCTGAGAAGTCCTCCTGATGGACAGTCTGTGCCGCCCTTGCGAGTGTGGAGACACCCCCTACATGTGACCAAAGGTCAGAAAATGGGGACCAGACCTTGAGGGTGCCATGGGGGTCCCGGCCCCTCAGCTCCTCCCAGGGGTGATGGGCCTCTCCTGGAGAAGAGAATAGCTGGACTTCCCCTGGGGTGGCCAGTGAGAAGCAGTGGGGGAAGGACTGGGCTGGCACGCCTGCGGGGAGATGGGGCCCAGCCCACCCTGGGAGCAGCCCCTCACCACGCCTCACACGGTTGGGGCCACCCTCGTCTAGGAGGACTGAACACCCACCCACCGGAATTCAAGCAGAGAGGGGCAGTGAAGGGGGGCTCACAGTGGAGGCGGGCTCACCGCAGGTGTGGGGGGAGGAGGCTGCATCTGACTCCTCTGCACAGGCCTGGGTGCCCGGCCCACTCCTCCCTGAACTCCTGGGTCCTGCCACCGCCCTGCCTGGTGCTGCTCATGCCCAGGGCGAAGGTTCCTGCTGGCTGCTGAGGCCCCTCTGCCCAGCCCCCGCCCCCCCGCTATGCCCCAGGTCCCCTGAAGGGCCCACTCGTCCCACGCCCAGAGCCCTGGGCAGCTGCAGAAGTCAGGACGGGGCAGGCGCCAGCGCCAACCCGGGTCCCCTGCTCGCCCCTCGGGCTTGTCGCTGTTCAGGGGCGGAGGCAGCTGGGTGAGGGGCTGGAGGTGCTCAGCGCACGCCAGGTGTCCTGGCCCGTTCATTCTCCCCTGCGGCCTCAGCCGAGAACAGCGCTCACCGCACAGTCCTGCCCAGCGGCCAGGCTGCCTGCGAGCCACCGGGCCCCCTCAGCACCTCCTCCCAGCGGCATGGCAAGGGGCCGAGCCACCCCACTCGCCTCTGGCTGCCAGGCCCCAGGCAGGCAGCTGCGTGCTGGACCGGCCGGTAGTGGGAAGGTGCAGGGAGACACCACTGCCCGAGCTGCCCCGCCTCCCTTGTGCCCGGGCGGCAGTCCAGCGCCCTCCCAGCCTGGGGTGGGCTGCCGTCCCCGCAGGCGGGCTCTGAGAAGCCCGGCCCGGGCGGAAGTATGCACAGCTGGAGGCCTCAGCCCCGGCCCACCGTCCACCCCCTCTCACGAGCCTCCCCACCAGCTGTGCCCTGGCCTCGAGGAGACAGACGGGCTGGGGCGAGGCTCAGACGCCGTGGGCTCTGTGGCGGTTGACACAGCATGAGTGTGGGTATGTCCAGGTACTTTATAGTCTGAAGCAGTGAGTCCTTCGACGTGGTGAGTTTCACTAGGGGCAGAAGAAACCTGAGGCCAGAACCACTGTCTGCACCCAGGGTGGAGAGGTGCTTCCTCTGCTGTGTGGATGACTGACCTCAGGGGTGTGCCCAGGGTCAGCGAGATTCAGAGCGAATCACCCGGAGTGTGGCAGCAGAAGTAAGCGCCTCCTTGGGAGGCAGTGGCCTCCCAAGCAGCGGCAGCGCGTCACAGGGAAGGGGCGAGCCCTGACCCACGATGCTGAGGCCTGGCTCCCAGCCAGGGGCGTCAGGGCGTGGACGATGGGGAGCGGCCGGTCTCCATCACTGCAGGCCGGTCACTTTCCCACTGGAAAGGGTATTAGAGGCAGTGTTGTCAGGGGACCAGGGAGGGCAGGTTTTGGAACTGGATGAACTGCACAGTCAGCCAGTGGAAGCCTGTGACCAGAGGCTCTGCTCTGACAGAAATCCCTGTTGATTTAAGAGGCCAGAGTGGACTCAGCCTGGGAAAGTGTGGCCTTGTGGCCCGTCTGCCCTTCCGGCCACGGGCTGTGGCGGCCCTGGGACGGAGCTCAGCTCCCAATTGTCCCCTTTGTCATGGCCTGGACCACACTCCATGAAACAGCAGGGTGGTTATTGTCAACTAACTGCAGGACTTCTTGTGTGTGTTCAGAAAGGACCCAAACGGATTCAAAGGAATAATTAGCGTATCCTCTAAGATATGAATCTTAATTCCTAAATTACATATTTAGCAGATGGTCCAAAATAGCACTTGTAATGGCAACATTCAATTAGTGAGTTTAAAAAATGTATATTATTGCAGCACGCTCCATGGGTTTTATTTAGAGATTTCTAAATACAGCATCATAAAAACATAGAAGTGTTTCCAACTGTTTAGCCCCACACTGCTGCAGCGAGCTCTGGACCCTGCGTTACCGGGAGGTGCATGCAGAGAAGACCTGAGTGGCTCCTGGGGGTGGGGACGGCAGAGACGCTGTCAGGCTGTGCCCAGGGCCCATCGTCCCCTGCCTCCCGAGGCTGGGAGTTCTGACATGCTCAGTCCAGGGAAGTCCATTTCTGAGTATCCTTGCTGGGCTTGGGCCTGAATCCACACTTCGTTCTTGTTGCGTACATGCTCATAAAACCAGTTTCTGTGATTGATTCTGGGTCTGCCTCCAGTGGCCTTGTGGGCAGCTTCAGTCAGTTCAGTTGCTCAGCTGTGTCCGACTCTTTGCGACCCCATGAACTGTAGCACGCCAGGCCTCCCTGTCCATTACCAATTCCTGGAGTTCACCTAAACTCATGTCCATCGAGTCGGTGATGCCATCCAGCCATCTCATCCTCTGTTGTCCCCTTCTCCTCCCGCCTTCAATCTTTCCCAGTATCAGGATCTTTTCCAAGTGAGTCAGCTCTTCACATCAGGTGACCAAAGTATTGGAGTTTCAGCTTCAACATCAGTTCCTCCAATGAACACCCAGGACTGATCTCCTTTAGGAGGGACTGGTTGGATCTCCTTGAAGTCCAAGGGGTTCTCAAGAGTCTTCTCCAACACCACAGTTCAAAAGCATCAATTCTTCGGCACTCAGCCTTCTTTATAGTCCAGCTCTCACATCCGTACATGACCACAGGAAAAACCATAGCTCAAGTATTACCCATGTGAACAGAGTGGGAAGCAGGTGTGGGGAGCTTGCACCTCTGTCATCTGAGGGCCAGTTCAGGAACAGAAGCGGTACGTCCTGCCTCCACGGGTTCTCTCACGGTGGCCTGTGTGACCGTGGGGGCCCTGGAGCCAGGTCTGAACCCATGGGACCCGGGCGGTACCGCTGCATGCCGGGTTCCCAGCTGAGGGGTGGGCGTGGGGAGGGGGCTGCCTGCCTGGCTGGTCCTAGTGGTGGGGTGGACGTGGGGAGGGGGCCGCGTGCCTGGCTGGTCCTAGTGGTGGGGTGGCCGTGGGGAGGGGGCTGCCTGCCTGGCTGGGCCTAGTGGTGGGGTGGGCGTGGGGAGGGAGCCGCCTGCCTGGCTGGGCCTAGTGGTGCATGCGGGGTTCCCAGCCAAGGGGTGGGCCTGGGAAGGGGGCTGCCTGCCTGGCTGGGCCTAGCAGTCCTGCACCATTGCGTGCTTGGGTGTGCACTCACATGGGCACACACGNCGTACATGACCACAGGAAAAACCATAGCTCAAGTATTACCCATGTGAACAGAGTGGGAAGCAGGTGTGGGGAGCTTGCACCTCTGTCATCTGAGGGCCAGTTCAGGAACAGAAGCGGTACGTCCTGCCTCCACGGGTTCTCTCACGGTGGCCTGTGTGACCGTGGGGGCCCTGGAGCCAGGTCTGAACCCATGGGACCCGGGCGGTACCGCTGCATGCCGGGTTCCCAGCTGAGGGGTGGGCGTGGGGAGGGGGCTGCCTGCCTGGCTGGTCCTAGTGGTGGGGTGGACGTGGGGAGGGGGCCGCGTGCCTGGCTGGTCCTAGTGGTGGGGTGGCCGTGGGGAGGGGGCTGCCTGCCTGGCNCTCTTATACACATCTTCCTGGCCCCGCGCTGCTCTGCTGTGGGCTGGCCGCGCGCACTCGCGCTCGCCCTGCAGAGAGGTCTCCCGGCAGTGGGAGCCACCTGCAGGGGTGAAGAGGAGGCTGCTAGGCGCGGGACGGTGGGTCCGTTCGTGGCCTGGCCGTGTTCACCTCCTGGGAGCTCCCTGTGGGGGCCCCGCCAGAACTCTCCCTCCCCACTGGCGCTCTTCAGCAGATGAGACTAGGGGGCCGGGCAGTCCCCTGGGGTCATGTGAGCGGGTCTCCATGGGGCTCTGCAGCAGTGGGGTGGGGGGGGGGGGGGATTGGCAGGCCCTTCTGCGGGCTCAGTCCGCAGCCGAATCGGGGCTGGGCTGCGACCTAGGCGTCCCGCGGTCCGGGTCTTTGCTGGCAGCGTGGGAAGGTCGCTGCTGTGCTGTCAGAGGGTGGCTCATTCTCATCCAGCTCCGACTGAAGTCCTGGGGCTGCAGGCAGGTGCTTCCCACTCCCAGACTGATCAGCAGGCCACCGGCAGGCGTCGCTGAATGTGCCCGGGCACCAGCATGGAGGGCTGGGGCCAGGAGGTGGTAGGGGGTTCTCCCTCCCCTGCGGAAACAGTGTGCTTCGGCAGCGCTTAAACGAGGTCTGAACAGAACGCTTTGCAGGTGATCCGGGGCCGAGTTCTTGAGGGTTAAAGGCAGGTGTGTGAAGATGCGAGCGCTGTGCCAGAGGGCCGAGCCGGCCAGCGTGTGGGGGCCGTGTGAAGCAGGGGGCAGGGGGACACGTATTTGCCGGGAACCAGCTGTAGGGCTCGTAGGTGGGGAGGCCTGGGGCTGTCTTGTACCCACCTTGGACATTGATCTGGCTGGGGTGTGAGCTGCTGGCTGTGGGGGAGCTGAGGGCAGGACCCCCCAGGTCGGACAGGGCTCCCAGGAGAGGCAGGCTCTGTCCTCAAGGGAACATCTGTGTGTGTCTCAGTGTTTGCAGGAGAGGGATCGCTTCCCCTCCCCACCAGAAAGTCCTCAGCCACTGGGGGGAGTGGTGATCTTGTGGCGTGCACCACAGCAGGAAGGGGTGGCGAGAGGCCTGGGTTGGGACTGGGATGGTGGTTTACAGCCCGGCCAGGTTGGACTCTGCTGTGCTGGGAAATCATGGTGGGATGCAGCAGCTTCGGCCTCCCCAGAATGAGCTTTGGGGTGTCAGAATGAGGCAGTTGGTTTTCAGGTTAAGAATTTCAGATCAATACAGTCCCTCAGTCATGTCCGACTCTTTGTGACCCCATGGATTGCAGCAGGCCAAGCCTCCTTGTCCATCACCAACTCTGGAGGTTACTCAGACTCATGTCCATTGAGTCAGTGATGCCATCCAACCATCTCATCCTCTGTTGTCCCCTTCTCCTCTTGCCCTTAATCTTTTCAAATGAGTCATTTTTTCACATCAGGTGGCCAAAGTATTGGAGTTTCAGCTTCAACATCAGTCCTTCCAATGGATATTCAGGACTGATTTCCTTTAGGAGGGACTGGTTGGATCTCCTTGCAGTCTAAGGGATTCTCAAGAGTCTTCTCCAACACCACAGTTCAAAAGCATCAATTCTTCGGCGCTCAGCTTTCTTTATGGTCCAATTCTCATATCCATACATGAGCACTGGAAAAACCATACCCTTGACTAGACTGACCTTTGTTGGCAAAGTAACGTCTCTTCTTTTGAATATGCTATCTAGGTTCGTCATAACTTTCCTTCCAAGGAGTAAGCGTCTTTTAATTTCATACCTGCGGTCACCATCTGCAGTGATTTTGGAGCCCCCCAAGATAAAGTCTGATACTGTTTCCACTGTTTCCCCATCTATTTGCCATGAAGTGACGGGACCAGATGCCATGATCTTCGTTTTCTGAATGTTGAGCTTTATGCCAACTTTTTCACTCTCTATCACTTTCATCAAGAGGCTCTTTAGCTCCTCTTCACTTTCTGCCATGAGGGTGGTGTCATCTGCATGTCTGAGGTTATTGATATTTCTCCCGGCAGTCTTGATTCCAGCTTGTGCTTCCTCCAGCCCAGTGTGTCTCATGATGTCCTCTGCATATAAGTTAAATAAGGGGTGACAATATACAGCCTTGATGTACTCCTTTCACTATTTGGAACCAGCCTGTTGTTCCATGTCCAGTTCTAACTGTTGTTTCCTGACTTGCATACAGACTTCTCCAGAGAGTGTAGCAAGGAGCACACTCATTGAGCCCAGCGAGCTGCCTTGTGGGGAAAGGGCTCCGTAAAGCTTGGTCCTGCTGCCGTGGCGACCTTCCTCCCACCAGCAGCAGCCCGTCTCCGAGGGGATTGCCGGGTCAGTGCAGCCATGTGCGCGAGCCCAGGCTGCCCTGGAGCTGTTGGTGCTGGCTGACCATTAGAGGACCAGGCCGGCTCGGAGCCTGCCCACGAGGCTCTGCCGGCTTGTCGTCACCTCGGAGGCTCTATCGGGACCTGCCTGCCGAGCAGCTGAGCTGGAATGGGACGCGGTGCTCCAGGCAGCCTCAGCCTGCTCACCTCGATCGCCCGTGCCCACACGCTGGCTGCAGTGTGTCTGCTGGGGGCTCAGAGTGGGGAGCCTGGTGGGCAGGCCCAGTCACAGCGGCTCACTGGCTGGTGGCCTCAGTGACGGAGGCGTGTGTGTGTTCCTCCTGAACCTTTGGTGGCGGAGCGCCTCCGGGGTGGAGACTGGGATGGCCACCCCTGGTGGCAGGCGGGCTGGTGAGGGTCGCGTGCGTGGTCTGCTCACATTCCTTGTCATTGGGGGGAGACAAGGATTAGACATGGTCTCTGACGAGAGGGGCACAGGTTTTGGAGGGCGGGAGACAGGAGCTGAGGAGGAGTTGGTAGCTCGGCCCTTCTCTGCTGATGGGGAAGCAGTTAATTAGGCGATTTTCTCTTCCTCTGACACGTGCAATTGAAATGCCGCTAATAACTGAGCCACTCCATAAATGATAAGGTTTTAACACCGACATGAACCTGTCAGACTTGTCTGGAGCGTGAAGGTAAACCTGAGGGACAGCCACCCATGAGCTCAGGCCCTGAGCCCGCAGGGGCTGGGCCCTCCTGGGATCCCGGCAGGCGTGCTGGGGGCAGGTCCCTGGGCTGTTCCTGTCCTGCCTGAACCCCTCCAGGGCCAGAACGATGACGGAAGGTGGCCTTGAAACCAGAATCAGTTGCCATGGTGAGGGTGTGACCCCCCAGGGCTGCTGTCCAGGTCTTGCCCCTTCCGTCTGTGCTGGTCCGGACTTTGGGTGGGAGCCAGCGTCAGGACCACGGACAGCGCCCGGGTCCCGCTGTGCTGTGGGCCGGCCGCTGCCCAGCCTTGCCCTCTGCTGGGCAGGCCTGAGCAGGCCTGAGCAGGCCCCTAGCATTGTCGAGTCCGGGTGACATTGTCACCACCCCCGGGGAAGCAGGGTTTCATTCTCAGAAGCGCCTCGTGTGATATTCTTTTGAATCTCTTGTTCTTGTCTTAAAAGCTGGAATGCAGAAGGCCGCTTCTTCCTCGTCAGGTTGTAGGAGCAGACAGGAGGCCAGCGGTCCGTCCGTGTGTGGAGGAGGGCTACGGGGCTGTCCTTGGCCTGGACCCCCGCCTGCCTTGGGGCTGGAAGCTGCTCGGGCGCTTGCTGAGCCTGGGGACCCTGGGGGTCGCTGAATCTGCAGCAGCTGCACGCCCTGCCCTGCATCCTGGCTGGCGATGGGTTGTACCTGGATGCCCGTGCCCCCGAACTGGCCTAGCTGTCCTGTGGCAGAAGGGGGGTGGGGCCCACCTGTGAGGAGACTGCAGTGCCAGGGGCCTCCACCCGGGGCCCCCTCCCTCCCCTGTGTGCTTGTTCTTTGGCCGTGTTGGCTTCCCGGGGGCTCCGTGCAGGGAGTGGCCCATTTTGTTGGGGTGTTTGTGTGGCCTCTGCTGGTCTGCAGAGGTCGCTCCGTCAGCACCGGCAGCTCACGCCTGCAGATGGTCAGCAGGAAGTGACAGCCTAGCGGGAGGCCTCCTCGGACCATGTGTGGAGGAGTTTCGAAGGGACTTGGATCTCCTGGTTCAAGTTTCTGGGGCTTTGATGTCTCCAGCCTGACATGTTCCTCCCCTCCACAGGGCCTGCCTGGCCTCTGGGTGCCAGGCTGTTACTCCAGTAAGGAGGAGTAGCTGTGTCTCTTGCAAATCTAAAATGAGATTTTGCTTTTTAAATAAGGAGGAAAAAAGTGCTTGAACATTTGCAGCTGGGAGATAGCAGAGATTAGAAACGTTACTTATCTCTGCAGCACAAAAGCAGGCAAAGGAGAGAGGAGTCCACCGCCACTGAATACTGATGGTGCCCAGGCAGCCCGGGGAGCCCCCGCGCAGGGGAGACCACGCCCCTCAGGGGGGGGGAGGTGACCGCAGCTGCGGCTGGGTGCCTGCCGAGCCTCCAGCCTGTGGCCTCCTCGAGGGCATAGGGCAGCACCCTGCGGGTTGAGCTCTCGTCACCCCTCCTTCCGCCGGCTGCCCTGGCCTGCATGCCCGCCCTCACTGCCCACACGGTGTCGTCGGGAGCTCCTGACAGCCGGGCTCCCCGTCCTCTGCCCCTAGCTGGGGCTCTGCCGCCTGCCCCATCCTGGGCTCCTCCCGAGGGCGGGCCTCCTCAGAGCTGCTAGGTTGGAGCTGTGGTCACCGAGACGGGACGTGCCCGCGCGCGCGCACTCGGACAGCTCCCTGAGCGCCGTGGGAAGGCCTCGCGTCCTCTGCTGGGCGCGGGCCTCGGCCTCCCCTCTCTGGGCCCATTCAGGGAGGCACCAAGCCTTCCTGTTCTCTGCTGGCCTTTACCCCCAGGCGGAGGCCGCGGTGTGTGCTGTGCTGAGTGTCTGCACAGCCCACGAGGTCACGCCAGAGCCTCACAGCACAGACAGGGTGGTGTCTGCGGGGAAGGGGAGCATTCCTGACTTGCCTTTTGGACTCAAGAGACAGAGCCTTGTGGACGAGGCATCCTTCGCAAGCAGCTGGACTTGCCTCCTCTCAGTAGAGAGACGGACACAGGCCTCCTGCTCTCCTCCAGAAGGGCGCTACGAGCCCAGCCTGGCCCCTGCGGGTCTGCTGTGCCCGTTGGCAGAAGCCGTGGTGGCTGAAGGAGACCAGACTGCACGCGGGGACCCGTCTTGTCCTCCGTGGGAGCCCAGGTTTTGGCCGCGGGGCCAGCCTTCTGGTCTGCTCCCTTGGAGGCTGATCCTTACAGTCCTTCCTTGTGCGGGGCCTGGGGCCTGCCCGCAACGCTGGGCTCCTCACCGCCCGCTTGGCTGACAGTTTTGTGGCCTCAGAGACAGTGGTACACAGTCAGAACCCTGCTGATCTCAGGGAGGATAGGTCCCCGAGACCCTCAAGGGGGACCCTGTCTGCCTGTCGCAGCTCTGCC
>SJYW01005120.1:662860-675183 GCA_006410735.1 Raphicerus campestris
GGGGGGGGGAGGTGACCGCAGCTGCGGCTGGGTGCCTGCCGAGCCTCCAGCCTGTGGCCTCCTCGAGGGCATAGGGCAGCACCCTGCGGGTTGAGCTCTCGTCACCCCTCCTTCCGCCGGCTGCCCTGGCCTGCATGCCCGCCCTCACTGCCCACACGGTGTCGTCGGGAGCTCCTGACAGCCGGGCTCCCCGTCCTCTGCCCCTAGCTGGGGCTCTGCCGCCTGCCCCATCCTGGGCTCCTCCCGAGGGCGGGCCTCCTCAGAGCTGCTAGGTTGGAGCTGTGGTCACCGAGACGGGACGTGCCCGCGCGCGCGCACTCGGACAGCTCCCTGAGCGCCGTGGGAAGGCCTCGCGTCCTCTGCTGGGCGCGGGCCTCGGCCTCCCCTCTCTGGGCCCATTCAGGGAGGCACCAAGCCTTCCTGTTCTCTGCTGGCCTTTACCCCCAGGCGGAGGCCGCGGTGTGTGCTGTGCTGAGTGTCTGCACAGCCCACGAGGTCACGCCAGAGCCTCACAGCACAGACAGGGTGGTGTCTGCGGGGAAGGGGAGCATTCCTGACTTGCCTTTTGGACTCAAGAGACAGAGCCTTGTGGACGAGGCATCCTTCGCAAGCAGCTGGACTTGCCTCCTCTCAGTAGAGAGACGGACACAGGCCTCCTGCTCTCCTCCAGAAGGGCGCTACGAGCCCAGCCTGGCCCCTGCGGGTCTGCTGTGCCCGTTGGCAGAAGCCGTGGTGGCTGAAGGAGACCAGACTGCACGCGGGGACCCGTCTTGTCCTCCGTGGGAGCCCAGGTTTTGGCCGCGGGGCCAGCCTTCTGGTCTGCTCCCTTGGAGGCTGATCCTTACAGTCCTTCCTTGTGCGGGGCCTGGGGCCTGCCCGCAACGCTGGGCTCCTCACCGCCCGCTTGGCTGACAGTTTTGTGGCCTCAGAGACAGTGGTACACAGTCAGAACCCTGCTGATCTCAGGGAGGATAGGTCCCCGAGACCCTCAAGGGGGACCCTGTCTGCCTGTCGCAGCTCTGCCTGTTCTCCCAGACCCCTCCCACCGACGCGTCCTCCTCCTCCCATAGGACCACAGTCCCCCGGGGGGACCCTGCCCCGCCCGCCTCTGTCTCAGCTGTGTGCTGCCCGGGGCACCGTGCAACGAGAGTCTCGCGTGTTGTGTGTGGTTGCCAGTGGCTCATTGTGGGGCTGTGATGTTCCGTTTTGGGAAATGCTGGAGTTTTGAACGCCATTCTGCTGTTGGTTATTCAGGTTGCTCCAGTCTGGGCCTGTGTGAGCCGGGCGGCTGCGGCCGCTCTTGCCCATCCCTCTGGTGAACTTCTGTGCCAGCTTTTCCCACGTGGCACTTGGTTTTGTGGTGGTTCTGTTGGTACCATTTGTCTCCAGGTTCTGTTCCCGTCTCTGGGTGCCTCAGTGGTGACCTGACGTTCCCAGGGGATCCAAGTCCCCCCGAGCCTCGCGGGAACCGGGCGGCACGCCTTTGTGTGATTGGCTTGCCGACCTGTGTGAGGGGAAGGCCAGAGGTGTGGCCCTTGGGAGCCCTTCTCCCCGCGGCCGGATGTGCGTGGCGTGCCCCCTCCCTGATAGGAGGGCAGGGGCCGGCGAAGATGTCGGCATTTTATTCGGTTAACTTTAAAAGGAGCTTTGGTTACAGTGGAACACATCTTCATTGCAGCATTTGATAGGGTAGCAGAGAAGACCAGGACAGGTGAGCAGAACGGCCTCCCACCATCCCCGCCCCGAAAGCCACTGCGTGCGTTGCCTCACATTCTTCCCGACGTCAACGTGTGTGTAAAATGCATGCTTTCCTGTTGCACTTTTAGGGGGATATTTACACTGTTCATGGTTTGGGTCTTCCTGTGTTGTTTAAACTTCTGTGAACTTCTTCCATGTTCTTTTAAAACGTAATCTTTGGGCTGTAGGCTGCTTCTTTATGAACACTATTTAGCCAAGCTCTCAATAGATACCTGTTTTCATCTTTGTGTTCCTTATTCTAAATAATACTCTGGTTAACATACATGTCCCCAAATCTATTTGCATTTCTTATTATTCCCTTAGGAGAAATACTTAGAAGCAGAACTGTTTAGAAAAATAGGCACATTTTAGAAGCCAACCAGTTTTGAACATTTATCTTGGGCCAAGTGCCTTTATATACACGTTATCTGGCTTAACACTTATAAACGCTCTTTGATCTTCTAGGAAAAAATATTGGAGAAAATCTGTGTGATCTTAGGCTTACTAATAATTTTTTTAGATATAACACCAAAAGCACGGTTCATAAAGGCAAAGACTTAGCAAGCTTGCCTCAGCCTGTGCAGCAGGCCTGCTCGTCACGCAGGACGGTTTGAAGGCAGCAGGCGCTGGGCCGGCCTGGGCCTGGTTCCCCTGGGAAGAGGGCCCTGCGTGGCCCAGACCTGGCCTTTCAGTCGGTTACTGTCAGGAGAAAGTGTCTGTCGCTGTTTGAGTAGGACCTTCCCGAGGGGCCGCTGATGTGCACTGTAGTGCCGACCCCTCAGGGTACAACCCATCCGGTCCCAAGAAGTGGAGTCCCAGGCCCTCAGCCCCATCAGCACCCCCACCAGACGGAGGAGACCACCGTTCAGCCCTCTGATCAGACAGGAGTGCTCCTGGTTAGGGTTAGGGCTCCTAGTTACCTGTGCCGTCAACATCCACAACGCAGTACAGCCGCGGCCACAGGTCCTGAAGCCACAGCCGCTCGAGTGGATCCTGGGAACGTCGCGCAAGGGTGCTGAGCAGCAGACGCGCCCGTCTGCCCGTGGCACTTTCCCCTACAGAGCTGGGCTGGGGTTCTGACATGGTGCCTTTGTCCCTGCCCCGTCCTGTTTGGGCGGGGACCCGTCTGATTTCCGAGAGAAAGCCAGGAGCATGCACGTCTGTGGAGGGCACGCGCACTCCCGTCTCACGTGCACCCGAGGCGCAGGATGCCGCCCGCCCGTCTTGCTGATAAGCTGCTGGTTTTCCGTCCACCGGTCCCAGAGGGACCTGGCGCTCGCAGCCCCTGGCCTTCGGGGTGGTTCTCCCAGCCGGTGCCCAGTGCTTCCCTGCGGTCTCCCTGTGTGTTTCTCTATCGACAGATCACGCTGAGCACGGGTTTCTGCGCTTGTTGGCTGTTTAGATCGTGGCTTTGTGAAGGGCTCTCAGTGTCGCTGTTAATGACATATTTTTCTGTGTATTCGTTCATAATCTTTTAAACATTTGGTCTGCCTTTTTAAAAATTAATTTTTTAGAGAAGCTTTAATAGCTTAAGGAAGTCAGCCCTTTGCCTGAAACTGTGGTTTCCCAGCTTGACGTTTCCTTTCTACCTGGCTGTACAGCCTTTCTTCCGCGTGCGCGTTTTCAGTTCTTTTCCGGTTGAGCCCACGAGCCTTTCCCTCTCATGCTTCTGGTTTGTTTTTGTGTGAGTGTGGACAAGACTCAGTGTTTCCTAAGTCAGCAAAAAAGTTTCCCGTATTGTCCTCTTTCACGATTTTATGTTTTATGTCTAAAACCTTTCATCCACTGAGCCTGTCTTTTGATAGGAGCTGTGAAGTGAGGGTTCACTCTGTTTTCTCCAGAGAGCATCCCAGCTGCCCTAATGGGGCTCCATAAATAACAGGGCTCCCTGCTGGCCCATTTCCTGCGTGGCCTGGAGTCCGCATCAGCCTCTGCAGTTGCGTCGCGCTGTTTTGACAGGCGACGAACCCCGCCTCTCTGCCTATGGCAGCTGCACGCTGAGTTTTATTACCCAGGTGCCAGCTCCTTTTCTTTATATTTTTTTTACATATTTACCCAGAGCTGGACAGTCAACCGCAAGCCTGGGCCATAGGACTCCTCTCCTCGGAGAGCAGAGGGTAGCTCTGGGCTGACCAGGTGGCAGGCAGGCCGGCTCCCTCGCCTCCTTTCCTTGGGCTTTGTCACGTGCAGGCTGAGAGCCACTCCGAGGAACAGGCCCGGAGGCACGGTGGCCCCGCTCCGTCATCCCTGCGCCCCTTCTCCCCGGGCCGTTCCCGGCAGACAGGCCTGTCCATGCAGGAGTGCCGTGCTGGGAGTGGCGGGTGCAGGACGTCGGAACCAGGCTGCTGGGGTGCCTCCCACGGCCCTCAAACGGCACCCACCCGCCCGAGGAGCCGGCGGTGCCCACGGCGGTGTCTCTATCTCTGCGGTCCACAGGCCGCCTGGCCAGCCCAGGGTCCTGTCCGGCGCCCCCACCCACCCACCTCTGCAGCTGTCTGAGGTGTGCCGGGGCGCCTCTGCCCTCAGCTGCAGGGCGCGTCCCGGCCTGTGCCCCCACCACCCCGGGCGATGGGCCCCCAGCTCGGTCCCTTTCCTCTAGACTCAGTCTGGGAAGGTCCAGGCGGGCTGCCGGGAGGGCGGGTCTGGTCCAGCCTGCCTGGAGCTGGAGTGCAGTTGGGCTCTTCTTTCTGTAAAATGCTTCCTAAGCACTCGACATTATTATCATTTAAATGGGACTCTTTCTGCTACTGTGCTGCAGTTTGGGCTCGGGCGAGCCAGGCTCCTTGCTCGCGTGGTGGTGCAGCTTTGGGATGCTAATCTCAGACAGATGGCCGCTTTGAAACCCACTTCCTCTGGAGAGTTTGTGTGGAGAGAAGCGCTCTTCTTTGTTCCCAGGCTGCTTCCTCGTCTTGCAGAGTGCTGTTTGCCTTTGGGGCTGCTGAGTGGGGCGGTGGCTCCCTGTGAAAGGCTGCAGGGCTCAGCGCAGGGAGCGGCCCCTGGAGAAGCGGGTGACTCACCGCTTCCTGCAGGCGGCTCTTCCTCAGCGCTTGCGGGACGCCCACAGGGTAAGCCTGGTGGCGCCCGCCTCATCCCCTCCCAGGAAAGCAGGAAAGAAGCCCTGCCTGTCGCCACTCTGGGGCTACGTCTCCCGGGGGTACGTGCACAAGCACCCCCCCCCACCCCACCCCTGCACAGGCCTTCAGGTCTTTGCTTCCCTCCCTCTCCGCACCCCCCACCGCCCCCCACCGGCGATCCTAAAGGTGTATCCTCTTTCCGAGTCAGGCTTTTCTGGGAAATCAAAGTCTAGCGCAGAGGTCACAGGGCTGAGTGCTTCTCAGGGGCCAACCTGCCGCTGAGCAGGGACTCCTCCTGGGCTATCGGGAGCGCGGCTTACTCTCTCCACGCCTCGGGAGGTTCTGGGTGCAGGGCTGCAGTGGTAACGCTGTGTACCTCCTCTCTGTGAGCCTGTGTGAGAAGCTCACGAGGTCGGGCTGGCTGTCCCTGTTTGTAGGCGAGGGCATCTAGGCACGGACACAGTTGTAAGACACCCTACTCGATGGCAGAGCCCACGCTCTGCTCAGGGGCACAGGGCATAGCGCCTGGGACCAAGCGTGTGTCAGGACACCAGATAGGCTTCATGCAGAACGTCCAGCACCACGCAGAGTGTGTCCTTCAGCCGCAGTGGACTGAGGCCAGAAATCAGCTTAAAAAAGGAAACTTGGAAAATTTGCTGCTGCTGCTGCTAAGTCGCTTCAGCCGTGTCCGACTCTGTGCGACCCCATAGACGGCAGCCCACCAGGCTCCCCCGCCCCTGGGATTCTCCAGGCAAGAATACTGGAGTGGGTTGCCATTTCCTTCTCAAATGCATGAAAGTGAAAAGTGAAAGTGAAGTCGCTCAGTTGTGTCCAACCCTCAGCAACCCCACCGACTGCAGCCTACCAGGCTCCTCCGCCCATGGGATTTTCCAGGCAAGAGTACTGGAGTGGGGTGCCATTGCCTTCTCCCTGGAAAATTCACAAAAGGCCGAAATTAAAGAACGTGTTTCTTAATAACCAGTCAGTCAAAGAAGAAGTTAAGGGCAAGTTAGAAAAGACTTGATGAGGAACCAGAGTCAAAAAGCAGCGTGCTGAGACTCGAGGGCAGCAGGACAGGTGCCCAGAGGGAGGTGCGCGCAGCTGTGAGCCCTGCACCGCAGCAGGGGACCCGAAGCCGGGCCACCTCAGAAGCCAGAAACGCGGCCAGCAAAACAGACCCAAGGCAACTGAAGGGAGGGAGCGATGAAGAGACGAGCAAGACAGAGAAACTGCAGAGGAGACCGCACACGGAAGCTAGTTATTGGAAAAGATGAGTAAAACCGACAGACTTGTGGCTGGAGTGACGAGCGAACGTGGGAGGCGTCTCTTAATAAAACTGGAAGCGGGAGTGACCTTAAGTGAACACGAGGAGCCGCGCGAGAGGGCATGGAGCTCATCTGGGTGGCAGGGGCAGAGTCCCAGAGGGGCAGTGAACACCAAGACCGACTCAGAAGAAACGGGAAATCTGAACAGACTGTAATAATTAACACCCGAAGAGTGTCCAGCAAAGCTCCACCGGTGAAGTTTACCGTACATTTATAGAAGTAATTAACACCAAATATTTTATGGTGCAGAGTTAACTTCAGAAGAATAAATTTTGTACCCCTGCCTCAAACTGAGTGCGAAACGTAGCTCAAATGGATCGGAGAGCCAGATGCAGGAACTGAAGCTATAAACTCCCAGAAGAGCGCTGGTGGTGTAAATTTCTGTGGCCTTGGGTCAGGTGATAATGGTTTCTTGAATATCAAGCAAAAACACACACAAATGTCTTTATGCAAAAAAAAAAAAGTACAGTCATCTTTATTGAAATAAATACATCAAAGGACACCATCAAGAAACTGAAAAAAGTCAACCCATGTGAGAAAGGAAATATTTGCCAAGTACCTGATAATGGTCTGGTATCTAGAGTATATGAAGACTTCTCACAACTCCGCCATCAGGAAAACAGTCTGATTAAAAGCATGGGCAAAGTACTGGAACAGACATTCCTCCAAAGGAGGTAAATAATGTCCCATAAGAACATGAAGAGGTGCTCGGTATCAGTGATCATTAGAGGAATGGGCCCGAACACCGGAGATGTCTCCTCTCGCCCGGGAGGGCAGCTCCTTTCGAACAGCCAGAAGTGGGTGTTGGCGAGGAGGGGGAGAGGCCGCACGCTTGGGCACCGCTGGCAAGATGGGAATCGTGGGGCGGCCGGGACAGCTGTTCACACACCCACATGCACAGCTGTCCGAGCTGGAGGCTGCCCAGCGTCCATGCAGGCTGAGTGGGTAGCTGAGCCGTGGTCCATCCACCAAGGACGTGAAGCAGGGCTGCGTGGTGACGTGTGATGGACCTTGAAACCAAGATGCTCATTGGAAGAAGCCTGTCAGAGAGGGCTCCGAGGTGTAGGAGTCCAGGAAGACAGTGTCCCCAGTAAGCACACTCACGGTGGGACGGTGGTGGCGAGCGGGGTGTGGGGTGACGAGTTTCTGCAGTCGGTGCTGATGCGGGTCCCTTGCTTGGGCATGTCTGGCTCTGCAACCCCTCAGGCTGCAGCACACCAGGCTCCTCTGTCCTCACTCTCTGCCGGAGCTTGTTCAAACTCATGTCAGTTGAGTTGGTGACACCATCTAAGCATCCTGGCCCCTTCTCCTCCTGCCTTCAGTCTTTCCTGGCATCAGGATCTTTCCCAGAGTCGGCTCTTCACGTCAGGTGGCCAAAGTATTGCAGCTTCAGCATCAGTCCTTCTGATGAATATTCAGGGCCCATTTCCTTTAGGTTGGACTGGTTGGATCTCCTTACAGTCCAGGGGACTCTCAAGAGCCTTCTCCAACACCATAGTTCAAAAGCATCAATTCTTCAGTGCTCAGCTGTCTTTATGGTCCAACTCTCACGTTGCAAATATACTAAAACTACTGAATTGTTCACATTGAAATGGTGTGATGGTAGGTTTTATGTAAATTTTGTCTAAAAAATGAGTTCTTCAAAAAATGGCTTTGTAACATTAATGCCTGAGAACCTCGTGAGGCTCACTGAGAAGGTGCCCCTAAAGTAACCTCGGCTCCTTCAGGGACTCGGTGGCTGGGGGCCCTGGTGCGTGGTGCAGCGGGCCCTCTGGCCCGGCCGCTTGGTNTTCTACTTCTTTTTCTGTTTCTTCCTCTTTTTCTTCTTCTTCTACTTCTTCTTCTTCCTCTTGTTGTTCTTAGATGTGTATAAGAGACAGCCCTCTCCGCACCCCCCACCGCCCCCCACCGGCGATCCTAAAGGTGTATCCTCTTTCCGAGTCAGGCTTTTCTGGGAAATCAAAGTCTAGCGCAGAGGTCACAGGGCTGAGTGCTTCTCAGGGGCCAACCTGCCGCTGAGCAGGGACTCCTCCTGGGCTATCGGGAGCGCGGCTTACTCTCTCCACGCCTCGGGAGGTTCTGGGTGCAGGGCTGCAGTGGTAACGCTGTGTACCTCCTCTCTGTGAGCCTGTGTGAGAAGCTCACGAGGTCGGGCTGGCTGTCCCTGTTTGTAGGCGAGGGCATCTAGGCACGGACACAGTTGTAAGACACCCTACTCGATGGCAGAGCCCACGCTCTGCTCAGGGGCACAGGGCATAGCGCCTGGGACCAAGCGTGTGTCAGGACACCAGATAGGCTTCATGCAGAACGTCCAGCACCACGCAGAGTGTGTCCTTCAGCCGCAGTGGACTGAGGCCAGAAATCAGCTTAAAAAAGGAAACTTGGAAAATTTGCTGCTGCTGCTGCTAAGTCGCTTCAGCCGTGTCCGACTCTGTGCGACCCCATAGACGGCAGCCCACCAGGCTCCCCCGCCCCTGGGATTCTCCAGGCAAGAATACTGGAGTGGGTTGCCATTTCCTTCTCAAATGCATGAAAGTGAAAAGTGAAAGTGAAGTCGCTCAGTTGTGTCCAACCCTCAGCAACCCCACCGACTGCAGCCTACCAGGCTCCTCCGCCCATGGGATTTTCCAGGCAAGAGTACTGGAGTGGGGTGCCATTGCCTTCTCCCTGGAAAATTCACAAAAGGCCGAAATTAAAGAACGTGTTTCTTAATAACCAGTCAGTCAAAGAAGAAGTTAAGGGCAAGTTAGAAAAGACTTGATGAGGAACCAGAGTCAAAAAGCAGCGTGCTGAGACTCGAGGGCAGCAGGACAGGTGCCCAGAGGGAGGTGCGCGCAGCTGTGAGCCCTGCACCGCAGCAGGGGACCCGAAGCCGGGCCACCTCAGAAGCCAGAAACGCGGCCAGCAAAACAGACCCAAGGCAACTGAAGGGAGGGAGCGATGAAGAGACGAGCAAGACAGAGAAACTGCAGAGGAGACCGCACACGGAAGCTAGTTATTGGAAAAGATGAGTAAAACCGACAGACTTGTGGCTGGAGTGACGAGCGAACGTGGGAGGCGTCTCTTAATAAAACTGGAAGCGGGAGTGACCTTAAGTGAACACGAGGAGCCGCGCGAGAGGGCATGGAGCTCATCTGGGTGGCAGGGGCAGAGTCCCAGAGGGGCAGTGAACACCAAGACCGACTCAGAAGAAACGGGAAATCTGAACAGACTGTAATAATTAACACCCGAAGAGTGTCCAGCAAAGCTCCACCGGTGAAGTTTACCGTACATTTATAGAAGTAATTAACACCAAATATTTTATGGTGCAGAGTTAACTTCAGAAGAATAAATTTTGTACCCCTGCCTCAAACTGAGTGCGAAACGTAGCTCAAATGGATCGGAGAGCCAGATGCAGGAACTGAAGCTATAAACTCCCAGAAGAGCGCTGGTGGTGTAAATTTCTGTGGCCTTGGGTCAGGTGATAATGGTTTCTTGAATATCAAGCAAAAACACACACAAATGTCTTTATGCAAAAAAAAAAAAGTACAGTCATCTTTATTGAAATAAATACATCAAAGGACACCATCAAGAAACTGAAAAAAGTCAACCCATGTGAGAAAGGAAATATTTGCCAAGTACCTGATAATGGTCTGGTATCTAGAGTATATGAAGACTTCTCACAACTCCGCCATCAGGAAAACAGTCTGATTAAAAGCATGGGCAAAGTACTGGAACAGACATTCCTCCAAAGGAGGTAAATAATGTCCCATAAGAACATGAAGAGGTGCTCGGTATCAGTGATCATTAGAGGAATGGGCCCGAACACCGGAGATGTCTCCTCTCGCCCGGGAGGGCAGCTCCTTTCGAACAGCCAGAAGTGGGTGTTGGCGAGGAGGGGGAGAGGCCGCACGCTTGGGCACCGCTGGCAAGATGGGAATCGTGGGGCGGCCGGGACAGCTGTTCACACACCCACATGCACAGCTGTCCGAGCTGGAGGCTGCCCAGCGTCCATGCAGGCTGAGTGGGTAGCTGAGCCGTGGTCCATCCACCAAGGACGTGAAGCAGGGCTGCGTGGTGACGTGTGATGGACCTTGAAACCAAGATGCTCATTGGAAGAAGCCTGTCAGAGAGGGCTCCGAGGTGTAGGAGTCCAGGAAGACAGTGTCCCCAGTAAGCACACTCACGGTGGGACGGTGGTGGCGAGCGGGGTGTGGGGTGACGAGTTTCTGCAGTCGGTGCTGATGCGGGTCCCTTGCTTGGGCATGTCTGGCTCTGCAACCCCTCAGGCTGCAGCACACCAGGCTCCTCTGTCCTCACTCTCTGCCGGAGCTTGTTCAAACTCATGTCAGTTGAGTTGGTGACACCATCTAAGCATCCTGGCCCCTTCTCCTCCTGCCTTCAGTCTTTCCTGGCATCAGGATCTTTCCCAGAGTCGGCTCTTCACGTCAGGTGGCCAAAGTATTGCAGCTTCAGCATCAGTCCTTCTGATGAATATTCAGGGCCCATTTCCTTTAGGTTGGACTGGTTGGATCTCCTTACAGTCCAGGGGACTCTCAAGAGCCTTCTCCAACACCATAGTTCAAAAGCATCAATTCTTCAGTGCTCAGCTGTCTTTATGGTCCAACTCTCACGTTGCAAATATACTAAAACTACTGAATTGTTCACATTGAAATGGTGTGATGGTAGGTTTTATGTAAATTTTGTCTAAAAAATGAGTTCTTCAAAAAATGGCTTTGTAACATTAATGCCTGAGAACCTCGTGAGGCTCACTGAGAAGGTGCCCCTAAAGTAACCTCGGCTCCTTCAGGGACTCGGTGGCTGGGGGCCCTGGTGCGTGGTGCAGCGGGCCCTCTGGCCCGGCCGCTTGGTGGGCATTGACAACCAGTCTGAGCCCCTCGGGGAGGGCCTGGGCCACCCCCTGGGGCTCCCGCAGGCCCCTTGCCCCTGCGAGCCAGGCTGTCAATCGCCGTCTCTGCCCGCAGCCTGCCACTTAAGCAATTTGCTGTACAACGGCCATTTCAGAGAAAGGGGTCTTTCCGTCACAAGGTCTTAGCGTCTGATCCGTGGGGCCATGTTCACGAAGGACCCAGGGCCCTGCGGGAAGCCGGCATGGGAACCACCTTGGGTGGTGGCGGGTCTCCCTGGGAAGCAGGCGCTTCTTCAGTGCTCTGTGGGCGGAATAGGGCTGGGCCTGGAGCGGCGGGCCGAGGGGCTGAGGCTGTGCGCGGCCTGTGCTGTGAGTGAGGCTTGGGATGAGGCCTGCACATTATGGAGGGTGGGGCAGCTGGCAGACCCGAGCAAGGGGCTGGGTGGCCCACACCCCACAGCTCGTCCCAGGACGCCAGGTGCACCACAGAGCCGGTCACATGGCCTATTCTTCTGCATCGATGGGGATGCACAGGAGGTGCTCCGTTTGCCATGACTGATGGCCTGTGTGAGCAGGGACCCAGGGCTGTGCGTGCGTGCGTGCGCGCGCGCCGGCGGCCGTAACCAGTGTGGGGTCCGGACACACAGACCTCACGACTGGCCTCCAGACCCCGCGTGCCCGGGAACTGCGGCAGGCCGCAGCCNCAAGGTCTTAGCGTCTGATCCGTGGGGCCATGTTCACGAAGGACCCAGGGCCCTGCGGGAAGCCGGCATGGGAACCACCTTGGGTGGTGGCGGGTCTCCCTGGGAAGCAGGCGCTTCTTCAGTGCTCTGTGGGCGGAATAGGGCTGGGCCTGGAGCGGCGGGCCGAGGGGCTGAGGCTGTGCGCGGCCTGTGCTGTGAGTGAGGCTTGGGATGAGGCCTGCACATTATGGAGGGTGGGGCAGCTGGCAGACCCGAGCAAGGGGCTGGGTGGCCCACACCCCACAGCTCGTCCCAGGACGCCAGGTGCACCACAGAGCCGGTCACATGGCCTATTCTTCTGCATCGATGGGGATGCACAGGAGGTGCTCCGTTTGCCATGACTGATGGCCTGTGTGAGCAGGGACCCAGGGCTGTGCGTGCGTGCGTGCGCGCGCGCCGGCGGCCGTAACCAGTGTGGGGTCCGGACACACAGACCTCACGACTGGCCTCCAGACCCCGCGTGCCCGGGAACTGCGGCAGGCCGCAGCCTGTCCAGGGAGCGTGCGTGCAGCCAGCAGCCGGCGTCTGCTGCCAGGCCGTGCGTGTGTGTTTCTGACGATGGCTCTGGTGGCCTCCACTGTCACCTGGGGCCTGA
>SJYW01005120.1:697364-744684 GCA_006410735.1 Raphicerus campestris
GAGACAGGTGGGTGGCTGGACACAGGGCAAGGCCCACCCCCTGCCTGTCCACCCCGTGGGGCTCTGGGCTGCCCGTGCTGCGGGTCAGAGGGTGCATGCCTCCTGGTGGGCGGCCCTCTGGCCTCAGCTGCCTGTGGCCCCGGAGGAGTCCCTTCAGGCTATGGGAGGAGCCACCCCGTGGGCCCGCGTGGGCCCTGCTGTGGTGTTAAGGGCCGGGCCACTTGCGAGCAGTGCTCGGAATCACAGCCAGTGAGGCTTCTGGGAGGGTGAAGGGAGGGTGCAGACCCTGACCGTCCGCAGGTGCCACAGCCTGGCCACTTGGAGAGCTCATGAGCTGTGCCCACGCAGGGCCCACCAGCCCCGTCGATGGCGCCCGCGCTGCCCCCGCGCTGCGAGTGAGTGTCCCGGGGCTGGATTGGCGGCCTGGAGGCCTGCTCTCCATCAGGGAGGCCTCCCTCGGCTCCGGGCTTGGACCCCCGCTCGGGGCGTGGGGCAGGGGCGCCTGCTCGGCGGGGCTGCATGTCCACCGGTGCCTCCACATTTGTGTGCTTATGCTTGGCTTCCGTCTTGGGCACTTTCTGCCCTTGAGAGTCACTGCTCCTGGCTCCCAAGGCAGGAAATTTCCACTCATCTTTCCCCGGCTCAGCAGGTTGGAAGGCAGCGGTGTGTTCTGGCCTAATTCAGCCTGGCCTGGCCCGCTGCGCTCACGGGTGTAGCTCTGAGAGGTGTATTGATTGCTTGGCACTGACGGATGGCTTACACTGCCTGTCACTCGGAGGCATGTTTGCAAGGGGTCGATATGGTCGCCTGCGTGGCCCGGGTCCAGCAGGCAGGATCCAACCTGCCAGCCACGTGATTAAGCCGTTCATCAGGCCAGTCTGTGGAGGGCGGCCAGCCTGCCACCTCTGACTCGGTGCAGGGCACGTCGCCCCTCCTCGGGGCCCCTCCTGCGTGGCGTCGTGGGTTCACACGCGGCCCCCTCTCGGTCTGAGAGCTCTCTCCTGCTGTCTGGCCTTTAGGTGTGGTTGCTCACGTTTTCCTGTGCTTCCTGTTTCCCTGTGCTTCCTGGGGAGGCGCCCCACCCTCTGGGGCCCCCCAGCCCGGCCCTGGGTGGGTGTGCCAAGTGCACTGTCCCGCCCTCCGCTGGGCACTGGGCCAAGCCCACCAAGGGGGCGCCCACTCCCGCGAGCCATTGAGGCCCCTGCTTCCATGCTTGACATTTCGGAGTACAGTGCTTGGAGGGTGCAATTTCTTTTTGAGACCTTATTAAACATCTCCAATCTAAGGGTTTAATTGTTACTGATAGCTAAGAGTGTAATTACCTTGGTGAAATACCCTGACTATTTTAAGCAATTGAAAACTGGCTTCCAGAACTGGGTGAACACAGACCATTTTTCCTATTTGAAATGCGCTATTTCCAGCGCGCCCCTAATACTCCACAATATGGTTACAGAATCTTATTTATAGACTTTAAGCAGTGAAAGCTAACTTTTCGCATGAGATTTTTAAAAATGAAAATAAACTCCCCTCTTCTCCCCACCCCCAGTTCCCTGGGGGCGCAGCCTTTGGAGGAGGATAGCGGTTACTGCCAGCCGGCTTTCTTGGGGGCATGGTCTGGGGGTGATGATGTCCACCTCATGGGTCCCCACCGTTGCTGCTTAAGAAACAGATATGAGGGCAGAAGGCGAGGCAGGAAGTGCTGGGCGCCCCCCCCAGGAGAGGCTGGGGCTCCTCTCGCCTCATGTGCAGACGAGGTTGTGCTGGAGGAGGCCCAGGAGCAAGGTGGGCGCCCTGCCTGGGCTGGGGGAGCCGTGTCGCTAGGGGTTCCCTGAGGACGGGGTGCCCCCTTCGCCCAGGGGTCCACGCTGTGCCCAGGGGGCTCTGTCCAGCCTCTTGGTCCTTTTCCGACCGAGGGCTTGGCTTGGTTGTCGGCCTTGGCATAAGGTTATTTATCTTGTGTAAATGCATCTCTTTCTGTTCCTTGTGTTCACTGGGCAGCTTAGAGAAGAACAGTCATTACGCAGGAACCATGTGAAGCGGGGCTTGTCCAGCTGCTGCTGCAGGTCAGTAGCCAGTTGCTCTGCAGAGGGAGGTCCAGGCTTGGGCGGGGCCTGGGCATGACCCCGCGGTTTTCTGCAGAAGCCCAGCGCCCCCAGGGCCTGCTGGTGCTCGCCTGTGGCGTGAGAGTAGCCTGCTGGCGGGAGTCTGCACTCCTGATGGCAGGTGGCTCAGCCCCGCGGGCGAGGGCACAGCGCCGGCTCGTGCGGAGTCCAGCGCACAATTCCAGGCTCTGCACGCTGCGCAGTCTGGGTGTGTGTGTGTCAAGTCAGAAGGAGGGAGACCGCAGGGATTTCCGGGTTTTTCTGAGTTTCCCGGAGGTGCTCCAGGCAGGTGGTCCTAACAGCTGTATCCTCGGCGAGGGCAGGTTGAGGGCCGGCCCCTTTTCTGTGGATGCCCCGCGAGTGACGGAAGAGTCCTGGCTGGGTGACTCTGGTTGAGTCATGCTGGGTACAGAGGTGCCACCTCGCTTGTGAGACCCTGCAGCTGAGGGAGGTCCCGTCAGTGAAGGGCCTGCTCCTGCCCGCCTGGAGGTGAGGGCCTCGGGGTCCCGTCAGTGAAGGGCCCGCTCCTGCCCGCCTGGAGGTGAGGGCCTCGGGGTCCCGTCAGTGAAGGGCCTGCTCCTGCCCGCCTGGAGGTGAGGGCCTCGGGGTCCCGTCAGTGAAGGGCCCGCTCCTGCCCGCCCAGAGGGAGGTGGGGGCCTCAGTGTCCCGTCAGTGAAGGGCCTGCTCCTGCCCCGCCTGGAGGGAGGTGGGGGCCTCAGGGTCCCGTCAGTGAAGGGCCTGCTCCTGCCTTGCCCGCCCTGTTTTGAGGCTTTTGAGGGTCGTGTCTGCAGTGAGTCGAGGGGGCTCTTTGGTGGGAGATGTGTGGCAGGCCCCTCTCCTGGGCCTGCTGACTCCCGAGTGAGCAGGAGCATCTGGTGATGAGCAGGCGTTGTCGTCTTCCTGTGGGCCACCTGCTTCCATCTCGTCACCTTGACGTTGGCGCTTTGTGGGTGGAGACGGACTGATCTTTGCCTGTCAGAGCCGTGGAGACATTCCCCTGATTCAGTGTTCTGACCTCTTGCATGTGGAGGTAACATGGAGCGGCTTGGTTTTGAGTGTGAGCGAAGCAGCAACAAGACGGTTTTCCCCATTGCAAGTGTCATTACTCCAGCACCGTTTCTGGAACGACCCTCCGTCCCCTGTGTGCGCTCTGGTTGCTGCCTGAGTTGCCGGCCTGTGGCGGCTGACCGGTGGCTGAGCTTCTGCGCGCTGGTTCCACCTGTCCTCTGCCAGCGCCGCCATCTTCACTGCAGCGACTTGGTGGTGCTCTGATGCAGCGGTAAACTCCAGAGGGATTACCGCTCTTCAGGAGTCTCCGGCTCATCCTGGGCCTTCGCTCGTCCTTGTACATTTCAGAATCACTTTGTCAGTTTACACACACAGTCTGCTGGGGAACGGTTGGGGTTACAGCGAATTTACAAAGAGTTTGTACATCAGTGTGGGGATAAACGGCCCCTTAGCATCATTACATCTTCTCACCCCTAGCGTTGGCTGTCCCGTCCCTTATCTAGGTCTTCGCGCACGCTCTCAGTGGCGTTTGCCGGTTTCTAGGGGTGGTCTCGTGCCCTGTTAGCTAACCTCCCCCCGCACCTGTTTCACGTATGGTAATGTGAGTTCCCAGGGTGGTCCTCTGCCATGTGCGGCCCCCTGGGCCCCCGCAGGTGGGAGAGCTCCCCCGAGGAAGCCGCCCCCTCTGCACCGGCCTCACGCCTGCACGGCCTCTCGCCTGCACCGGCCTCGCGCCTGCACCAGCCTCGCACCTGCACGGTCTCGCACCGACCCAGCGCTGCAGCCTCGGGAGCAGGGGCTGCGCGGGGCTCTCGGCGCCCTGGTCTCCGTCGGGTCTCAGGAAGCCCCGGTGGCTCACCGGCACACGTGCCCTGTATGCTGTCTCTCTTTGCAGACAGGCTTTGTCGGATTATGGAAGTCCCCATCAAGCAGTCGTTTTCTAAGGGATTTTATCATCAGTTCCTACCCCTTGAATTTTGTTGTGGGTTATTTTTATTTTCCTGTTCAAAACGTTTTCTCACATCCTCCCTCAGTTTGTAAAGGCTGACCTTCAGGCGAGCTTTGCACGTTCCAAGCTCACTACCTAGCAGATGGGAAGGCTGGAAGGGGATCGAAAGAGCCCAGGCTCGCTCACTCTGTCCTTCACTGAAGCGCAGGTTCTCAGGGGCGGCTGCTGGGAGGTGTGCTCCATGCTGCGGCAGCGTCAGGTGGGCAGGCTCAGCGCCGGGGTCTGCCTCAGGTTAGGGTAGAGCAGGTGGGCAAAGCTCGAAGAAGCCAGGGCACAGCGCCCGGGAGAGGAGAGGTGGTGGAGCCTGCGGATGGGTCAGTTTTATGACCTTTAGAAAGAGCACAGTGTAGACCCATAGGAAGTTATGACAACAGTGAAAAGGTGCATCTCAGCCAGTTTCCCGGGGCTGCGGGGTGGGGGGGTGGTGACCATCTCAGATGGTTCTAGTACAGCATCAGGACCAGGCCTGATGTTCATGCAGTATGTGTGATTGTGTGAGAGTGTGTGTGTATGTGTGCATATGTGCATGAGTGTGTGTGTATGCACGTGTTGAGTGTGTGTGTGCATGCCTGTGTTGTGTGTGTACATGCCTGTGTGGTGTGAGTGTGCATGTGTGTGTTGTGTGTAAGCGTGTATATGTTGAGTGTGAGTGCACGTGCATATGTTGAGTGTGCATGTGTGCGTGTTGAGTGCGTGAATGCATGCGTGTTGAGTGTGAGTTGCATGTGTTGAGTGCACATGTGCGCGCGCGTGTGTTGAGTGAGTTGCATGCGTGTGTTGAGTGTGTGAGTGTGCCTGTGTTGTGTGTGAGTTGCATGTGTGTGTTGACTGCATGTGTGCATGCGTGTGTTGAGTTGTGTGAGTGTGCCTGTGTGTTGAGTGTGTGCATGTGTGTTGTGTGTGCGTGCATGTGCATGTTGTGTGTGAGCATGTATGTGTTGTGTAAGTGCACTTGTTGAATGCATGAGTGCGTGTGCTGAGTGCATTGTGTGTGTGCGTGTTGAGTGCACGTGTGTTGAGTGTGAGTGTGCATGTGTTGAGTTGCATGTGTGTTGTGAGTGCGTGTGCATATGTTGTGTGTGTTGGGTGAGTTGCATGTGTGTGTTGAGTGCGTGTGTGCATGCATGTGTTGAGTATGAGTGTACATGCATGTGTTGACTGCACCTGTGTGTGCATGCATGTGTTGAGTGTCCATGTGTGTGTTGAGTACGTGTGTGTTGTGTGCACGCGTGTTGTGAATGTGCATGTGTTGAGTGTGTGCATGTGTGTTGAGTGTGAGTTGCATGNGTCTCAGGAAGCCCCGGTGGCTCACCGGCACACGTGCCCTGTATGCTGTCTCTCTTTGCAGACAGGCTTTGTCGGATTATGGAAGTCCCCATCAAGCAGTCGTTTTCTAAGGGATTTTATCATCAGTTCCTACCCCTTGAATTTTGTTGTGGGTTATTTTTATTTTCCTGTTCAAAACGTTTTCTCACATCCTCCCTCAGTTTGTAAAGGCTGACCTTCAGGCGAGCTTTGCACGTTCCAAGCTCACTACGTAGCAGATGGGAAGGCTGGAAGGGGATCGAAAGAGCCCAGGCTCGCTCACTCTGTCCTTCACTGAAGCGCAGGTTCTCAGGGGCGGCTGCTGGGAGGTGTGCTCCATGCTGCGGCAGCGTCAGGTTGGCAGGCTCAGCGCCGGGGTCTGCCTCAGGTTAGGGTAGAGCAGGTGGGCAAAGCTCGAAGAAGCCAGGGCACAGCGCCCGGGAGAGGAGAGGTGGTGGAGCCTGCGGATGGGTCAGTTTTATGACCTTTAGAAAGAGCACAGTGTAGACCCATAGGAAGTTATGACAACAGTGAAAAGGTGCATCTCAGCCAGTTTCCCGGGGCTGCGGGGTGGGGGGGTGGTGACCATCTCAGATGGTTCTAGTACAGCATCAGGACCAGGCCTGATGTTCATGCAGTATGTGTGATTGTGTGAGAGTGTGTGTGTATGTGTGCATATGTGCATGAGTGTGTGTGTGTGTGCATGCATGAGTGTGTGTGTATGCACGTGTTGAGTGTGTGTGTGCATGCCTGTGTGGTGTGAGTGTGCATGTGTGTGTTGTGTGTAAGCGTGTATATGTTGAGTGTGAGTGCACGTGCATATGTTGAGTGTGCATGTGTGCGTGTTGAGTGCGTGAATGCATGCGTGTTGAGTGTGAGTTGCATGTGTTGAGTGCACATGTGCGCGCGCGTGTGTTGAGTGAGTTGCATGCGTGTGTTGAGTGTGTGAGTGTGCCTGTGTTGTGTGTGAGTTGCATGTGTGTGTTGACTGCATGTGTGCATGCGTGTGTTGAGTTGTGTGAGTGTGCCTGTGTGTTGAGTGTGTGCATGTGTGTTGTGTGTGCGTGCATGTGCATGTTGTGTGTGAGCATGTATGTGTTGTGTAAGTGCACTTGTTGAATGCATGAGTGCGTGTGCTGAGTGCATTGTGTGTGTGCGTGTTGAGTGCACGTGTGTTGAGTGTGAGTGTGCATGTGTTGAGTTGCATGTGTGTTGTGAGTGCGTGTGCATATGTTGTGTGTGTTGGGTGAGTTGCATGTGTGTGTTGAGTGCGTGTGTGCATGCATGTGTTGAGTATGAGTGTACATGCATGTGTTGACTGCACCTGTGTGTGCATGCATGTGTTGAGTGTCCATGTGTGTGTTGAGTACGTGTGTGTTGTGTGCACGCGTGTTGTGAATGTGCATGTGTTGAGTGTGTGCATGTGTGTTGAGTGTGAGTTGCATGCGTGTTTGAGTGTGCATACATGTGTTGAGTGCGTGTGTGCGTGTGTTGTGCATGGGTGTTTTGAGTGCATGCATGTGTTGTGTGAGTGCGTGTGTTGAGTGAGTGTGCATGCGTGTGTTGAGTGCGTGTGTGTGTGCATGCATGTGTGAGTGAGCATGTGTGCAGGTGAGAGTGTGTGTGACATGCTGTTGTCCTTGCAGAAGCTCTGCTCAGGACTCGCCACCACCACGAAGGCCTCCATAGGCTGCACCTTAGCCCCCCGGCCTCCCATCCCCAGCCCTAATCTAGTCTCCATCTCTGGAAATCTTGGCATTCCAAGGACACCGTGTAACAGTGGTCATCGAGTCTGTGCTGTCTACACTGCTGGTGATCGGCATGGCGTGGCTTTATTTTTTAGAGTGGCTTAGGTCTTTAAAGTGAGGTAGCAAACATAGTCCCTGTGTCCTCCGCCGCCCGAGGCGGCCCTCCTGATGGCTCTGTACGCTGTGAGCGGCCCGCGTGGTCCAGCTGGGAAGCTCTGTGCTCCGTGAGCTGAGGCCCGCAGCCCACGCGCAGGTTGCCCTTTGCCGGGCCCTGTGGCTCTGGCCAGTGCTTGCTGTCGGGTGTGCCCACTGCAGGGCACCGCGTTCTGCTGCCTCCTCCCCTGGGCCGCAGGCCTTTCGCTGTCTGTCATTGCAGCTTTTCCCGAAGGTCATGCAGCTGGGGTCCCGCAGGGTCGTCTTTCAGACTGGCCTCTGTCATCAGTGGTGTGCCTTCCCGGAGCCTCGGTATCCTTTCTTGGCTTGGTAGCTCCCTTCTTTTCATCACTGAGTAAAATCCATTATCTGGATGGATCTGCTTGTTTACCCCTCACTTGCTGGACGTCTCGCTTGCGTTTCTGAAGCCTTTCATGTGGACCTGAGTTTTCACCATCAGTACCGGAGCCGCGTGGAGGGTGTTCAGCTGTGAGTGCGTTTGATCCCAGCGCATCCTGCAGGCGTCGTGGGCCCCTGCCACGTGCGGCTTTCACACATCGTGTCTTCACCCCTTTCTGTGGGAGCCCTGGAGGCAGGGGTGTTTCCGTGTTACTGTTGAGGACCCTGAGACTCGGAGTAGGCGGGCGGCGTTGCACCTCGAAGCGGTGGGCTCTGCTCTGGTCTCCGCTTGGTCCCTCGGCAGTGGCTGCCGGCACCTTCAGCATCTCAGGCTTTGTTTTCATCACACCTACGAGCAGAACCGGCGGGGGGGTTGGCGGGGGGAGCCTGGCTGTGGTGTTCAGAGGCGCCCGTCCACTTTCCCGTGATGGGTAAGGGGGCAGCGAGGACTCGGGGGCTGTGTGGTGTGAGCAGGCCTGAAAAGCACCGCCTGACCCCCTGGGGGTCTGCGGGGCCCCCTCAGCAGCAGCTGCTCTGGCCCTCACACCCCTGAGGCGGGAACCTGCCCTGCAACTGCCCCGGCCGGCCGGGCCTGAGCACCGCCTGTGGCTGCCGCCCTTGGCCCACGCCGAGGCCTCCCACCTGGAAGAAGAGCTGAGCACGTCTGTTTCTCGGGCAAAAGAGCAGAAAGGCCACCAGCCGCTTCTGATCACGCATCTCCATGCTCCTCTCACACCCATCCTCGGCCTCGACGAGCTTTCTAATCTTATTAGAAGGGTTTCTCTCCTGTGCCTCCTCTTTTAATGCTGGGAGTTCTTGGTTTGGGAAGCCCAGGAGGAAATACTTAAGAAGCTCAGAGCCTGCTCCGTCTTCTGAGAAGCAGAATCCTCTTTGTGTGTCTCTGGCGTGCTCTCTGCCGCCCGCCGAGGCTTGGATTGAGGGCTCCATGCCCCTTCCCCGCCTCCATCTCAGGAGACTGCAGTCCGGGTAGGGCCGGGATGCTGGCGGGACGGAGGTGGTGGCTCAGGTTGGTGGCTCCCCTGGGCCTCCTCCCCTGCCCTCTGCCCATGACCCTGCCCCCGGTTAGGAGGATTCCCGGGACTGGGGTATGGCTGTCCTGCCTGGGTGTCTGAATGCCGCTCTGCTCCCTGACAATAGTCTGCGCCTGGGGCTGGCCTTCCTCTGAGGCCCCCTGGGCCTGGCTGCCTGAGGGCCGGGGTCATGGCCGGGGTCACGCTCTCCGCCCAGGAAGGGCGAGGGGCAGCGGTGTTCACCTGCTTCACGTTTACGCTCGGGTTNCGAGGCGGCCCTCCTGATGGCTCTGTACGCTGTGAGCGGCCCGCGTGGTCCAGCTGGGAAGCTCTGTGCTCCGTGAGCTGAGGCCCGCAGCCCACGCGCAGGTTGCCCTTTGCCGGGCCCTGTGGCTCTGGCCAGTGCTTGCTGTCGGGTGTGCCCACTGCAGGGCACCGCGTTCTGCTGCCTCCTCCCCTGGGCCGCAGGCCTTTCGCTGTCTGTCATTGCAGCTTTTCCCGAAGGTCATGCAGCTGGGGTCCCGCAGGGTCGTCTTTCAGACTGGCCTCTGTCATCAGTGGTGTGCCTTCCCGGAGCCTCGGTATCCTTTCTTGGCTTGGTAGCTCCCTTCTTTTCATCACTGAGTAAAATCCATTATCTGGATGGATCTGCTTGTTTACCCCTCACTTGCTGGACGTCTCGCTTGCGTTTCTGAAGCCTTTCATGTGGACCTGAGTTTTCACCATCAGTACCGGAGCCGCGTGGAGGGTGTTCAGCTGTGAGTGCGTTTGATCCCAGCGCATCCTGCAGGCGTCGTGGGCCCCTGCCACGTGCGGCTTTCACACATCGTGTCTTCACCCCTTTCTGTGGGAGCCCTGGAGGCAGGGGTGTTTCCGTGTTACTGTTGAGGACCCTGAGACTCGGAGTAGGCGGGCGGCGTTGCACCTCGAAGCGGTGGGCTCTGCTCTGGTCTCCGCTTGGTCCCTCGGCAGTGGCTGCCGGCACCTTCAGCATCTCAGGCTTTGTTTTCATCACACCTACGAGCAGAACCGGCGGGGGGGTTGGCGGGGGGAGCCTGGCTGTGGTGTTCAGAGGCGCCCGTCCACTTTCCCGTGATGGGTAAGGGGGCAGCGAGGACTCGGGGGCTGTGTGGTGTGAGCAGGCCTGAAAAGCACCGCCTGACCCCCTGGGGGTCTGCGGGGCCCCCTCAGCAGCAGCTGCTCTGGCCCTCACACCCCTGAGGCGGGAACCTGCCCTGCAACTGCCCCGGCCGGCCGGGCCTGAGCACCGCCTGTGGCTGCCGCCCTTGGCCCACGCCGAGGCCTCCCACCTGGAAGAAGAGCTGAGCACGTCTGTTTCTCGGGCAAAAGAGCAGAAAGGCCACCAGCCGCTTCTGATCACGCATCTCCATGCTCCTCTCACACCCATCCTCGGCCTCGACGAGCTTTCTAATCTTATTAGAAGGGTTTCTCTCCTGTGCCTCCTCTTTTAATGCTGGGAGTTCTTGGTTTGGGAAGCCCAGGAGGAAATACTTAAGAAGCTCAGAGCCTGCTCCGTCTTCTGAGAAGCAGAATCCTCTTTGTGTGTCTCTGGCGTGCTCTCTGCCGCCCACCGAGGCTTGGATTGAGGGCTCCATGCCCCTTCCCCGCCTCCATCTCAGGAGACTGCAGTCCGGGTAGGGCCGGGATGCTGGCGGGACGGAGGTGGTGGCTCAGGTTGGTGGCTCCCCTGGGCCTCCTCCCCTGCCCTCTGCCCATGACCCTGCCCCCGGTTAGGAGGATTCCCGGGACTGGGGTATGGCTGTCCTGCCTGGGTGTCTGAATGCCGCTCTGCTCCCTGACAATAGTCTGCGCCTGGGGCTGGCCTTCCTCTGAGGCCCCCTGGGCCTGGCTGCCTGAGGGCCGGGGTCATGGCCGGGGTCACGCTCTCCGCCCAGGAAGGGCGAGGGGCAGCGGTGTTCACCTGCTTCACGTTTACGCTCGGGTTCAGCCTCTGCTGTCTTCCGAGTGTCGCCCCCTGAATACTCCCCCGGGGACCTCTTCCTGGCCCCCAGACAAGCCCCGAGGAGGGTCATGAGCGCCAGCCGGCCCCCCCCGCCCCAGCTCAGCAGGACCCTCTCGGCTCCAGAATTTAATTTCACGTGTTAAGGTGCTGTCCTTTCAGGTTACCTTTCCAGGCTGATGTTTCTATTATATCTATTTAAGTAAGAAGCCCACCTGTTTTGTTATGGGAAAATGCCATTTGCAGAGTTATTAGAAAGCCAATCTTGTCGCCAGTATTATTGCATTATCCCACCAAGGGGGCAGCTGGACTGGGTCGTGGCAGGAAAAAACTCCAGAGAGAAAAGCAATTTTAGGAAATATAATGAAATCAAAACAAAATGCCTTTCATCTCTCTCCATTGAAGATGTTTATTAAGATAGATTTGTGGTCGCGTGGGAGAGGGGTGCTCTAGGTGGCCGGGGGACTGCTGTTGCCTCCCTTAGAGAGCCCCCTCCTGCGGGCCGCCCGTCTCCATGTCCCTGCGCTGAGGGAGCGCGGCTCCCCGCCCCGCTGTGCTGACCCAGGCGCCCCGGGCTCCGGAAGCCGCAGGCTCTGTGGGGGGTGTGGCCCCCAGGGGACTGCACCCTGGGCTTGGCGTGACCCCGGCGGCAGCCCTGGTGGGTGTGTGACCCAGAGCCATGCTGGATGCTCCGTGGATGCTCCCAGCCCAGTGTAGCGCCTACCCCCAGCCTTCTCCCTGGGGAAGGGCAAGCAGTGGCTCCATTTGCAGGAGTGCTGGCGTATGACCCCGTGCCGTGAAGAGGATGCATGTCTGGGCCCAGGTGTCCTTACGCGGGACTTGAGTCATACCGCTTCAGTCTCAGTGCCCCCCAGCCGCCCCCCGTCTGTTTGTGAGACTAGGAGGCCTTGCAGTCCCGGCTGGTGCTCCTGTCCGCCGGGTGGGGGCCTGGGAAGATGCCCTCCTGCCTCCCTGGTCTTCGGCCGCCTCCGTGCCCATCTCTGCCCCTCCCGAGAGGGCAGGGCCTCTGCTCTCGGGTTCCCCAGCAGTGAGCACACAGCGGGCACGTGGAACCTGGCGGTGCCCAGAGTCTCGGCTCAGCGTTAAGTCCCTCACGTGACAGACAGGCGGCCACTCGACCGGAGCCCCAGGGGACGAGGTGCAGCATTGCAGCCAGCCGTAGCCTCCTCCCACTTCGCACTGTGCGAGGGGGCCTCCCTGTCGCCCCCCATACCCCTCCTAGCTGCCATTGAGCAGGCACTGGGGCCGCCTACGTGCGTGCAGTAAGGTCTCCATGCAGATGTTTCTGTCTGATGCTGTGACTTAAAGCCCTGGTGCAAATTGTTCCCCCAACAGTGAAAGTGAGCAGAGCAGCTCCCAGCAGACAGGGCAGGTATCCCGGGGCGGCATCCCTCTGACTGTGTGAGCCCTGCCCCTCCCTGCACTCCGGGAGGCCGCCCATCCTCCCCCCAGCTCCTCCCACAGCCCCCTCCTGGCTGGCTTGCAGCCTTTGTAAAACGGTCACAGTCTGCGCGCCAAGTCCATATTAAAAGCATCTATGTGACCCATAGTCAGCAATGCAGTGTTCAATAATCAAGTATGAGTACGTTCATTTTTCAATTAAAAAATAAAGGAACATGAAAACTAGCACGAGTAGAATTTCCACGGCTCCCCCTCCCTGAGTCGCCCTGTGCGCCCCTGGTTCCCGGCCTCTGTGGTCACTCTGGAGGGTGATCCGGCTGGTGGAGGCTCCCGGCCGTGGGCGTCAGGCCGGCCTGGGGCCCACGGGCATCACCACTCCTGCTTAGGCGGGATGGGGATGGTGGAGCCACAGGCGTCGGCCCGGTCTGCACTCCTGTCCCCTGGGCCGGGCCCTCGCTAAGCTCGGCTCCCCGTGGGACACACTCCCTGCTCGAGGGAGATGGGAGGGGTGTGGGGTTGCCTGTGGGGCTTGGCCTGTGGCTCCGCTCACACGCGTGTGAGGACGCGGGGTGGGCCCGGCAGGAACCAGAATGCTCCGCACCTGGCTTCGCTCCTCGGTGCCTCTGTGCTGCCTGCAAAGCTCCGGTTCCCCGAGAACCCCCGTCCTTTGAGGTTCCTGAAGACAGTTTCCTGCAGAGCCCTGCACACTCACTCACCACGTCACTGTGCCGGGTGCCTGTTCATGGCTCTGGGAGATCCCACGGACGGGAGTACCCCATGGGCAGGGCCTGTAGAGGTGAGCTTGCAAGTGCTGGACAGGCCTTCCCACTTCCGGTCTTGCTGTTTGTTCTTGGGGTCTTTGTGTGGACTTTGTGTTTCTAACCTACTGCGTTAAAATCCGCTGTCTGGTTTACTGAGCCTCTGGCACTTTCTTAAATGTGACCCCAAGCATGGCGCCTCTGTCTCCGTTTCCTCACTGGGCGGCCAGTAGGCCGTGTTCCTCGCTCTGCCTGCCCGGCGCCCCCAGCTCAGGCCCTCGGCGGGGGGCGTCTCCAGAGCAGGGCTATGGCCGCGAGGGAGGCTGGGGGGCCACCTGCCACGGTCGCCTGCCACGCGGCCTGGGCGCCCCTTCAGGTCAGGAGGGTCTGCAGGCCAGGGAGGACGCGGCCATCCTGCTGCGAGTGTCCCTTGGACGCTTCAGATCTCCCTTGTTGTGGAGACCTGTTCTCCTTTTAATTCAATTTCGAAGAAATCCAAATCTTTGAATAACCTTCATCCTGAAAGGAAAGGAAGTTGGCTGCAGGTGAAAATTGATGGTCATGCTCAAAGACATGGTTCCCTGCCAGGCAGCCTCTTGAGGCTGCTGCTAAAAATAGCCGCGGTGCCTCGCCGGGGGCGTTTGACTTGTTGCCAGATCACTCCCGGTGATATCGCAGGCGCTGCTGGTGCCCGCAGCGCCCTCGGCCGTTCCGGCCCGGGCATGTCCGCCCTTGGCTTGCAGAGGCCTGATGGTTTCTTCCCTGCCCCCTGCTCCTGCTGGGTCCTCCAGGTTCCACTGCCAAGTTGTGAATGCGGAGGGACCCCGTACTGCCCTCCCCCCGGTGGAGGCTCCCGGGGTCTTCCGTCTGGGCCTGGGCCCTCCCGTCACTGTCTTTGGCTCCTGGCTCCTCACCCCTCCAGGCTGCCCTCGTCAGGCAGGGCGCCGGGCCTGGCTCTCTCTGGGCTCACCCCGGCGTGGGGCTGGCTGCGCAGCTTACCAAGAGCTGCAGCAGGGCAGGAGGCAGCGGTCCTGCAGGGTGTCCAGCGAGGGTGCTTGTGGGCCCCCGCCGTGCCCGGTCTGGCCTGTGCTGGGCTCTGCGGCGGCCCTCCCTCTGCAGGAGGCCCGGCTGCTGCCCTGGAAGCCTGCTTTTGCTCACCAGGCTCTTGAGGGTCTTGGAGACCCAGCAGCTGCGCCTGCAGTGGGGACCGCCCTGTGCACCTGGGCGGGCAGGCTTCGCTCCATGCTCTGTTCTGGGGAAGAGGAGCCTGGACTGCGGCTCAGAAGACAGCTGGAACCTGGGCTTTGTCGTTCTGTGCCCTCTGCTTCTCACAGCAGGACTCTGGACCTTTAACCTTCTCTCCCTCTCCAGGAGGCCGAGGCGGGGGCCTGCCCCAGAGACTGATTGTGGGAGCCAGTGCTTTGAAAGTATGATTCACCTGTAAACGGATACTCAGAAACGTGGCAGTGAGCTCATTGGACATTGGCAGGGGTTCTGCTATTGTGTGGCGTTTGGGTTGCTGAACACTACCCAGCCACCAGTCACCCACACCACTCAGCACCACACTGATGACACGGTGCCAGGCCGCGAGAGCCTGGGGACACCGGCAGCGCAATTTCACACACGGCCAGCGATCGAGAAACAGAGGCCACAGTGAGCGCAGCACGTGGCCTAGACGAGACCCGGGAGCTCGGGGGAGCGTGTGGCTGGGGTTCCCACGCGAGGGTGGGGGAGCGTGTGGCTGGGGTTCCCACACTGCTCGGCGGCTTCTTCCCCAGAGGGCTGCATGCCGCAGGCCAGCCCCTGCCGGTTTGTCTGGTGTTCTGGAGAAGTCCGTGCCTTCGAGTCTCACCCTGGGCTGGGAGGCAGATGTCTGTCCCCGCGTCGTGTCTGTCTTCCCGGGAACGTCTGTCCTTGCCTGGTGCGGGACCTGGGGCTAGCAGGCGTTTAGTGCCTGCTAAATCATCTTGTTACGTATATTTCATGAACTTTTATCATCTGAGAATCATCTTTGAAAGTCGTGGAAACTCTGCGAGCTAGAATTTGCAGGTTCCTTTTTTGTGGAAGAGGACTCTTAGCGGGGGAAGGCTGAGAAGTTGCAGTGGGGGAGGTAGGTCGTGTCCAGGCAGGCGTGTCTGGCTCCGCCCAGAGCCCCCGCCCCCACCCATCAGGTCGTAGCCCTCTGATTTCCGGGAGGGTGGGCCTCTGAGCGTGTGGGTTCTTGCACATGTGAGTCTGTGCCTGTGTGCGTGTGTGCAAGCGTGTGTGTGTGATTGCACGTGTGCGTGTGCATCTGTGCAGGCGTGTTTGCAGGTGTGTGCATGACTGCGTGTGAGTGTGCATGTGTGCAGGCGTGTGCGTGTGACTGCACGTGTAAGTGTGGGTGTGTGTGCGTGCGTGCCTGCATGTGTGAGTGTGTGCACAGGTGTGTGTGTAGGCATGTGCATGTGCCTGCACATGTGAGTGTGGGCGTGTGCAGGAGTATGTGCCTGTGCCTGCATGTGTGTGTGAGTCTGTGCATGTGCCTGCATGTGTGAGTGCGTGTGCAGGTGTGTGCAGGAGTGTGTGTGTGCCTGCACATGTGAGTGTGCGTGTCTTCATTCTGAAAAGCCAGTTGCTTAGTGCGGTTGGGCTGCTTTTCCCACGAGACCTCCTGGAACACGAGGCCAGCCTGGGCGTTGTGATGGTTTCTGAACAGCAATAAGATGGACTCTGTGTTTACAGACCCGGGGTGTGCTCAGCCCAGAGGTATTAAATACCATCCATCATCAAATGAAAAACAGTCAGATGCAGGGAGCGTGGTTTGGAGTCTATTCTTTTGGTTAATTTCACCCATAAAGACCCAAACTGCCGCCCATGAAATGCCATGGGGGAGGGGAGGGAGTGCTTCCCGAGCAGAGCCGCCCACAGCAGGATTGCGGGGTTCCCCCCGCGGAGCTCCTCATCACCGTGGTGGACAGTGAGTTCGTGGTGTGAACACAGGTGTCATGCGCCCTGCACAGGCTCCCGAGGCTGTGGCCAGGGTGGGCGCGTCTTTGGGTCCCTTTCCGGAGCTCTGGTCTGTGCTGTGCTAGAGGCCATTTCCAGCTTTGCATGGGGTCTGGAGAATGGGGGGCCAGGGGCCCGAGGAGGGGTTGGCAGCAGGCTGCCCGCCCAGCAGGGCGGGTGTGGCGAGAGGAGCACTGCAGCTGCCTCGGGTTGGGGACCCTCCTGCCAGTGCCCCTCAGCGCAGCCGAGGCTCAGTGTCCCCACCTATGAAGGGAGTGCCTGAGGGCGAGGGCCTTGGAACCACGTGGCGAGCAGCAGCTGGCTCGAGGGGAGCCCGCCTACCCCCAGCCCCTCCCTGCGCTGCAGAAGTGGGTTGCGGCCCCAGAGGACGGCATGCGCTCACTGCTCTGTCCTTCGAGTATTCCCCGCGCTGAGAGCCTGAGGCCCGGGACAAGCCTGGGGCCACCCGGTGTCACCAGGAACTGGCCTCCACGAGGCATCTGCTGGGACAGAGCCAGTCCTTGGAGGGATCCGCTGGACCTTGTACGGCCGCGCCCTGGGCCTGCTTGTCCCGTCTGCACTGAGCTCGTCTCAGGGCTTCCTTGGGGCTCTGATAAGTTGTAACAAAGGCTTTTTTCTGCAGCTTTATGACCGTCTCTAAATAAATTAGAGCCCCTGGTTAGCCTTCATGGGTGATTTTGATTAACCTCTGGTTAAAGGAATATCGCTAGTTATAGAAGCAAGATTTATCCCTGGTAAGCCGGCCACGCTGTGAGTGCACAGTGCTTGCTGCTGGTGAGATGCTGAGTAAGGAAAGGCTTTGGTGGGGGGCAAGCTGTGACTCTGGCATCCTTGGGGCTCCCCCGCGGTGCAGGGGGTCAGTGGTGCAGGGCCGGCCCGGGCCTCGCCTCCTTGGCCTCGCGGGTGGGGAGCACTGCACTCAGGGGCCGTCTGCAGCCCTGTGGGCGTGGAGCACCACGCTCGGGCCACCTGCAGCCGCGCTTCCTTGGCCGTGGACAGCAGACAGGGCCTGTCCTTCCTCGGTGCAGGCCAGGGGCCGAGCTCTGTGCCTGGACGGCTGTGCTGGGAGCAGGGACTGCAGGGGGGCGGAGGCATTGCCTTGTGACCGCTGCTCCTGGCCACTCTGCCGGTGATGACGTGCACAGGCGCCGTCAGAGGCCTGGGTTCGAGTTTGGACTCTCCCAGCCGTGGGGCCAGGGCAGATGCTCCGCTTGAGAGGTGCAGAGCCAGCTCAGCGTGCATGCCACCCCAGCCGGGCTTTCTTCGCCCCTTGCAGTGGGCGTGGGCCGTGCTCATCACATGAAGGAGGTGTTCGCAGGCCTCCCTTCTGCGTGTCTTCCCGGTTCCCTGGAGCAGTGAGCTTCGTGCCTGCCTACCCCCTCCCCCTCTGCCTTGCTNGGCCCGGTCTGCACTCCTGTCCCCTGGGCCGGGCCCTCGCTAAGCTCGGCTCCCCGTGGGACACACTCCCTGCTCGAGGGAGATGGGAGGGGTGTGGGGTTGCCTGTGGGGCTTGGCCTGTGGCTCCGCTCACACGCGTGTGAGGACGCGGGGTGGGCCCGGCAGGAACCAGAATGCTCCGCACCTGGCTTCGCTCCTCGGTGCCTCTGTGCTGCCTGCAAAGCTCCGGTTCCCCGAGAACCCCCGTCCTTTGAGGTTCCTGAAGACAGTTTCCTGCAGAGCCCTGCACACTCACTCACCACGTCACTGTGCCGGGTGCCTGTTCATGGCTCTGGGAGATCCCACGGACGGGAGTACCCCATGGGCAGGGCCTGTAGAGGTGAGCTTGCAAGTGCTGGACAGGCCTTCCCACTTCCGGTCTTGCTGTTTGTTCTTGGGGTCTTTGTGTGGACTTTGTGTTTCTAACCTACTGCGTTAAAATCCGCTGTCTGGTTTACTGAGCCTCTGGCACTTTCTTAAATGTGACCCCAAGCATGGCGCCTCTGTCTCCGTTTCCTCACTGGGCGGCCAGTAGGCCGTGTTCCTCGCTCTGCCTGCCCGGCGCCCCCAGCTCAGGCCCTCGGCGGGGGGCGTCTCCAGAGCAGGGCTATGGCCGCGAGGGAGGCTGGGGGGCCACCTGCCACGGTCGCCTGCCACGCGGCCTGGGCGCCCCTTCAGGTCAGGAGGGTCTGCAGGCCAGGGAGGACGCGGCCATCCTGCTGCGAGTGTCCCTTGGACGCTTCAGATCTCCCTTGTTGTGGAGACCTGTTCTCCTTTTAATTCAATTTCGAAGAAATCCAAATCTTTGAATAACCTTCATCCTGAAAGGAAAGGAAGTTGGCTGCAGGTGAAAATTGATGGTCATGCTCAAAGACATGGTTCCCTGCCAGGCAGCCTCTTGAGGCTGCTGCTAAAAATAGCCGCGGTGCCTCGCCGGGGGCGTTTGACTTGTTGCCAGATCACTCCCGGTGATATCGCAGGCGCTGCTGGTGCCCGCAGCGCCCTCGGCCGTTCCGGCCCGGGCATGTCCGCCCTTGGCTTGCAGAGGCCTGATGGTTTCTTCCCTGCCCCCTGCTCCTGCTGGGTCCTCCAGGTTCCACTGCCAAGTTGTGAATGCGGAGGGACCCCGTACTGCCCTCCCCCCGGTGGAGGCTCCCGGGGTCCTCCGTCTGGGCCTGGGCCCTCCCGTCACTGTCTTTGGCTCCTGGCTCCTCACCCCTCCAGGCTGCCCTCGTCAGGCAGGGCGCCGGGCCTGGCTCTCTCTGGGCTCACCCCGGCGTGGGGCTGGCTGCGCAGCTTACCAAGAGCTGCAGCAGGGCAGGAGGCAGCGGTCCTGCAGGGTGTCCAGCGAGGGTGCTTGTGGGCCCCCGCCGCGCCCGGTCTGGCCTGTGCTGGGCTCTGCGGCGGCCCTCCCTCTGCAGGAGGCCCGGCTGCTGCCCTGGAAGCCTGCTTTTGCTCACCGGGCTCTTGAGGGTCTTGGAGACCCAGCAGCTGCGCCTGCAGTGGGGACCGCCCTGTGCACCTGGGCGGGCAGGCTTCGCTCCATGCTCTGTTCTGGGGAAGAGGAGCCTGGACTGCGGCTCAGAAGACAGCTGGAACCTGGGCTTTGTCGTTCTGTGCCCTCTGCTTCTCACAGCAGGACTCTGGACCTTTAACCTTCTCTCCCTCTCCAGGAGGCCGAGGCGGGGGCCTGCCCCAGAGACTGATTGTGGGAGCCAGTGCTTTGAAAGTATGATTCACCTGTAAACGGATACTCAGAAACGTGGCAGTGAGCTCATTGGACATTGGCAGGGGTTCTGCTATTGTGTGGCGTTTGGGTTGCTGAACACTACCCAGCCACCAGTCACCCACACCACTCAGCACCACACTGATGACACGGTGCCAGGCCGCGAGAGCCTGGGGACACCGGCAGCGCAATTTCACACACGGCCAGCGATCGAGAAACAGAGGCCACAGTGAGCGCAGCACGTGGCCTAGACGAGACCCGGGAGCTCGGGGGAGCGTGTGGCTGGGGTTCCCACGCGAGGGTGGGGGAGCGTGTGGCTGGGGTTCCCACACTGCTCGGCGGCTTCTTCCCCAGAGGGCTGCATGCCGCAGGCCAGCCCCTGCCGGTTTGTCTGGTGTTCTGGAGAAGTCCGTGCCTTCGAGTCTCACCCTGGGCTGGGAGGCAGATGTCTGTCCCCGCGTCGTGTCTGTCTTCCCGGGAACGTCTGTCCTTGCCTGGTGCGGGACCTGGGGCTAGCAGGCGTTTAGTGCCTGCTAAATCATCTTGTTACGTATATTTCATGAACTTTTATCATCTGAGAATCATCTTTGAAAGTCGTGGAAACTCTGCGAGCTAGAATTTGCAGGTTCCTTTTTTGTGGAAGAGGACTCTTAGCGGGGGAAGGCTGAGAAGTTGCAGTGGGGGAGGTAGGTCGTGTCCAGGCAGGCGTGTCTGGCTCCGCCCAGAGCCCCCGCCCCCACCCATCAGGTCGTAGCCCTCTGATTTCCGGGAGGGTGGGCCTCTGAGCGTGTGGGTTCTTGCACATGTGAGTCTGTGCCTGTGTGCGTGTGTGCAAGCGTGTGTGTGTGATTGCACGTGTGCGTGTGCATCTGTGCAGGCGTGTTTGCAGGTGTGTGCATGACTGCGTGTGAGTGTGCATGTGTGCAGGCGTGTGCGTGTGACTGCACGTGTAAGTGTGGGTGTGTGTGCGTGCGTGCCTGCATGTGTGAGTGTGTGCACAGGTGTGTGTGTAGGCATGTGCATGTGCCTGCACATGTGAGTGTGGGCGTGTGCAGGAGTATGTGCCTGTGCCTGCATGTGTGTGTGAGTCTGTGCATGTGCCTGCATGTGTGAGTGCGTGTGCAGGTGTGTGCAGGAGTGTGTGTGTGCCTGCACATGTGAGTGTGCGTGTCTTCATTCTGAAAAGCCAGTTGCTTAGTGCGGTTGGGCTGCTTTTCCCACGAGACCTCCTGGAACACGAGGCCAGCCTGGGCGTTGTGATGGTTTCTGAACAGCAATAAGATGGACTCTGTGTTTACAGACCCGGGGTGTGCTCAGCCCAGAGGTATTAAATACCATCCATCATCAAATGAAAAACAGTCAGATGCAGGGAGCGTGGTTTGGAGTCTATTCTTTTGGTTAATTTCACCCATAAAGACCCAAACTGCCGCCCATGAAATGCCATGGGGGAGGGGAGGGAGTGCTTCCCGAGCAGAGCCGCCCACAGCAGGATTGCGGGGTTCCCCCCGCGGAGCTCCTCATCACCGTGGTGGACAGTGAGTTCGTGGTGTGAACACAGGTGTCATGCGCCCTGCACAGGCTCCCGAGGCTGTGGCCAGGGTGGGCGCGTCTTTGGGTCCCTTTCCGGAGCTCTGGTCTGTGCTGTGCTAGAGGCCATTTCCAGCTTTGCATGGGGTCTGGAGAATGGGGGGCCAGGGGCCCGAGGAGGGGTTGGCAGCAGGCTGCCCGCCCAGCAGGGCGGGTGTGGCGAGAGGAGCACTGCAGCTGCCTCGGGTTGGGGACCCTCCTGCCAGTGCCCCTCAGCGCAGCCGAGGCTCAGTGTCCCCACCTATGAAGGGAGTGCCTGAGGGCGAGGGCCTTGGAACCACGTGGCGAGCAGCAGCTGGCTCGAGGGGAGCCCGCCTACCCCCAGCCCCTCCCTGCGCTGCAGAAGTGGGTTGCGGCCCCAGAGGACGGCATGCGCTCACTGCTCTGTCCTTCGAGTATTCCCCGCGCTGAGAGCCTGAGGCCCGGGACAAGCCTGGGGCCACCCGGTGTCACCAGGAACTGGCCTCCACGAGGCATCTGCTGGGACAGAGCCAGTCCTTGGAGGGATCCGCTGGACCTTGTACGGCCGCGCCCTGGGCCTGCTTGTCCCGTCTGCACTGAGCTCGTCTCAGGGCTTCCTTGGGGCTCTGATAAGTTGTAACAAAGGCTTTTTTCTGCAGCTTTATGACCGTCTCTAAATAAATTAGAGCCCCTGGTTAGCCTTCATGGGTGATTTTGATTAACCTCTGGTTAAAGGAATATCGCTAGTTATAGAAGCAAGATTTATCCCTGGTAAGCCGGCCACGCTGTGAGTGCACAGTGCTTGCTGCTGGTGAGATGCTGAGTAAGGAAAGGCTTTGGTGGGGGGCAAGCTGTGACTCTGGCATCCTTGGGGCTCCCCCGCGGTGCAGGGGGTCAGTGGTGCAGGGCCGGCCCGGGCCTCGCCTCCTTGGCCTCGCGGGTGGGGAGCACTGCACTCAGGGGCCGTCTGCAGCCCTGTGGGCGTGGAGCACCACGCTCGGGCCACCTGCAGCCGCGCTTCCTTGGCCGTGGACAGCAGACAGGGCCTGTCCTTCCTCGGTGCAGGCCAGGGGCCGAGCTCTGTGCCTGGACGGCTGTGCTGGGAGCAGGGACTGCAGGGGGGCGGAGGCATTGCCTTGTGACCGCTGCTCCTGGCCACTCTGCCGGTGATGACGTGCACAGGCGCCGTCAGAGGCCTGGGTTCGAGTTTGGACTCTCCCAGCCGTGGGGCCAGGGCAGATGCTCCGCTTGAGAGGTGCAGAGCCAGCTCAGCGTGCATGCCACCCCAGCCGGGCTTTCTTCGCCCCTTGCAGTGGGCGTGGGCCGTGCTCATCACATGAAGGAGGTGTTCGCAGGCCTCCCTTCTGCGTGTCTTCCCGGTTCCCTGGAGCAGTGAGCTTCGTGCCTGCCTACCCCCTCCCCCTCTGCCTTGCTCCGAGGGAACTTGGTGAGCTAGAGCAGCGTGGCGGAGGCCTGACCCCCACCCCACCCCCCACCCCGTGGTCTGCACTGCCGCCCCGCCCTCCCGGCTTTGTGAGGGATAACCCAGGGTGTGTGCCCATCTCTTCCGGGCCTGTCTTGGGTTTTGAAAGCACCGTTCCCAGCTGCCTCCTTCCAGCACAGGCCCCGGAAGCTCTCTCAGGCACCTTGCCCCTGTGGGGCCATCCCTGAGTGCCTGTGGGGACTGGAGGCGGGGCGTGTCTGTGTGCTCCCACTGGCTGTTGCCTCGTGCGTCCGGTCGCGGCCTTACTGGGTCTGCAGCCGGCTGTCGCCGTAGGAGAACTTGGACGGGCGGTGGGGCCCTCCTCAGCACACTGCCCGAGCTGTGGCCCCTGCCCTGTGGGCGGTGCGCAGGTCGTGTCCCCTCACACCTGTGCCCCGCGGGAGACTGCCCCCGCCTCCCCGGCTAGCAGGGCCCCGTGCACCAGCCTAGGCTCTATCCTCCAGACTCCGTGACAGGCGTGGCACGGCCGTTTCTGGGCCGGGTCCCCAGATGTCCCGTCCCCAGATGGGCCCCTCTGGCCACCCTCTCCGTGCGGGGCTGCGGGGGTGGGGCTCCGGGCCGTGGAGAGGGCCTTTTGAGGAGGGCTGCCAGGGCAGATCGCTGCCTGGATTTTCCGAGGATTAAAGTTAATTAAAGAGCTCTTCCTGCTTTCATTTCCTTATATCTGCCAGCTATTTACATGCTAATGCAGGCCCTGCTAGGGGGAGGAGAGAGGTGTCAGCTCCAGGCTGTTATCCTGCGAGTGAGCTGAGCCCTGGTTTATGTATTTATATTGTGTCCCCGTGGGTTGTGAGAGGTGTGCGGATTCAGACACGTTTGAAAGTTGGCGATTTGGTCTTTTCTTAAAAAATGTTTTCTGAACTGCCTTTGTGGCTGACTCGAGCTTTCTCCACCAAGGCTTCATCTTACGCTGCATAGTTGAATATATTACGCATGATAATACCTTTACGTAAGCGATTTCATAAATAAAAAGAATGCAGAAAGTAGGGACCAGAGCTTGTTAAGCCCAGCGGCCTCCCCTGGGAGCCTGGCTTGGTGGTGGTGGCTTTCAGCTCAGGGGTCAGCTGCTGCTGTGTTGCCGGCTGGAGAGTCCACCAACTGGAGGGAGAAAGGGCAGAGTGCAGACAGTGGGCTGTGCCAAGAGTGTGACCTGTGGAGGATGGCAGGTGTGTGTGGGCGGGCACCCTTTCTCTGGGCAGTAGAGATGACCGCCAGCCACGTTGCCCGGGTCTCCTCTGACCCAGGTGCATGCCCTCTGACCTCTGGGTGTGGTGGTCTTGCTGGCACAGAACTGGATGCCTGTGGGGAGCTTTGGTGGCGGGGGGGGGGCCGGGAGAGTGGGCACCTGGGCCGTTTTCTCCCTTGGCCTCCCCCCACCCCTGGGGGCCACGTTGGTGATAGTGTTTCTGCACCTTAGAAGTATACTCTTCTGTTGGAGGCCTGCATTCCTTGGGCAGAGAGGGTTCTGTGATCCGAACCCGACGCCCCCGGCGCCACCTCGTCTGGTTTAATCCTGCAGGTGCGACTGTCACCTGTGAGCCAGGAGCCGAGCCAGACACCTGCTGCCACTGCCTCGCTCCTGATGGCGTCTGCTGCAGCGCCGGCACCTCGGGGTGCCGTCGTGTGCTGTGTGAAAGACTCTGTTTTCAGGAAGATGGAGAAGACACACTTCTCCCCATTTCTTTAAAATTTTTTTTTATTGAAGGATACTTGCTTTACAGAATTTTGTTTTCTGTCAAACCTCAATGTGAATCAGCCACAGGTGTACACTTATCCCCTCCCTTCTGAACCTCCCTCCCATCTCTCTCCCCATCCCACCCCTCTAGGCTGACACAGAGCCCGTGTTTGAGTTTCCTGAGCTGTACAGCAAATTCCCGCTGGCTGGCTATTTTACGTATGGTGATGTAAGTTTCCAAGTCACTCTTTCCATCCATCTCACCCTCTCCTCCCCTCGCCCCGAGTCCATAAATCTGTTCTCTATGTCTGTTTCTCCATTGCTGCCCTGAAAACAGGTTCTTCACCACTTTTCTAGATTCGGTATATATGTGTTAGAATACGATGTTTATCTTTCTCTTTCTGATGCACTTTACTCTGTGTAATAAGTTCCAGGTTCACCCACCTCATCAGAACTGACTCAAATGCGTTCCTTTTATGGCCAAGTAATATTCCACGTGTATATGTACCACAGCCTCTTTACCCATTCGTCTGTCGATGGGCATCTAGGTTGCGTCCCTGTTCTGGCTGTTGTAAACAGTGCTGCAGTGAACAGTGGGACATGTGTCTTTCAACTGTGGTTTCCTCAGGGTGTATGCCTAGGAGTGGGATTGCTGGGTCATACAGTGGTTTTATTCCTGGTTTTTTAAGGAACCTCCATACCATCTTCCACAGTGGCTGTGTTAGGGCCTAACTGGAGCCAGGACAGGCTCTAAGGGGCAGGCTAGGTCTCTAGGAAAGCTGAGGCCCTGGGAACTCCCACGGACAGCGTAGCTTGACCAATAGGAAAAAGCCCCTAAGAAAGCCCGCGCGTGTGGGAATCTAGCCAATTAGTAGGTGCCAAGAGACCCTTGCAACCAATCCGCCCTTACCAACTCCCTTTCTTTGTTCTAAGTTTATAAATACTGCTGTAATTCAGGGCTCGGGGCCCTCTTGCCTTACTCCACTGTGTTGGAGGGGGCAGGGGAGCCCTAACTCGAGTTAGTAATCAATAAACTCCCTTCTTGCTTTTGCAGTACTTTGGTGGACTTGTTCTCTCAGTCTATTTGGGGTCTTGGACTCGGAGCATAACAGCTGCATCAGTTTACATTCCCACCAACAGTGCAAGAGGATTCCCTTCTCTCCACACCCTCTCCAGCATTTACTGTTTGTAGGCTTTTTGATGAGGGCCATTCTGACTGGTGTGAGGTGATCTGTCGTAGTTTTGATTTGCATTTCTCTAATAATGAGTGATGTTGAGCATCTTTTCATGTGTCTGTTAGCCATCTGTATCTCTTCTTTGGAGAAATGTCTGTTTAGGTCTTTTCCTCCCTTTTTGATTGAGTTGTTTGTTTTCCTGGCATTGAGTTGTACGAGCTACTTGTATACTTTGGAAATTAATCCTTGTCAGTTGTTTCATTAGCTACTATTTTCTCCCATTTTGAGGGTTGTCTTTTTACCTTGCTTTTGCTGTGCAAGAGCTTTTAAGTTTAATCTGGTCCCACTTGTTTAGTGAGGTGGGAGGATCTTGCTTTGATTTATGTTATCGAGTGTTCTGCCTATGTTTTCCTCTAAGAGTTTTATAGTTTCTGGTCTTTCTTTTAGGTCTTTAATCCATGTTGAGTTTATCTTTGTGTATTGGTGATACAAAATCAGTATGCAGAAATCTCTTCCATTTCTGTATACTAACAGTGAAAAATCAGAAAGAGAAATTAAGGAATCAACCCCATTCACCATTGCAATAAGAAGCATAAATATCTAGGAATAAACTTACCTAAGGAGACAAAGAACTGTACACAGAAAATTATAAGACACTGATGAAAGAAGTCAAAGATGACACAAACAGATGGAGAGAGTCCACGTTCCTGGATAGGAAGAATCAATATTGTGAAAACGACTATACTGCCAAACGCCATCTACAGATTCAGTGTGACTCCTATCAAATTACCAATGCCTTTTGTCACAGAACTAGAACAAAAAATTTCACAATTCGCATGGAAACACAGAAGACCCCGAATAGCAAAGCAGTCTTGAGAAAGAAGAGTGGAACTGGAGGAATCAAGCTTCCTGACTTCAGAATAGACTACAAAGCTACAGTCATCAAGACAGTAAGGCACTGGCTCAAAAACAGAAATATAGACCAATGGAACAAGATAGAAAGCCCAGAAATAAGCCCATGCACCTATGGGTACCTTCTTTTTGACAAAGGAGGCAAGAATATACAATGGGGCAAAGACAGCCTCTTCAACAAATGGTGCTGGGAAAACTGGACAGCTACATGTAAAAGAATGAATTATAGCACTTCGTAACACCATGAAGTGAAGTAAAGTCGCTCAGTCGTGTCCAAGTCTTTGCGACCCCGTGGACTGTAGCCTACCAGGCTTCTCTGTCCATGGGATTCTCCAGGCAAGAATACTGGAGTGGGTTACCATTTCCTTCTCCAGGGGATCTTCCTGACCCAGGGAACAAACCTGGGTCTCCCGCATTGGAGGCAGACGCTTTAACCTCTTAGCCACCAGGGAAGCCTTCGTAACACCATACACAGAGATAAACTCAAACCCTGGATATTGTGTATGGTGTGAGAAGGGTGGAGGCCCAGCCTCGGGACTCGAGGAACAGCTCGTGATGGGCTCTGTTTGAGGTCAGCTGCCAGATCGGCCAGCGGGTGGGACAGCACAAGCCGGCTGTCCCCACCCAGCCAGAGCACCGGGCAGGCAGCGGCCGGGCAGACCTGACGTCTTCCGTGATAACCGGAAGCACAGGAACTGCAGGTAAAGTGTGACAGATGAGCCTGTGGTAGGAAGGAGGGAACAGGGAGAGAGCAGCCAGCGGGGAGATGGAATGGCAGAAACGGCCCCGTGTGCCACAGAGAAGCCCTGGAAGAGAGAGCTCAGGGCCCCCGAGGAGAGTGTGACCCTCCGGCCCAGCAGCCGGCAGAGGGGCCGGGGCCCGCCGGGCTGCGGGAGGTGTCGGCGCTGGCATGGAGTTTCGCTTAGGATGGGTCTCTTCGGGCTGTATACTCCTTCGGCAGGCAGTGTTGGTGGCATGTGTCTACTGGGAGTCTGTCCGTCTCTCTCAGGCTGTGTCACTTTCGGAGTCCAGTTGCTGAGGGAGCCCCTTCGATCCTTGTTGCTCTCGTGGCGTCTGTGGCGCTGCCTCACCTCTCCGCACTGTGGTAACTGGACCCTCGTCTCTTTCTGGGTCAGTCGATCCAGCTACAGCTAAAGTTTTATCAATTTTATTGATCTTCTCAAAGAACCAGCATTTGACTCGGCTGATTTTCTCTCTTACTTCCCACTTTGCCTTTAACTTATTTCTCCTCTTGTCTGTGTTAATTCCTTTGCTTGCTTTGGGTTCGCTGCAGTAGCAGTTCAGTGGGCGAGAGATAACCTTTTTCCATAAACTGCTGCAGCAGTTAGACATTCATAAAGCAAAAAAGTGAGCCTTTTGTACAAAAATTAAGTCAAGGTTAATCACAGACTTAAATGTAGAACATAAAAGTAAGAAACTTTTATTCAAAAGGGAGATAAAATCTTCAGGATCTAGGCAAAGAGTTCTTAGACTTGGCACCAAAATATAGTCAGTGGAAGGGAGATTTAGTAAGTTAGACTGCCAACTTCCCCTCTGTGGAAAATCCTGTTAAGAGCTGAAAAGACAGATACAGACTGAGAATATCTGCAAACCGCGTGCCTGAATAGAGAGGCGCCCTCGGAGGACGGTGTATAAACACCAGTTAGAAAGCCGGCAGAGCACTTCCCCGGGGTCCAGCGGTTCAGGCCGCTCTCTCAGTGCAGGGGCCTGGGTTCGAGCCTGGTCTAGAAACCAAGATCCCACATGAAAGAAAGGGAAAGGAAAATCACTCAGTCGTGTCCCCGACTCCTTGTGACCCGTGGACTGTAGCCTACCAGGCTCCTCTGTCCGTGGGATTCTCCAGGCAAGAGTATTGCCATTCCCTTCTCCAGGGGATCTCCCTGGCCCAGGGGTCAAACCCAGTTTCCTGAACTGCAGGCGGATCCTTTACCATCTGAGCCGCCAGGATCCCACGCGCCGTCCCGCGTGTGTCCTGCGTGACAGCAGAGACCCAGTGCAGCAGCCGCAGCCTGACCCAGCCCGGGTGGCCACGAGCCCTCGATGAGGCTGCCTTGCGGCGAAACCTGGACGGAGGCAGCTGGCGGTTCCCACTCGGCCTGCAGAGCGGTTGGGGTGGGGCTCCCTGTCAGGCGCTTGGTGTCCATGCTAAGACGGTCTCGTTTTAAATCACCGTGAGCCGTTTGGGTCATTCGTGAGCGCTGGAGCGGAGGGGTCACTACCCACAGCAGCCAGTCCTGAGCCCAGGCCTGTGCTTGGCGGTCCTGCCTGGGGCCGCTGCTGAGCTCAGCCTGTTTCCTGCAGCCCTGGGCTCCGAGCTCCGCCCCATCGCTAGTGACCCCAGCTGCTGCTGAGCTCAGCCTCCACTCCTGCAGCCCTGGGCTCTGAGCTCCGCCCCGTCGCTAGTGACCCTGGCAGGTTCTTCTCGGTCAGCCGGGGCCTCTCCCAGGGCGGGGGTTGCCTGGCACCTGTGGGTGTTCTGGAGCCGGCTGTCTCGCGCCCAGCTCTCCCTTGAGCAGGAGTCACCGAGGGTCACTGCTCTGTGGGCTGTGCAGGGCCAGCGGAGAGGGACGCGGCGCGAGGCGTGGTGAGAGCCCCAGCCGCCAGTGTCCGTGCCCCCAAGAAGGCTGTCCCCGAGGCTCCAGCATCGTGCAGGGGTGGGCGACTGTGCCCTGGGCCCTCTGACCCGGCCTCCGTTCCCTGGGGAAGAAGCGGCGGGTGGAGCAGGCAGGCTGTACCCCTGCGGCAGAGCTGGCATGGCCCACGAGGTGGCCTGTGCCTGCCTCACCCTCCCCCCCACGTGGCATGGCCAGGAGGTGGCCTGTCAGTTCCGCCTAAGCCGAGGCGGGTGGCCTCCGGGAGGTGTGCCGCGCTGAGCGGGCTTGGGGGCCCACAGCCCCCTCCCTGGCTGGGGCCCGGAGGGGCGGTGCTGGCAGCCCTGGCCCCGTCCTCCCTTGAGGGGTGCCTGCGCCGGGTGAGGCCCTGCTCTGGGAAGCTGCGAGCCAGGCAGGGTGGGTGCCAGGGAGGCGTGATCTGGCTGACATAAATGAATGGACCTGGTAAGAGAGCGGTGGGAAATCTGAGTCAGGGGCTCCGGGAGGTCGCCCTCTCCCGCCTCCAGTGGGTGCTGTGGAGCTTTTCACCAGGAGGTTGAAGTTGCAGGAACACGGCTGTGGTGAGAGGTATGGAGACTCACAGATGAGCCGAGGCTCGTCCCTTCCCCACAACCCGCTGGCTCGTGTGGGCTTGTGTGGGGGGCCTGGACAGTGACTCAGACCTCAGGTGGCTGTGCCCAGCGGCGCTGTGAAACCGGGACCACAGTCCTTCCTGGTGTGGGGCCTGCAAGTGGCCCTGGAGGTGCCACCAGGCTGTATGCACGCTGAACCCGGGGTCAGAGCTGCCTTTCCAGTCTGGCAGCCCTCGCCTCCAGGGGCCTGTGCTGCATCTGATGAGCTGTGAGCAATAAGACCGTGGAATGAGGCTGATGGACACAGCGGTGAAGAAGGAGAGGCGCCTCAGGGGCAGGCTGGAGAGCCGGGGAGGAACACTCAGGTGTTGAGCAGTGGGCGTGGATGGCAGGGGCCCGGGAAGCTGCTGAGCGCCGAGGTCAGGGTCTGCCGGCTCCAGCTGCCCCGGAGCCCAGCGGTGAGGTCGTGGACATGAGTTCCTCCAGTGAACCAGCCCATTAGGGAAGGTTAAAAACGCGTGTCCTCCATTTGCTGTGACCGGGGCAATGTCTTACTTGTTTAGGAAGCATTTCCATCAAGCGCAGATGAATAGTTTTTGCCACTTTTGAAGGGGTTCCGCTGCCTCTTGTGGAGCCCAGCCCCTCCAGCCTGTGCTGGAGAAGCGTGTTGGGCAGCGCGTGTGCTGCGTGAGCCTTGGCAGCTTCGGGAAAGGCCAGGAGACCCACATGTGGGGACGCTCCATTCAGCATCCCTACTCCCGGAAGTGAGTATAACTGCCTTCTGTTGGAACTACCCTCTAATGCACTGGTCATCCACTGGATGGCCTTTTCACCCAGGTAACTGGAGCTGCTGAGTTTCGACTTCTCTGAAAACATTTCCCGTGAGAGCCTTTTTTCCCTCCAGCCTGGGTTGAGCCACGTCTCTGGGGGCGTCTGCTGTGCGGGCCCTGAGGTGTGGCCCCTGCTGCAGGGGCGGGCCGCAGGGTGCCCACAGCCACCTCTCTGCCTGCTGTTTTGGGCCCTCCCTCTTGGCCATGGCAGCCTGGAGATTCAGGACTGGATCCTTGGCTCCTGGTGTGTCCCCAGGGAATGCCAGGGCTAGCATCATGCGGGTGACCTCAGGCCCCGGGAGTTGGACTTTCTAAGGAGGAAAACCTGGGGACCTCGGGCAAGAAGTGCCAGCCCTTTCCCAGAGCCCAGTGGGTGTGGGCCAGCCCCGGCTCAGTTCCATGGAGGTTTTGGTCTGCTTCTGCTACGTGCTTCCTCCTGGCCCTGCTCTCAGGATAATCACGGCTCCCACCATACCTCCTCTGGTCTCCAGTGTCTTCCTCCCTGCTCAGGACACGCGGTCCTTCCCCTCCCGGCCCTCCTTCACTGAGCGGTGTGACTCCCGGAAGCCTGGCTGGAAGTCCACGCCCCCGCAGCCCGCCTCTGCCGCGCTGCGCCTTCGACAGTGGGACCCCTTGGCCTCCGCTTGAGTTCTTCCTGCTTGGCAGGTGTGGGAGGGGAGTCGGCTGTGGGCTGGGGTTTTTCCCGGGAGGCTGTGTGTGAGTGTGCGGCTGGAGCCTTGCTCTGGAGCTGCACAGCGTCTTGTGCCTGTAATGCATGCGTCGGCTTCCTGTCGGCGCGTGATGCTGGGGAGGCTGTGTGTGAGTGTGAGTGTGCAGCTGGAGCCTTGCTTCTTGCTGCACAGTGTGTCGTGCCTGTAACGCATCCGTCGGTTTCCTGCCGGCGCGTGGTGCTGGAGAGGCTGTGTGTGAGTGTGAGTGTGCGGCCGGAGCCTTGCTTCTTGCTGTGCAGCGTCTCGTGTCTACAGCGCGTCCGCCGGCTCCCTGCCAGCGCGTGATGCTTCCTGCCGGCGCGTGGTGCTGGGCACACTCCGGGGGTCTGGGACTGTGCGTGAGTGGGCCGTGCAGCGCGTGCCTGCTTGGCTGCTTTCTGCTGCTCGGGTTCGTTTCTGTGTCATGAGTGTGCCATCCGAGGGCTTCTCCTCCTCCTGTTGGCGGGTGTTCGGGTTGCTTTCTCAGTGACGGTGACCGATGCTGCCGTGACATCTTTCCGCTTGTCTTGCAGTCACGCACACGCACGAGTTCTGTGTGCACATCCCTGGGATGCTGCGTTACTTGCTGTAGCTGCCCGGGGGCTGTGACGGCTGCAGGCCTGCGCCAGGGCACCGGCATTCCGGTGGCTTCAGAGTCTTGCTCACACTCCGCGGCTCTGTGCTGCCTCGTACCCTGCCGCTCCCCGAGGGCCAGCTGCTCCCGCATTTGCCGCGTGTTGTGCCTCCCGGGGCAGACTGAGCGGGGGCACTGCTCCTGTGCTGATGGGCCGTTTGGAGACCCACTTTGGTGAAGTCCCCTCCAGATTCACTGCCCTCCCTGTTTTTCTCTTTTTGGCCTTTTTCTTCCTGATTTGTGAGAATTCTTTGTATATTCTGCATCCTAGCCTTTTATCAAGTGTTTGTCTGCAGATACCTTCTCCTAGCTTTTCCCTCTAACTTAACAGAGCTCTTGATCCTAAAAAGGTACACTCTTGCGAATGTGAAGCTCCTTCACAGCTGCCACTTTCTGTGTATTCTCTGTTTGCCCCAAGACACTGAAGTGTCTTTTCATAGTATTTTCTTTAACACTTTGCTTTTTCACACATAACTTCACAACACAAGGCTTTATCGTATTTGGCAAGCTTGGTTTTCTGCCCATAGGAATATTCAGTTGACTCAACAGCATTTATTGAGACGATGGGCCTTTTGGGCTCCTTACATGAAACTAATTGCCCCTCTGTGCCGGGCGGTCCCTGCCCTTCTCTGGCACGGGAGCCACACTGCTGTAATCCCTGCGACTGCGGTCTGGGAGGGAGCCCACCCTCCTCGCCAGCCTACTGCCCGGGGCCAACCACCACCCTCTGCATCTCCACATCGAGCTTAGAGCTCAGCCTGTCAGCCTCCACCGATAAAGCTACCGAGGTTTTACTGGGGGTATGGCGATTAAGTAACATCTTTATAGCATTAAATCTTCTGAACCATGAATGTGTTTTTTTCTCTCCATGTTTTTAGGTCATTAATTTCTCTCAGAAATGTTTGCTAAGTTTTCTGGGTAGACATCTCGTAGGGTTGGTTTTTTTTTTTTAATGATGATGTTATAAGTGGCATCTTTTCCAGGATTTCCTCTTGGAACACTTTTTGTGGGCATGTAGAAATGTAGTTAAACGTTGGGTATTGACTTTGATCCAGCAACATGACTAAGCTTCCTTTTTAAATAATTTATTTGTAAACTTTCTTGGGTTTTCCACCTTCTCAGTGACGACTAGTGGTTGTTCGTTTCCTTCTGATCTCCAGGCCTTACTCCACTGCTTGGGATCCCGGTGCTGGTTGGAGCAGGAACATCAGTAACTCTGCTTCTGTTTCAGTCCCTTCCCCGCCCTCGCCCCTCACAGCCACGGACTTAGACCAAAGAGGGTCCCCTTTCCTCCTCGTCTGCTGAGGAGGCTTCTCCATCCTGTTGTTTGAATCCTGAATAGCTGTTGAATTTTAATCAGGTGCTTTTACTGCGTATATTGAGCCGATCATGATTTTCTTCTTTATTCTGTTAATTTGGAGAATTTAATTAGTTGGTTTTCCAATGTCACAGCAAAGCTGCATCCAGGAATTAGACAGGCTCGCCTGTGGGCTGCCCTTCGCAGGTAGCGCTTCACTTGGTTTGCTGAGAAGCAGTTCGGGGATTTGCTTCTGAGTTCACGAGCGATCTTGACAGTGTTTATTTCTTACAAAGTTTCCTTAGCAGGTTTTGGTGTCGTGGTTTTTCTGGCTTTATAAAATGCATTAGAAGGTTCTTCCCCTTCTTTGTAAGAGTTTGTGTGAGATTGGTGATATTTCTTTCTTTAAAGTTTGGTGGAGTTCACCAAGAAAGGCATCCAGACCTGGGGTTTTTGTGTTGGGAAGATTCTGTATTGGGGCTTTGATTTCTTTTAACAGGTTTGGAACTATTCAGATTTTCTTTTTATTCTTGATTCAGTGGTGATAAGCCTTCAGGGAGAAAAAAAAAAGGATTGTCTGTTTTATCTAAAATGTTAAATTTGTGTGATGTTGAGTATGTCGTGTTAGATTTTAAAATATTTCTGTGGCCTGTAGTTACGCCTTCCTTTTCTGCCTCATTATTTGGTTATTTAATCTCTCTCTTGAAGTATCTCATCAAGGTTCATCAGTTTCATTAGTCATTCGGATGAGCCAGCTTCTGGTGTTACTGACTCTGTGCTCTGTTTCATTAATCTCTGCTTTTATATTTACTGTCACTTTTCTTTGGTTTGTTTTTCTTGTTCAGACTTTCTCAGCCGTCTATGTAGTTGATCGGTTTATCTTCTAATATATTCATTTAAGGATGTAAATTTAGATGCAGAGTTCAGCGTTGATATACTGTATTTTTCCTATTTAGTTCAAAACTTAGCAATTTCCACTGTAACTGCATTTATATGTATCTATTACCACCGGCATTTCCACACGTCCGTGGGGCCCTCCTCCTTGTGCCGGAAGGGAATCCTTTAGTGTTTCCCCTTGGTGTGGCTGTGTGCTGAGGAATGGCCTGAGTTTTTCTTGGTTTGGAAATGTTTTTATTAAACTTACTTTTGGAGGACCTTCCTGCTGGGTGCAGACACAGTGGGCAGCACCCGCTCATTACCTCTGTTCAGAAGCACGCTGTCCTCTGACGCTGGTGGCCGGCCTCACCTCCCTTTGCCGTCTGAGCCGTGTGTCCTGGCGTCCACCGGGGCCCGTCCGGGGCTGCAAGGCTGGCCTCTGAGCAGCCTGCGTGGAGTTGCCTCCTCCTCGTCCCAGGGTCTGGTGTGGGCTGGACCCCGATGGACACAGGAGCCGCAGCTGCAGAGCGTGCGCAGGCGGCGTGGCCTCAGGATGCATGCAGACCCCTCTGCCTGTTCGCCAGGGCCTTCTCCCTCCGTCCCACCCAGCCAGCCCCGCTCACCCCCCGGCAGGTTCTCTGTCTGGTCTCTGAGACCCGAGGTAACATGAGGCTGTGTTGCCCCAACCACTGCATCTGTTAGGAGTGTGGGGCCATCAGGACCAGCTGTTCACTCTCAGCCTGGAGCTGCGAGGCTGAGGGTGAATCAGGGTCGCGCCCCCGCCTTTGCAGCTGGGCGTGGCCTCCGCTCTCCCAGCCCCTGTGGGTGCAGCAGGCCGGGCCTGGGACTTGGGGGCCTCGTCCGTCCCTGCCCCTCCCCAACACCCACAGCTCGTCTCTCCCAGGAGGTGAGGCTGCACTGGTCACGTGACTAGCAGGGTGGCGGGGACAGACAGGATTTCGGGTCCCCAGGGAGAGGCGCCCCGCAGGGGCCGGTCTCGTCTGCACCCACAGGGTCCGCCCGGCTCCTGTGTGCTGACCTGTGTGTTCAGCAGTGAAAGGCCAGTCATTCAGGTGGAAACCAGAGTGCTTCCCCACACGCTGACTCTGTCGCTAAAAATTCATTATCGGATCAAGCCAGCACAGCTCTCCTGACTTCGTGACTAAGGACAAAACCATTTCTGTAAAAGGTACAAACAGCAAACTTTCAATTTTGAGTCTTCTTCGATAGCCTGGAGACGTAACAGAAGAGAACCGTAGTGAGAGGCAGCATTGTGGAGATTTACTGGTCAATAAAGGTGACAATTACCACTTGTTTATGAAAGGAAAGCCCTCCCAGCCCTGGCCCCCATGTGCCCCACCGCTCCATGATGACGACTGTAACCAGCTCGGAACCATAAAAGTCAATGGGAAGATATAAGATTTCAATAAAATTACGACACTCGATAAACCGTCCTGTTGGAAACAAATTTTCCACGGGTGTGTGACCAGTTCCAGTTGGATTTGTAACTTTAATTTCTCACTTATTGAATTTTTTGTCATCACTTAATGATGAAATCTGTGCCGGGGTGATGGCCCAGCCGGAGGCTCACGAGACCTCTGAGTTCGGCGAGTGAGGGCCCATGGGCCCCCAAGGGAGGCAGTGTGGCCCTGTGAGCACCCGCCTTCTCCAGTCTCACCTGAGGAGGGCCCCAGGCCGGCCGGGAGCTGCCTGGTATTCAGGGTGCAGGAGCAGTTGGGGCACGTCTGTCCCAGGCGGGCGGGCCTCCGCTCACGGAAGGACCAGTTAAGACGACGTGGGCAGAGTGCCTGTGGCCTTGCCCCCAGTCTGTTCCAGGTCTGAGAACGTGCCTCGGGGCCAGTGCCAGTGTGGGCTGACCCTGCAGCTCGCCTGGTGGCTGGCCTGGCGGGCATGGGGGCTGCGGGGCCACCAGCAGGGTGTGGAGCGAGGTGGCCTTACCCTCCCCAGTGGTTGCACCCCGCTCGCCCGCAGGGACGCCGCACCCGTGAACAGGCGGTGTCTGTCTGCCTGTGTGGACGGGATCGCTGCTGTCACCGTGAGCCTCGCAGGCCCCAGGGCCACGGCTGGGCACTTGGTCCAGGACGGGTCACAGGCCCCGGGCGGCCTGTGAGAGCCGGATGAGGACGGAGGCTCAGGGACGAGGAGCAGAGCTGGGACTTGGATGTGGTCTCATGAGCACATCCTCCCAGGTTCTGCCGGCCCCAGCGGAGGCCGCCCAGCTGTGTGTCCTGTTCCCTAGCGTGGCCGGCACACTGCGGCTTCACCCACCAGAATCATGGGCTTTCGGGCCCCCCCAGACCTGCTGGATCTCTCTCGACCTTTCACAGCAGGCTGGAGCGTTGCACAGCGGTGCCCCATGAGCCTGCTGCGTGCAGGGAGCTGATTCTATTTACTGATGTCGCCTGTGTGGGCCTCATCGGTGACAGCTGGGGGTGCTGGGCAGGAAGAGGGCAGGTGCCCGTGCCCAGCTCCTGCTCGGGAAGAGGTCCCCCCTCCACATTCGCCCCGGTGTCAGGCCCTCAACGGGGCGGAGGCCTCCTTTCCTGGAGCCAGAGCGGCTCTACTCCTGGACACGGGTTGGCTTGCGGCCTCCAGGACTCCCCGGGACACCCTGTCACCAGCGTTTCGGGAAGGCCCTCCCATCCAGCGTGGGCGCAGTGCCCGTCTCCCCCGGGCTCTGGCCTCCTGGCTCGTGCTGTTGGCCTTCACGTCACTGAGCGGTGACGTGACTCTTGTCGGCTTTTAGGGGTTGTCTCAGGGACATGTGATCAGTGTGCCCCATGAAACCTGAGGTTCGTCTTTACCAGGCACTATCTTTTGTCCCAGACACGGGGAGGGGGGCCAAGCATGGCTGGGGCATGTTGACGCCTTGAACTGTGGCCTCTCACGTCCTACGAGTTCCAGGGGAAGGGGCGCCCTCCACCCCTCGCCTGTGAGTCTATGAGTGCTGCAGGCCAGATGGTGCCGCTCGAGGCCAGGTGGTCGGTGTGCGCCCCACCCGAGGACGGCAGGTGGGCCCGCTGCCGCAGGCCGAGCTCCGCCAGGGTTCAGAGTGGCCAGGGCCTGGCCTGGCCTCGGTCCTCTGCCAGGCTCGNGGAGCAGTTGGGGCACGTCTGTCCCAGGCGGGCGGGCCTCCGCTCACGGAAGGACCAGTTAAGACGACGTGGGCAGAGTGCCTGTGGCCTTGCCCCCAGTCTGTTCCAGGTCTGAGAACGTGCCTCGGGGCCAGTGCCAGTGTGGGCTGACCCTGCAGCTCGCCTGGTGGCTGGCCTGGCGGGCATGGGGGCTGCGGGGCCACCAGCAGGGTGTGGAGCGAGGTGGCCTTACCCTCCCCAGTGGTTGCACCCCGCTCGCCCGCAGGGACGCCGCACCCGTGAACAGGCGGTGTCTGTCTGCCTGTGTGGACGGGATCGCTGCTGTCACCGTGAGCCTCGCAGGCCCCAGGGCCACGGCTGGGCACTTGGTCCAGGACGGGTCACAGGCCCCGGGCGGCCTGTGAGAGCCGGATGAGGACGGAGGCTCAGGGACGAGGAGCAGAGCTGGGACTTGGATGTGGTCTCATGAGCACATCCTCCCAGGTTCTGCCGGCCCCAGCGGAGGCCGCCCAGCTGTGTGTCCTGTTCCCTAGCGTGGCCGGCACACTGCGGCTTCACCCACCAGAATCATGGGCTTTCGGGCCCCCCCAGACCTGCTGGATCTCTCTCGACCTTTCACAGCAGGCTGGAGCGTTGCACAGTGGTGCCCCATGAGCCTGCTGCGTGCAGGGAGCTGATTCTATTTACTGATGTCGCCTGTGTGGGCCTCATCGGTGACAGCTGGGGGTGCTGGGCAGGAAGAGGGCAGGTGCCCGTGCCCAGCTCCTGCTCGGGAAGAGGTCCCCCCTCCACATTCGCCCCGGTGTCAGGCCCTCAACGGGGCGGAGGCCTCCTTTCCTGGAGCCAGAGCGGCTCTACTCCTGGACACGGGTTGGCTTGCGGCCTCCAGGACTCCCCGGGACACCCTGTCACCAGCGTTTCGGGAAGGCCCTCCCATCCAGCGTGGGCGCAGTGCCCGTCTCCCCCGGGCTCTGGCCTCCTGGCTCGTGCTGTTGGCCTTCACGTCACTGAGCGGTGACGTGACTCTTGTCGGCTTTTAGGGGTTGTCTCAGGGACATGTGATCAGTGTGCCCCATGAAACCTGAGGTTCGTCTTTACCAGGCACTATCTTTTGTCCCAGACACGGGGAGGGGGGCCAAGCATGGCTGGGGCATGTTGACGCCTTGAACTGTGGCCTCTCACGTCCTACGAGTTCCAGGGGAAGGGGCGCCCTCCACCCCTCGCCTGTGAGTCTATGAGTGCTGCAGGCCAGATGGTGCCGCTCGAGGCCAGGTGGTCGGTGTGCGCCCCACCCGAGGACGGCAGGTGGGCCCGCTGCCGCAGGCCGAGCTCCGCCAGGGTTCAGAGTGGCCAGGGCCTGGCCTGGCCTCGGTCCTCTGCCAGGCTCGGTTCAGCTCATGGTCTTCTAGAAGCCTGGCAGCCTGCTTCCAGACTTGACCCCGTGACCCCCGCGCTGCTATGTCTCACCCCCAGCCTGACCTCCGCCCTCTCACCCACAGGAGCGCGATGGCATGCGGGCCATCCTGGGCTCGTACGACAGCGAGCTGACCCCGGCCGAGCACTCGCCCCAGCTGACACGCCGAATGCGCGAGGCCGAGGACATGATGCAGAAGGTGCAGGCGCACAGCTCGGAGGTGGAGGTGAGTGCAGGGGCGGGTGCTGACCAAGAGCCTCGCATGGGGGCAGGGGGTGAACCCAAGACACTGACCCAGAGCCACATGCGGGGCCGGAAGCGAACCCGAGACGCTGACCCAGAGCCACGCACGGGGGAGGGCTGCGCCCGAGACGCTGACCCAGAGCCACGCATGGGGGCTGGGGGCGAGCCTGAGACGCTGACCCAGAGCCACGCGCAGGGCGCACGCCTGAGTCCCTGGCTCTCTGCAACCTGAGCCCTGCTGTGCACCACGCACACTCGGTCAGGTCGTCGCGAGGCTGGTGGTGCGCCTCACGGCCGTCCGTCCAACTCCCTGTGTCGGTGCTAGGGGCTGTCCCTGCCTTCAGAGCGCGTTGGCAGCGTGGTCACCACCTCACAACCCCAGGTCAGGGGACCCCCCAGGGCCCCTGAGACTGTCGGCTTGGGCAGTGAAGGCCCTGCCCCACCCTTTGTGTGGCCAGCAGGGCCGCGGGCGGTCCCTCCACCTCCCCCTCCAGCTCGGCCCTCCGGGAGCTCGGGGTGGCTGGTGTCATGGTGCACCCGCATCAGCGCCCTATTCCTCATCATCGTCGTCACCGGGGGAGCCCACGCAGCCGGTCCAGGCATGGGCGGGTGGCCCCGGGCAGGTGAGGGGCAGGGGACCACCCTCCCAGCTGCGGCAGCACCCTGCCCCTGTCCACCTCAGGCCCCTGGCCCAGCCCTGTGCTCTCCGGACGCAGGTGTGGACGGTCTCTTGCCCTCCGCCCAGGCCACGCTAACCCCAGGGCCACCTGAGGACGGACGTCCCCGCCTATGAGGCTGGGTGCTCCCGGAACCTGCCGCGTGTTCTGCACGTCAGCTCTGCCAGTCCCCGCCCACCCAGCAAGGCTGTCGGTGGGGGTGGACTCGCCTTCCGCGTGTCTTGCGCTGCAGACCCTGCAAGGCACAGAGCCCCCGAGTCCCCACAAGAGCCCCACCCAGGCCTGAGCCACTGTCCCTGGAGAGGGTCAGGCTCAGAGGGGCTACAGCGGGCCGTCTGGGGCAGGTGGAGGGAAGCTGCCCCCTCCACAGTGGGAGTCAGGAATGGGCCTGCCCTGCTGAGAGCCGTTTGCCCTCGGCACCTTCAGACAGTGGCAGACGGAGCCAGCGCCCTGCTCTGGTTCAGCGCGGCCAGGGCTGGACGGGGCCTGTGCCGAGGACCCTGGCTGGCACGCAGGACACGCAGCACAGGCTTCCGCTCAACCTGGGCGCTCCTCCTGCTCAGCTCTTCCCTGGTATCTCAGAGGCTCCTCCTCCCTGCTTCCCCCGCACCGCCCCGGCCTTCCACTAACCTCTGTGCCAGCACCACCTCTGTGGGCCCCGGAGTCCACCCAGTAGGAGCTCCTGGGCGCGAGGACCCCCGGCAGGACAGGCCCCTCCGAAGGGGGCGGCCCTGAGGTGTCTGAGTGACCCCCCAGCTCAGTGGCCCCACACGGCCCCAGGGCTGCAGGCGGGGCTGGGGTCCTCCTGGCGGCTGTGCTGTTCTTGTTTTAGTAACGGTAACATCTCATGTCTCTGAAGCTTGAAAGCTACCCACACTTGGAAACTTTAGAAGTTGCTTCAGGCTGCTGCCAGACGTTTATCAGTTGAGCATCACATACTGACGGACGGTAGAGAGTGACGTAACTTTACAGCGCCTGGTAGCTAGTGGCTGTTCGCAGCCTCCGGGCAAGCCCTCTGCCACTCAGCACTGAGCTGTGGGCACTGTTAGGGTGCTGGTGGGCAGGAGCCCCGCCTGTCCTGCCCCCTGTGGGCACTGCTGGGGCTTCATGGGAAAGGATCCCCGTCCTGCACACTGTGGGCACTGCTGGGGCTTCATGGGGAAGGAGCCCTGTCCTGCCCGCTGGGGGCACTGCTGGGGCTTCATGGGGAGGGAGCCCCGTCCTGCCCGCTGTCTCAGGAGCTGCAGGGAGCAGCGGTGCCTGCGGAGAGCACAGCCCCACAGCTCACTGGGCCTCATGGTGTGCCTGGAGCGAGAGCTGCTCTGGGGCGGGGGGTGCCCAGGGTCTGGCAGGCCTGGTGGCATGTGGGGCTCCCTCTCCCTGCCCTCCCTTCCTCACTCTTCTCTTCTCCTCCAGCGTCTCCCCTCTCCTCCTTTGCTTCTTTCTGTTCCCGTCCCTTTCTGCCTTCGCCCCTCCCTGTCCTCTCACCTTCCTCTGCCCTCTGCTTTTCCTTGGCCTTTCTCTGGCCCGCTGCTCACCCCCAAGCTCCTCTTTCTCCTCAGCAGGCTGTGTCCATGAAGGACCCACAGGAAGGCCTGTGGGCCGTGTGACCATGTGGTCTTGATTCTCAGCTCGGGAGCCATAGCGTGAAAGCAGCCACGGGCCCTCGGCAGATGGTGGGTGAGGCTCTCTGTTAATGAAACTTTATTGACAGAACCGGGAGGGGCTGGATTGGACGCTGGCTGCAGTTGTCGGCCGTCCGTCTTAGCGCCTCTGTTCTGGAACCCCGAGGACCCCGCTGCCAGTGTGAGCGCCGCCGCGCCTGCTCCGTGGGGCCCAGCCAGGCACCCACCCACAGGTGCGGGGGACGGGCACTCATGGCCTTCACTAGCTGGGGAGGATGGGAACCGTGATGTGGGCACAGGGAATTTGAAAGCACATCCACTTCGTACAGAGCCATCCATTTCACCCATTTAGCTTAATCAACCAGTTCTAATGGGAAACGTGTTTTGATTCTGGCAAAAACATCTCAGTGTGACACACCGGAAGTGTTGCGATTGCGAGAATCCCAGCAGCCTGTGTCCGCTGCTGCCTTGCACGGCTTCTGTTCATCCTGTTTAATGAAGTGGCTGCAGAAGCTGGTGGCATATGTTGTGAGTCCTGTTCTGTCCACAGATCTGTGAACATGCAGCTCACGCCCCCTTGATTCAACGTATTAGCCTGAGCTGTGTCTCTAATTCATTTGATTAAGCAGATTACGGTGCTGTGGGCTGCATGGGAGTCTGTGGAAAATCCCAGTTTCATAACGTAGGGGTTAATTCCTGGCTCCAGCTGAGGAAGAGGTGGACACGGCTCTGCTCCTCCCGTGACTTAGGCCAGGGCTTCCGTCGGTGTTGCTGTTATCGCCTCCCGGCCTGGGGGGCGCCAGGAGGAGCAGCACGTTTTGAAGCCTACCTTGTTCACCAGGTCTGGGCTTTCTCTTACTCGTGAAAGTACGTGTGTGGTGCTCCCCTTACATAAGCAGCTTGAGCTGAGTCCTGTAAAAAGCACAGCTGAAATAAACTGGACAGTCTTGAGACAGAATTCCAGGATGAGCAAGAGCTAAAGAGAAGCGGCGGGGAGGAAGGAGGTGCTCGGGGAGGAGACAACACCCGCGCCCAGGCCGCCATCTCTGGCTGCAGGGACCCGACGGCAGAGGCCAGGCTGATGGGCGGTGGCCCCCTGCTGCTTCTAGCTTCCTGAGGCCCCTCTGTGCCATCGCCGCTGTGCCGGTTTGCACCCGCCCCGCCCCCCACAGCAGCGCAGGACACATTCCTGCACACTCACTCCTGTTGCGTTTGGTGACACCCCTCCTCCAGGCGCAAGGGGACCCCTCGCTGCTTGTGCTTTGCGTCTCCCTGCCGGCCAGTGACGTGGAGCATCTTTTCTCTTGGCCATTTTTATTCTCCTTTGGAGGAATGTCTTTTCAGATCCTTTCACCATTTTTAAATTGGTATTTTTTTTTATATATACGTTCAGTTTCATGAGCTCCTTATGTATGTTGGATAGTAACTCCTATTTGGCAATCGCTTACACACATGTTCCCGCTCTGCAGGCCGCCCTCCCTTCTGCTCCCCGCTGTGCAGAAGCCTCATCGTTTGCCTTTCCTGCTTCTGTCACACTTGTCAGTGGACTGTTGGTCGAGTCCGCTTTGAATCTGTCGCTTGCTTTGGAAAGCATGCACTGTTTGACAGTGTTCTTCCAATCCAGGAACACAGAATGTCTTTCCCTTTGTTTACATCGTATTCAATTTCTATCAGAGTCTTATATTTTCAAGTGTATAGTTCTTTTACCTTCTTGGTTAAATTTACTATTTTTATTAATTGGTTTTCAGCTTTGCTGGGTCTTGGCCGCTGCTTGGGCTTTTTCTCTCGTTGTCGTGCGTGGGCGTCTCATCATTGGGGCTTCTCCTGTTGCGGAGCACAGGCTCTCCAGGGTGAGAGGGCTTCAGGAGTCGTGGGCCTCGTAGCGGCAGTTCCTGGACTCTGGAGCACAGGCTTAGGAGCCGTGGCGCATGGGCGTGCTGGGTCTTAGGATCTTAGGGCCCGCAGTGTGCGGGCGTGCTGGGTCTTAGGATCTTAGGGCCCGCGGCGCGCGGGCGTGCCGGATCTTCCCAGGCCAGAGGCCTGGCTCCTGGCCCCTGCACGGGCAGGTGGGCGCTCTCCCGCTGAGCCGCCAGGGGCGCCGCTTTATGGCTGCTTGGCGCTGCTGTCCTGACGGCTACTCCACTGCCTGTGCCAGGCTCGGCGCTTCCCCCAGTGAGGTGGTCCTCGTGGCCAGCAGGTCAGCTGTTCATCTATACAAAAGCCCTTCCCAGAGAGCTTGGGATGGACATGGACACACTGCTGTATTTAAAATGGACCTACGGTAGAATACAGGCCGGGAGGAGCTACCCCACATCCAAGGTAAGGAGCAGCGGCTGTGCTTTGCTGGAGCAGCCATGAGGAGATAGCCCACGTCCAAGGTAAGAGAAACTCCAGTAAGACAGTAGGCACTGAGAGAGGCATCAGAGGGCACAGAGTGAAACCACAGTCACAAACAACCAGCCAATCTGATCACACGAACCACAGCCTTGTCTAACTCAGTGAAACTAGGCCGTGCCGTATGGGGCCACCCAAGACGGGCGGGTCATGGTAGAGAGGGCTGACAGAATGTGGTCCACTGGAGAAGGGAATGGCAAACCACTTCAGTGTTCTTGCCCTGAGAACCCCATGAACAGTATGAAAGGCAAAAAGATAGGACACTGAAAGATGAACTCCCCAGGTCGGTAGGTGTCCAATATGCTACTGGAGAAGAGTGGAGAAATAGCTCCAGAAAGAAAGAACGGATGGAGCCAAAGCAAAAACAACATCCAGCTGTGGATGTGACTGGTGATGGAAGCAACGTCCGATGCTGTAAAGAGCAATATTGCACAGGAACCTGGAATGTCAGGTCCATGAATCAAGGCAAATTGGAAGTGGTCAAACAGGAGATGGCAAGAGTGAACATTTTAGGAATCAGCGAACTAAACTGGACTGGAATGGATGAATTTAACTCAGTTCAGTTCAGTTGCTCAGTCGTCTCCGACTCTTTGCGACCCCATGAATCGCAGCACGCCAGGCCTCCCTGTCCATCACCAACTCCTGGAGTTCACCCAAACTCCTCCTGCCCCAATCCCTCCTAGAACCAGGGTCTTTTCAAATGAGTCAACGCTTGGCATGAGGTGGCCAAAGTATTGGAGTTTCAGCCTCACCATCAGTCCTTCCAGTGAACACCCAGGACTGATCTCCTTTCGGATGGACTAGTTGGATCTCCTTGCAGACCAAGGGACTTTTAAGAATCTTCTCCAACACCACAGTTCAAAAGCATCAATTCTTCGGTGCTCAGCTTTCTTCACAGTCCAACTCTCACATCCATACATGACCACTGGAATTTAACTCAGATGGCCATTATATCTACTACTGTGGGCAGGAATCCCTTAGAAGAAATGGAGTAGCCATCACGGTCAACAAAAGAGTCCAAAATGCAGTACTTGGATGCAATCTTAAAAACGACAGAATGATCTCTGTTCGTTTCCGAAGCAAACCATTCAATATCATGGAAATACCAAGTCTATGCCCCGAGTAACACTGAAGAAGCTGAAGTTGAATGGTTCTATGAAGACCTACAAGGCCTTCTAGAACTAACACCCAAAAAAGATGTCCTTTTCATTATAGGGGACTGGAATGCAAAAGTAGGAAATCAAGAAACACCTGGAGTAACAGGCAAATTTGGCCTTGGAGTACAGAATGAAGCAGGGCAAAGGCTAATAGAGTTCTGCCAAGAGAATGCACTGGTCATAGCAAACACCCTCTTCCAACAACACAAGAGAAGACTCTACACATGGACATCACCAGATGGTCAACACCGNTTACTCGTGAAAGTACGTGTGTGGTGCTCCCCTTACATAAGCAGCTTGAGCTGAGTCCTGTAAAAAGCACAGCTGAAATAAACTGGACAGTCTTGAGACAGAATTCCAGGATGAGCAAGAGCTAAAGAGAAGCGGCGGGGAGGAAGGAGGTGCTCGGGGAGGAGACAACACCCGCGCCCAGGCCGCCATCTCTGGCTGCAGGGACCCGACGGCAGAGGCCAGGCTGATGGGCGGTGGCCCCCTGCTGCTTCTAGCTTCCTGAGGCCCCTCTGTGCCATCGCCGCTGTGCCGGTTTGCACCCGCCCCGCCCCCCACAGCAGCGCAGGACACATTCCTGCACACTCACTCCTGTTGCGTTTGGTGACACCCCTCCTCCAGGCGCAAGGGGACCCCTCGCTGCTTGTGCTTTGCGTCTCCCTGCCGGCCAGTGACGTGGAGCATCTTTTCTCTTGGCCATTTTTATTCTCCTTTGGAGGAATGTCTTTTCAGATCCTTTCACCATTTTTAAATTGGTATTTTTTTTTATATATACGTTCAGTTTCATGAGCTCCTTATGTATGTTGGATAGTAACTCCTATTTGGCAATCGCTTACACACATGTTCCCGCTCTGCAGGCCGCCCTCCCTTCTGCTCCCCGCTGTGCAGAAGCCTCATCGTTTGCCTTTCCTGCTTCTGTCACACTTGTCAGTGGACTGTTGGTCGAGTCCGCTTTGAATCTGTCGCTTGCTTTGGAAAGCATGCACTGTTTGACAGTGTTCTTCCAATCCAGGAACACAGAATGTCTTTCCCTTTGTTTACATCGTATTCAATTTCTATCAGAGTCTTATATTTTCAAGTGTATAGTTCTTTTACCTTCTTGGTTAAATTTACTATTTTTATTAATTGGTTTTCAGCTTTGCTGGGTCTTGGCCGCTGCTTGGGCTTTTTCTCTCGTTGTCGTGCGTGGGCGTCTCATCATTGGGGCTTCTCCTGTTGCGGAGCACAGGCTCTCCAGGGTGAGAGGGCTTCAGGAGTCGTGGGCCTCGTAGCGGCAGTTCCTGGACTCTGGAGCACAGGCTTAGGAGCCGTGGCGCATGGGCGTGCTGGGTCTTAGGATCTTAGGGCCCGCAGTGTGCGGGCGTGCTGGGTCTTAGGATCTTAGGGCCCGCGGCGCGCGGGCGTGCCGGATCTTCCCAGGCCAGAGGCCTGGCTCCTGGCCCCTGCACGGGCAGGTGGGCGCTCTCCCGCTGAGCCGCCAGGGGCGCCGCTTTATGGCTGCTTGGCGCTGCTGTCCTGACGGCTGCTCCACTGCCTGTGCCAGGCTCTGCGCTTCCCCCAGTGAGGTGGTCCTCGTGGCCAGCAGGTCAGCTGTTCATCTATACAAAAGCCCTTCCCAGAGAGCTTGGGATGGACATGGACACACTGCTGTATTTAAAATGGACCTACGGTAGAATACAGGCCGGGAGGAGCTACCCCACATCCAAGGTAAGGAGCAGCGGCTGTGCTTTGCTGGAGCAGCCATGAGGAGATAGCCCACGTCCAAGGTAAGAGAAACTCCAGTAAGACGGTAGGCACTGAGAGAGGCATCAGAGGGCACAGAGTGAAACCACAGTCACAAACAACCAGCCAATCTGATCACACGAACCACAGCCTTGTCTCAGTGAAACTAGGCCGTGCCGTATGGGGCCACCCAAGACGGGTGGGTCATGGTAGAGAGGGCTGACAGAATGTGGTCCACTGGAGAAGGGAATGGCAAACCACTTCAGTGTTCTTGCCCTGAGAACCCCATGAACAGTATGAAAGGCAAAAAGATAGGACACTGAAAGATGAACTCCCCAGGTCGGTAGGTGTCCAATATGCTACTGGAGAAGAGTGGAGAAATAGCTCCAGAAAGAAAGAACGGATGGAGCCAAAGCAAAAACAACATCCAGCTGTGGATGTGACTGGTGATGGAAGCAACGTCCGATGCTGTAAAGAGCAATATTGCACAGGAACCTGGAATGTCAGGTCCATGAATCAAGGCAAATTGGAAGTGGTCAAACAGGAGATGGCAAGAGTGAACATTTTAGGAATCAGCGAACTAAACTGGACTGGAATGGATGAATTTAACTCAGTTCAGTTCAGTTGCTCAGTCGTCTCCGACTCTTTGCGACCCCATGAATCGCAGCACGCCAGGCCTCCCTGTCCATCACCAACTCCTGGAGTTCACCCAAACTCCTCCTGCCCCAATCCCTCCTAGAACCAGGGTCTTTTCAAATGAGTCAACGCTTGGCATGAGGTGGCCAAAGTATTGGAGTTTCAGCCTCACCATCAGTCCTTCCAGTGAACACCCAGGACTGATCTCCTTTCGGATGGACTAGTTGGATCTCCTTGCAGACCAAGGGACTTTTAAGAATCTTCTCCAACACCACAGTTCAAAAGCATCAATTCTTCGGTGCTCAGCTTTCTTCACAGTCCAACTCTCACATCCATACATGACCACTGGAATTTAACTCAGATGGCCATTATATCTACTACTGTGGGCAGGAATCCCTTAGAAGAAATGGAGTAGCCATCACGGTCAACAAAAGAGTCCAAAATGCAGTACTTGGATGCAATCTTAAAAACGACAGAATGATCTCTGTTCGTTTCCGAAGCAAACCATTCAATATCATGGAAATACCAAGTCTATGCCCCGAGTAACACTGAAGAAGCTGAAGTTGAATGGTTCTATGAAGACCTACAAGGCCTTCTAGAACTAACACCCAAAAAAGATGTCCTTTTCATTATAGGGGACTGGAATGCAAAAGTAGGAAATCAAGAAACACCTGGAGTAACAGGCAAATTTGGCCTTGGAGTACAGAATGAAGCAGGGCAAAGGCTAATAGAGTTCTGCCAAGAGAATGCACTGGTCATAGCAAACACCCTCTTCCAACAACACAAGAGAAGACTCTACACATGGACATCACCAGATGGTCAACACCGAAATCAGATTGATTATATTCTTTGCAGCCAAAGATGGAGAAGCTC
>SJYW01005120.1:756155-784259 GCA_006410735.1 Raphicerus campestris
TGATGGGGGGGGGGGGGATCCTCGACCCTCCCTACCTTCCTGTACTTGTCCATTGACCTTGACTCTGGGTCGGGCTGGGGTTGGGTGTCCTTTAAGGCCGATGGCCCCTCCCACAAGGCCCTGGGGACTGATGTTGTGCGTCTCCTGCTCGGCATCCTTGCTGGGGCTGAGCTGGAGTGTGCCCCAGGGCACAGTTGCCCTGAGAAATGAGATGAAGCCTTGAGGGCCACACGCCCGCCCGGGGCTCCAGGCTGGGAAGCCTGCATGGCGCCCTTCCCCAGCCCTGGGGCAATTTTGGACGAGCTGGGTGCCCTCTCAGGAGAAGGGGGCAGGCCTGCTGCGCTTGTCCGCTGGGGCAGCGGTCCCTCCTCCTGGGGGCTGTAGGGCTGTGTGCTTCCTCCTACTTTCAGCTCATGCAGTTTCTGCCCCTCGTGTGAAGCCTCCAGGGGCTTTGAAGTCCCTCCTCCACACCAGTCACACTGGCGCTTGCTGGGGGCAGGCAGCCAGGCAGGGTGTCATTGCACGTCTTCCAGGGCGAGCCTGGTGTCAGCTGTGGTGGAGAGCCTCCTCTGGGCCTGGTGCGCTAAACTCAGTGCCAGGCCCTCCCCTGGCCACCAGGGGACCTCTAGGGACCACTCTCCAGGAAGCATGCTTCCTTTGTGGCTCAGACAGTAAAGTGTCTGCCTACAACGTGGAAGACCCGGGTTCGATCCCTGGGTCAGGAAGTTCCCCCTGGAGAAGGAAATTGCAACCCATTCTAGTATTCTTGCCTGAAAAATCCCATGGACAGAGGAGCCTGGTAGGCTACAGTCCATGGGGTCGCAAAGAGTCTAACACGACTTAGCAGCTTCACTTCACTTCTAGGAAGCAGCTTGTCCCAGCCGTGCTGACCCATCAGAGGTCACGGCCTGGCTCTTGTCTAAGCCCAGAGATGTGGTGCTGGTGGCCCCCACGTGCACACCCAGGGCACCGTGGGCTCCTCTCACTGGTCCTTTCAGGCTTGTTGGATCTGGGCTGTCGCTGTCTCCTCAGAGAGGCTTTTAATCTCTGCCTTTGATTGTCCCATCTTTAGCTTATTTTGTGTTGTTTATTTCACTTCTCTCTTCTCTTTCCTTGTTAAATGGAAAATGAGAAATGGCAGTGCCCAGGGACCTGAGGGCAGGAGCGTGTGAGCCTCTGTTCTCGCTCCCGACTGGGTCCAGAGGGCCCTGCGGCCCCTGAGGACACAGGCTGGTGCAGGGCGGCGACCCGGGGCCGATGCCCGAGGGCCAGTCTTCAGGGAGGGGATCACCCTGGAAATGCTTGAGTTTGGTTACGGGGGGCTTTCTGGTCTGATGTAAACCCCCCAGGGGTGGAGGAGTGAGAGGCTGGAGCGAGTGCAGTGACCAGAGCGCATGCTGAGGCTGGGAGGCCACGGTCAGCCTGCCCTCCCACGCCAGTGCCGAAGGCCTTAGTCCTGCCCGTCTGTTGCTGCTGTGAGAGGGTGGGCTCCCCTGGGTCTGGGCGGCGAGCAGCCTGCCTCCAGGGGCCCTGACTGCACCCCAGGGCCTCCGTCTAGGACGGCTCCTGCTCCTGCTCTCCCAGCCCCAGCTCCCTGACCTGCTGTTCCCCGGCCCAAAGTCAGCTCACTAGGCAAGAAGAGACATTTAGTAAAATAATTAAGCATCTTTAGGTAATTGCAGATGACAGCACAAAGACAGTTGACTTTTTGTTAATAATTAGCAAATTCATGCCAATTAGTATGTGTGAGTACCATTCATGTTTTTTTCTTTAAATGGAGTTAATATCCCAAGGAAAGACGTCCCCCACTGTAGCTGTGTCTTTGACACGCCTCGCCCTGATTAGCTTGGGCAGGCTGTGGCTGGAGGCGAGGTTTTGGTTCTGATTGTCACAGTGCTGTCACTTGACAACCCCGGGGGCCGGTCGGTTTGCTGGGTCCTCAGGGGCCCCTCCTCCCTGCCCCCCACGCACCATGTTGACTCTGGCTTCCCGGCCTCCCCACGCTCCTGTCTCCGTCCCTCCTCAGCCTCGTGCTGTGTCCTGGGCGCTCCCAGGCCGTGAGCTGGGCCAGCCTCTGGGCCCACCTCTCTGGGACCCTGCACGTTGCTGTCCACCGGCCAGTGTTTGTTCCTGGGGAGGCTCAGTCCCGCCCAGGCCCTCCGTCTGTGGCAGAAGCACCCTCTCCGGCTCTGGTGGGAGGAGGCGCGGAGGGCAGGGCCACCCCCAGGTTCTGGGCCTCGGGGCAACGCCGGGCCAGGTGGAGAGGCACAGGGGCGTGTGCACTCGGTAGCCCACTCCCTGTCCCGGGGTGGAGCGCGGGGCGAGGCAGGAACAGGTTTCCAGGGACCAGCTTGGAGCTGGAGTTGCAGGCAGTCCCTGTCAGACAGCCCGGCCTCCTGGTGTCCCGTCCCTCCCCAGGTGCTTCAGAAAGGTCTGTCCTGGCCCTGTACCCCCCCCCCCCGCCCTGGCCTCCCTGGGGCGCCAGGCGCCTCTGCCAGGAGGCACTGTGTTGTTGCTTCAGGGTCACCCCCAGCAGAGACTTCGCTGTCAGCGACTGAGACCAGGACTGGGGGCCCCATGCGCGGCTCCTGCGTCCGGGTCCTGTGCTCTGTGCCTCGGCCCCCCCACCCCCGGGTCTGCTGCGTGCTGCTCCTCCTCTGTCGGGACCTCCCACCTCCCCTGGAGCTGCCTGTGACCGACCCTGCTGCAGAAGAGGCGGCGCTGGCTGGAGGGGCCGCTGCGGCAGGCGTGCTAAGCTGCCCGAAGGCCTTCGCCTCAGCCGGCCTGGGGGCTTCGCAGGTGCTGTCCCTGGGGTCTTCCCCAGGGATGGAGCTGAGCGAGAGGCTGAGTCCAGCCCTGGTCGCTTCACCAGACCCGAGGCAAGGCTGGCTTGCGAGACCCAGTGCCCTCTGGTTGCACGGGCCTCCCTGGTGGTCCCCTGGTTGAGAATCAGCTTGTGGTGCAGGAAACACAGGTTCCATCCTGGTCTGGGGAGATCTCACAGGCCGTGGAGCCGCTCAGCCCGGAGCCGAGGCTGCTGAGCCCTTGCTCCCTGGAGCCCGTACCCCGCGAGGAGAGAAGCCTCCAAGTGCGAAGCCTGCACACAGCAGAGAAGCCCCGGCCCAGCCAGAAATAAAAGTAAGACTTTTTAAAACTTAAAAACATCCAAATGGAACTAGGACAAATAGCTTTCCTCTGATCATGCTGTGATGAAATTTGAATTTAAAAGCACAACCAAAAAACCAAATAGCACCTAATTTTTGAAAGAAAAAAAGCAATAGAACAAGAGAGTCGGTCTTCATTCTTGGGTCTAAAATGGAGAAAATAGTCTTAATGGGAAGTCTTCTCTCCAGAGCCTGTGGGAAACAGCCAGACCAGCGCTGCGAAGAAAAGCCACAGGTTTAAATATTTATGTCATTGAACAAGAAGGAGTGACTCTGTATGGATTAAACACCCAATCCAAGAACTTGGAAAAGGAAGACAGAATTAACCTTAGTAAAGAAGCACGAATTTGTAAAGATCAAAGCAGAAGTTAATGAGAAAGTGAAAACTGGTAGAAATAACAAATCTAAATGCCTGTGCTTTGAAAACAAACGAGTAAAACATACTAGTTATTCACAATCCTAGTAAAAAGTTAATAGAAACCATCACCACCCAAACTAAGAAATAGGAGTAGTTAGCTTGGAGCTGCTGACTGGGCTGGGGCGGGTGAGGCGAGCATGTCCTGGGCGCCGAAGGCGCTGGTCTGAGGCTCCCCGTGTGCAGCCCCACAGAGCACTGGAGTTGGACACACAGGGTGGGCACTGCCCTGCACACAGCCTCCCCTCAGCGGTGAGGAGGACAGCTGGAAACACGCGTTAGAGCAAACCCTGGAGAGAGAATCACGAGGTCTGGGAGTCCTGTAAAAAGTTAGGGATTATGTCACAACTCTGTTTAAAGTGAAAACCTGAAAGAGATGAATCATTTTCTACGAAAATATAACCCATGAATACTGACTCCAGAAGAGAGAAATTTCAAACAGACCAGTTACTACCAACTTGTAAAAAAAAACACCCGCCACCTCTGTGCCCCGCCAGCAAACAGGAAGACACGGAAAGGCAGGAGACAGTGTGAACCCAGGGAAACCCGCTGCAGCTCCAGTGCCGTCCACACCGCCAGGCTGCCCGGGCACAGGTCAGGGAAGCGCGGTTCCTACGGACACCAACGCCACAGGGGCCCGCCTGTGCCACGTGCGTCCACGCGTGTCGGGACGGGACGTGCGCAGGCACTCGGAGGTGCTGCGTGTGTCCACGCCTGTTGGGAAGGGGTGTGCACAGGGCTTCTCCAGGACAGGCTGCAGCTCTGATCCTGGGCTGTCAGCTCACACTATGTCTGCTCCATATTTGCTAAAAACCTGCCTGACGAAGCCCAACAGGTCCCGTGATGACATACGGGTGATTTCTCAGCACGAATGTGTTCATTTCAAGCGAAAACCGACACGCTCACTGTAAATAGGAAGATGCTAGATTAGTTCCACCAAGGCCACAAAGCGGTCAGCAGTGTCCAGTATTAGAACCGTAGCCTGGTGTTCTGGAGATTGCAGTGGTCACTGTTGGACAGGAAGAGACATAGGACCGATGCTGGGGAGGAGCAGGGACACGGCCGGGGCAAGACGGCCAGCCAGCAGGCCTCGCAGCCCACTTGAGACCCCACGAGGCGGTGGGCAGCAGAGCCAGCCCACAGGAACTTGACGGAGCCTGTGTCTACAGATGACAAGTGAGATGATGAGGAAAACCTCTCCTACTCCAGCAGCAGTGAGCCGCGGGTCCTGACGGACGAGCCCCAGGACTTGGCCCAGCTTCCTGACAACAGGTGGCTTGGGTTCTTTTTTTAAATTAAGGGGTGGGTGGGGCAGGAGAGAGAGGGCCCAGGATTCTTGGGGACAGGACTTCGGAAGCTGGCCTGGTTACAGACAGGAAACCACGCTCCCTGGGGNCGGTCGGTTTGCTGGGTCCTCAGGGGCCCCTCCTCCCTGCCCCCCACGCACCATGTTGACTCTGGCTTCCCGGCCTCCCCACGCTCCTGTCTCCGTCCCTCCTCAGCCTCGTGCTGTGTCCTGGGCGCTCCCAGGCCGTGAGCTGGGCCAGCCTCTGGGCCCACCTCTCTGGGACCCTGCACGTTGCTGTCCACCGGCCAGTGTTTGTTCCTGGGGAGGCTCAGTCCCGCCCAGGCCCTCCGTCTGTGGCAGAAGCACCCTCTCCGGCTCTGGTGGGAGGAGGCGCGGAGGGCAGGGCCACCCCCAGGTTCTGGGCCTCGGGGCAACGCCGGGCCAGGTGGAGAGGCACAGGGGCGTGTGCACTCGGTAGCCCACTCCCTGTCCCGGGGTGGAGCGCGGGGCGAGGCAGGAACAGGTTTCCAGGGACCAGCTTGGAGCTGGAGTTGCAGGCAGTCCCTGTCAGACAGCCCGGCCTCCTGGTGTCCCGTCCCTCCCCAGGTGCTTCAGAAAGGTCTGTCCTGGCCCTGTCCCCCCCCCCCCCCGCCCTGGCCTCCCTGGGGCGCCAGGCGCCTCTGCCAGGAGGCACTGTGTTGTTGCTTCAGGGTCGCCCCCAGCAGAGACTTCGCTGTCAGCGACTGAGACCAGGACTGGGGGCCCCATGCGCGGCTCCTGCGTCCGGGTCCTGTGCTCTGTGCCTCGGCCCCCCCACCCCCGGGTCTGCTGCGTGCTGCTCCTCCTCTGTCGGGACCTCCCACCTCCCCTGGAGCTGCCTGTGACCGACCCTGCTGCAGAAGAGGCGGCGCTGGCTGGAGGGGCCGCTGCGGCAGGCGTGCTAAGCTGCCCGAAGGCCTTCGCCTCAGCCGGCCTGGGGGCTTCGCAGGTGCTGTCCCTGGGGTCTTCCCCAGGGATGGAGCTGAGCGAGAGGCTGAGTCCAGCCCTGGTCGCTTCACCAGACCCGAGGCAAGGCTGGCTTGCGAGACCCAGCGCCCTCTGGTTGCACGGGCCTCCCTGGTGGTCCCCTGGTTGAGAATCAGCTTGTGGTGCAGGAAACACAGGTTCCATCCTGGTCTGGGGAGATCTCACAGGCCGTGGAGCCGCTCAGCCCGGAGCCGAGGCTGCTGAGCCCTTGCTCCCTGGAGCCCGTACCCCGCGAGGAGAGAAGCCTCCAAGTGCGAAGCCTGCACACAGCAGAGAAGCCCCGGCCCAGCCAGAAATAAAAGTAAGACTTTTTAAAACTTAAAAACATCCAAATGGAACTAGGACAAATAGCTTTCCTCTGATCATGCTGTGATGAAATTTGAATTTAAAAGCACAACCAAAAAACCAAATAGCACCTAATTTTTGAAAGAAAAAAAGCAATAGAACAAGAGAGTCGGTCTTCATTCTTGGGTCTAAAATGGAGAAAATAGTCTTAATGGGAAGTCTTCTCTCCAGAGCCTGTGGGAAACAGCCAGACCAGCGCTGCGAAGAAAAGCCACAGGTTTAAATATTTATGTCATTGAACAAGAAGGAGTGACTCTGTATGGATTAAACACCCAATCCAAGAACTTGGAAAAGGAAGACAGAATTAACCTTAGTAAAGAAGCACGAATTTGTAAAGATCAAAGCAGAAGTTAATGAGAAAGTGAAAACTGGTAGAAATAACAAATCTAAATGCCTGTGCTTTGAAAACAAACGAGTAAAACATACTAGTTATTCACAATCCTAGTAAAAAGTTAATAGAAACCATCACCACCCAAACTAAGAAATAGGAGTAGTTAGCTTGGAGCTGCTGACTGGGCTGGGGCGGGTGAGGCGAGCATGTCCTGGGCGCCGAAGGCGCTGGTCTGAGGCTCCCCGTGTGCAGCCCCACAGAGCACTGGAGTTGGACACACAGGGTGGGCACTGCCCTGCACACAGCCTCCCCTCAGCGGTGAGGAGGACAGCTGGAAACACGCGTTAGAGCAAACCCTGGAGAGAGAATCACGAGGTCTGGGAGTCCTGTAAAAAGTTAGGGATTATGTCACAACTCTGTTTAAAGTGAAAACCTGAAAGAGATGAATCATTTTCTACGAAAATATAACCCATGAATACTGACTCCAGAAGAGAGAAATTTCAAACAGACCAGTTACTACCAACTTGTAAAAAAAAACACCCGCCACCTCTGTGCCCCGCCAGCAAACAGGAAGACACGGAAAGGCAGGAGACAGTGTGAACCCAGGGAAACCCGCTGCAGCTCCAGTGCCGTCCACACCGCCAGGCTGCCCGGGCACAGGTCAGGGAAGCGCGGTTCCTACGGACACCAACGCCACAGGGGCCCGCCTGTGCCACGTGTGTCCACGCGTGTCGGGACGGGACGTGCGCAGGCGCTCAAGAGGTGCCGCGTGCGTCCACGCGTGTCGGGACGGGACGTGCGCAGGCACTCGGAGGTGCTGCGTGTGTCCACGCCTGTTGGGAAGGGGTGTGCACAGGGCTTCTCCAGGACAGGCTGCAGCTCTGATCCTGGGCTGTCAGCTCACACTATGTCTGCTCCATATTTGCTAAAAACCTGCCTGACGAAGCCCAACAGGTCCCGTGATGACATACGGGTGATTTCTCAGCACGAATGTGTTCATTTCAAGCGAAAACCGACACGCTCACTGTAAATAGGAAGATGCTAGATTAGTTCCACCAAGGCCACAAAGCGGTCAGCAGTGTCCAGTATTAGAACCGTAGCCTGGTGTTCTGGAGATTGCAGTGGTCACTGTTGGACAGGAAGAGACATAGGACCGATGCTGGGGAGGAGCAGGGACACGGCCGGGGCAAGACGGCCAGCCAGCAGGCCTCGCAGCCCACTTGAGACCCCACGAGGCGGTGGGCAGCAGAGCCAGCCCACAGGAACTTGACGGAGCCTGTGTCTACAGATGACAAGTGAGATGATGAGGAAAACCTCTCCTACTCCAGCAGCAGTGAGCCGCGGGTCCTGACGGACGAGCCCCAGGACTTGGCCCAGCTTCCTGACAACAGGTGGCTTGGGTTCTTTTTTTAAATTAAGGGGTGGGTGGGGCAGGAGAGAGAGGGCCCAGGATTCTTGGGGACAGGACTTCGGAAGCTGGCCTGGTTACAGACAGGAAACCACGCTCCCTGGGGGGTGAGGAGCCTTTCTGCGCCGCAGGGAGGATGGCTGGGCCCTGCCCTGAAGCCCAGCAGGACCTGAGGGGCCTTCCCGGTCCCCGCCTCTCGTCTGTGAAAGACCTTCAGAAAAGCAAGAAAACGCAGAAACAGGGAACAAGTCACGCAAGACGGAACAGTAACGAGTTCAGCTCTAGCACGAACTTCAGGGCCTTCAGCTCCTCCCCGAGGCAGTGGGTAACTTCCTGGCCCGAGTGCTTTTGTGCCTTGCAGACACTGAGACCCCTGCCAGCTTGAAGGCGTTTACTAGATGCTGGCCCCCTGCATCTGGGCCCAAGGCCAGTTGGATGCAGAAGGTTGATGGTGTTGACACCCAATATACCCCCAGCTACTTCCTCGCAGCAGAGCAGAAGAATGCCCGCAGGCTGCTCAGACACCCACAGCCCTCACCACATCTTGTTGTTAAAAGCCCTCCCTGAAAGCCGCTGGGGGTTTGGGGCCTTTGGCTTGAGCAGCCCGCGCTCGCCTGCCTCCATTTGGGTCACCGCAGCCTGCGAGTGACTGACGGCCGCGCGTTGTGTGGTAACGTCAGATGGGACTGCATGCCGACTTGCGGCTCTGGGACTCGGCTGCAGGGTCGGCTCGTGCCCAGGGGACCCGCGTGTCTGAGCTGCTGCACGGGAAGCAGGTCAGACATTGGTTGGCAGGAGGGTGTCTGTCAGGGGCGGTTCCGGGAGCCGTGACGGTGAACTGGACACTCTGTGTGCGGATCTGGAAATGCTTCCAAGTGTACTACATGAAAAAAATTAACTACAGAACAAGGTTAGAATACTTGCAGAATAACGTTTTTATAAGCAATAAATACATTTTAAAGAAGGGAAGAACGTCAGCCTTGTAACTGGTAAATGCGTGAGCCGAGCCTGGGGGCTGCAGGCTGGGAGAGGAGCCTGTCAAAGCTGGGGGGAGGCTTCTCCACTTCACCCGTCTGAGTGCAATTCCTGAGGCTGCAAAACGCCCGTGGGTTCCAGGACGAGGTGTGCAGTCATCTGGCAGGGCCTGGCACCAGGGCTGTGGGTCTCCAGGAGAGACCACCACTGTGCCCTGCTGCCAGATCATCCCTCGCCTGCATGGAACAGGGACCAGCCCGAACCAACTGCCGGGCCCACGTTCCCCCAGAGGAGACCCTTCCAGGTCCCAGGGAAGTTCATGTCCGCTGGTCTGTTTGATCGTGACTGTGAAGGTGGACACAGTGGGGAGGAGGGGCTCCTGGGTGACCACCACCGGCCGCCAGGTAGGAGGTGCGGATGGCATCAGAGAGGAGGGACTGGACACTCGGGGACAGCAGCGCACAGACAGCTTGGTTATCAGGAGGAGCTTTGTCCAAGGCTCCAGCTTCTGAGCAGAGGTCTGGGGGCCTCTGGACATGGTGGACACCAGCACTTCTGAACACGGCCGGGTTCTGCTCTGCCTGTGACGCCACGTGGCGCAGGTGTGATTGGTGCTGGCTAGTGAATCCAGCCATCGCCCTGACGAAGGGCCACGCCGAGGGCACCTCCCCGCTCTGGGCGGGCTGCAGCTAGCGTGCAGGCACTGAGCCGTGTCCTTCAGCACCAGGAGAGGCGGAGGCGTTGGGTATGGTCCTGCGTGTAACTCAGTTCCACTGAGGCTATTCTGGGAGCTGGTCCCCAGGATGCTTGCGCTTGGTCCACACTCCGGCGGGCAGGCTCAGGTCTCCCAGGCCCGCTGGCCCATTTAGGGGCAGGGTCTCCTCCAGGGACCTGATGGCTGATGGGAGTGTCACACGACTGGGTGTCTGGGGCCCAGGAATCCCTCAAGTCAGGTCACCCAAGGAAGCCCTCGCAGGACTGGCCTAGAAGGCTTGGTTCAAGAGGCAGAACAGCAGGCATCAGCCCAGCCCCAGACCCCGCGTCGGGAATGCCGCCTCACTCTCAGCCGGGGCCTGCGGCTGGCGTGGACCCCACAAGGAGTCTTCCCGGCATCCCCTGTCCCCTCGGGGGCTCGGTGGGGAACTACACGGGGCACTAAGGTCCTCCCTGGGCGTCAGGACAGCCAGACCAGCAGGAGCCCCCAGGTGGAGCAGCAGGCCAGGAAGGGAGAAGGCCAATGGCCGGCGCCGGCCGGGAACAGCTGGGAGATGGTGACCCGCACACGGGGGCCGGGCTGGCTGCGTCAGGGAGGGCAGGCCCTGGGGCTGGGCTAGTGAATGGCTGGAGGCCAGTGTGGGGACAGTGCTCCTGCACCTGCAGCTGGCCACCGGGCCTGGGGCATCCTTCCGCCTGCTGGGTCCCATCGGGGCCCTCAGAGCCCAGGGCAGCTCTGGCCGAGCGCACTGCCCACGGCTGGGATCCGCTCTGCCCCACGGGAACACCCACCCTGCCCCTGTCCCCCTCGGGTCCGCGGCTGGGTCTCCTCCCTGCTCTTTTCCAGCCTCATCTTGCCTCCCACCCCCACCACGTGTTACAGCAGCTCACTTCCTCGTTGCTTTCTGCACAGTCTGTGCGACTTGACGTCCTGTCGAGGACTCTGACGTCCAAAATAAACAATGGATCAGGACTCTTAGGACCGACTGGAGCGCGGCAGTGCTGATATACATTCTTTCTGGCCGCTGGGTCCCCTTGCCCCAGATTCTGAGGTTTCCCCTCAACGTGACTGTGTCTCCCTTCACGGCAGTTGTGGAGACAAGAACTAAAACACCGAAGCTGTGCTTGCGGGAGGCCTGGCGGCAGACGGGAGCTCAGAGAGGAAGGTCTCCTCACCTGCCCCGCACAGGGAAGTGGCTGCGCCCCCGGGCTCCTGGGGCCCATGCTCCAGGCTGACCTCTTGCCCGTGTCTCCCGGGCCCCTGGTCCAGGCTGACCTCTCGCCCGTGTCTCCTGGGCCCCTGGTCCAGGCTGACCTCTAGCCCCGTGTCTCCCCTGGTCTGTGGTCCAGGCTGACCTCTCGCCCGTGTCTCCCTGGCCTGTGGTCCAGGCTGATCTCTCACCCGTGTCTCCTGGTCTGTGGTCCAGGCTGACCTCTCGCCCGTGTCTCCCCGGCCCCTGGTCCAGGCTGACCTCTCGCCCCTGTCTCCCTGGCCCGTGGTCCAGGCTGACCTCTCGCCCATGTCTCCTGGGCCCCTGGTCCAGGCTGATGTCTTGCCCGTGTCTCCCTAGCCTGTGGTCCAGGCTGACCTCTTGCCCATGTCTTCTCACAGCTGGAGATGGAGCTGAAGATACTGAAGTCGCAGGCGGGCCCGGCTGAGCAGAGCTTCCTGTTCTCCAGGGAGGAGGTGAGCTCGCTCAGGTGCGTCTTGCCCTGCCCTGTCCCCATCCGTGCCCGGCCCCCCTGTGTCCCCACCTCTGTCCCTCCTCCCCGTGCTGTCTTCACAAGTTTCCCCTCTCCGCCCCCGCACCGGGTTGGCTGTTGTTCAGCGGCCCCCTCCTGCCCCGAGCCTGGCAGACAGCAGGGTGCCCCGCATGGTGCTCTCTGCAGGGACCTGACTCTGCCTCACCCGCGGGCGTGCACGCGTGACAACAGGAGGTGTCTCCTGCCTCCCCTGCCTACAGAGGGACGTGGGCCCTCGGCCACCACCCATGACCCAGGCAGAAGCAGAACCCACCCCCATGGGCCTGGGCCTGGTGTGTAAACCACGGCGAGGGTGAGGCTGCCCCTGGACCCTGGTGCCCCCCGGCTGAGGGCTCAATTTGGAGGGGAGCTGTTGTGGGAGCCCTGCGTTTGATCAAGGAGGCTTTTGCAGCCCCACGCCCCTCCCGACCAGGGCTGCTCCATTGGGAGGAAGCCCACTCACCGGTCAGCAGGCCTCCTCTGCCTGCCTGCCGACACCCCCAGGAGCACAGCTCCTGAGCCGCGTTTGGGCCCCGGGCCTGCTGCCCCCCTGCTGCCCAGCTGCAAGGACAGGGGGCATCCCAGCCAGGGCTGTGCCCAGCTGCCATTCCTGCACTGACCCTGCGGCGGGCGGAAGGGGCAGCCTCCCCCAGAGCAGAGCCTCAGGCCTGGGGTCCTGGCCTGCCCTGAGCTGTTCTCCGGAGGAACGAGGGCCATCTGCTGTCCAGGGTCCTGAAACGTCCCAGCCGCGCTGTCGTGTTTCTGGTGCCGGGTGGCCGGTGGCCTTTCAGCGTGCCGTCTCACCCTCTCCAGCTCCTGGAAAGTCCCTCAATTATTCACCGGTCATTTTTCCTCTTCCGTTTCTCCATTGTTTCTTTTTGAAGCTGTTACTTAGATGTTGAACTTTCTGGATGCTTTCTGTTATAAAAACCGTTTTGATGCTATTTTCTATCATTGGGCTTTACTTTCTATAAAATGTTCTCAGCCCGTTCATTCTTTATTTCTGCTGTTATACTCTTAATTTCCTGAGGGTTTTTTTTTGTTTTTTGGTTTTTTTTTTGTAGCGTTGTTGTCTGAGTATTCCCTCGTATAAAATGTGTTCACTAGCTCTTTGATGTCATATTGGGACTTTCTGACACTCCCTTCAGCCCCTGCCCCTTCTCCTTACGCTGCTTTCTCTGTCAGCGTGGTGGCTTGGGGGGAGGCCTCCTGCTGACACTGTGCCTGTGGTCCTGGCAGTCCTGGTGGTCCGCTCACAAGGAGGGGCCCCGACCTCTCCTGGTCCTGCCTGGGCCTGACGGACTCTGCTGGTGGCTTTGCTAGGTCTACCGTGGCTGTTTCACGGGGAGCCCTCGTGTTTTGGGGGAAGAGTCCTGTCTGGAGATGGGCTGCCAGCTTCCAGGTGCGGAACCGGGGCAGGACCAGGGTTTGGTGTTCGTGGACACGGCCCTTCAGTGCCCTGCCAGCTGGGGCAGCTTGGCCCTCCAACTGGTGTCCCTCTGCTCCAAGACCTGCTCTCTTCTCTCTCAAGAAAGTAAATCTCTGGTCTTCAGCAGGGGGTGAGGTCTTGCAGCTTGGTGCTTGGCATGTCCGGGATGCAGTAAAACCCACCCTACCTGGAGTCAGGATGAGACAAGACCGTCGGCAGACACCGGTGCCATGGCGGCTCAGGCAGGGAACTGCCTGATGAGGGTTTTACCACAGCAGCATGAGAACACTTCTGCAAACAGTTACACATCCTCTTTAAACAAGTGATACATTTCAACAAAGAAATAAATATCTTTTTTTTTTAAGAATCAAATGTAAATTATGCCCCTGAAAAATACAATAACCAAAATACAAAACTCAACAGGTACGCCCCAGAGTAGACTGCCAGGCCAGTCAAAACCCATCAGCAGAGCAGCAGGGAGACAGACTATGCGCAGACAGGAGCAGAGCCTCAGGGGCCTGTGGTCGGGAGACGGGGCCCTCGCATAGCTGGGGCCCCAGAGGGGAGAAGGGCATTGAGGCAGAGAAGACACCCTGAGAAGTGATGACTGGCCATTTCCCAAATCTGGTGAAGGGCATGAAACTACAGGTTTAAGACGCTCAGTGGACCCCTTACATCCTAAAACCCAAGAAACCCGCACCATGACCTGTGCTGATCAACCTCCTGAAAATTAGTCACAAAGGAAAAGTCTTGAAAGGAGCTGGAGAGAAACACTGTTATCTGTGGGTACATGGATCTGAGCGGCAGCAAGTTTTTCATCTGAAACTGCGGAAGCCAGAGAAAGTGCACAACATTTTTTAAGCTTCTGAGAGAAAAGAACTGTCAGCCAGCAAAAACATCCTTCAGGGATGAAAGAAAAATCAAGACACCCTCCGCCGAAGTGAAGCTCAGAGAATTTGTCACCAGCAGACCTGCCCTTAATGAACGTCAGAGGAAGCTCCCGGGCAGGAAGGGCACGGGGAGAGGGGAGAGCCTGGAAACTCCACGGGGAATGGACCATGGCTCGGGTGAAGACATGAGAGTGAAGTGACGGGGCGGCAGGCTGTCCTCCCAGTTCTGTGAGATCGACCCTGAGGGTGGGAGGCTGGAGCGCCCCATGATGCTGGTGCTCAGCCCACGTGGTGCAGCCTCGAGCCCGCCTGATCTGACAGCAGGCAGGGGGGTCTCAGCGCACCAAGTAAGCTCATCTCCATGCTTCCAGCGACAGTAAGAAATACGTAAGATGCTGTATATCCAAACGCTGCAGAGTGGGATTCTAGAAAGTGGGCAAGGAACCCCAGAGGAAGGCCAAAGAAGGGAGACGGGGAACGAACAGGGAACATGAGTGAAGTCGCAGATGGAGTCATCGGGAAATAAGTTACATTTAATGTGACCGATGCAAACGCACACATTAGGAGGCGGATTGGCAGCGTGGATAAAAACACACAACCCGGTTACATTTCATCTACAAGACTCACTTCAGCCATGACAACACGGTTAGGTAGAAAGTAAAAGAACAAGAAATGACGTGCAGGGCACGCATTAATGTTTTTAAAGGAGGTGTGGCTTATGCCGATGGAACAGTGTCAGGTAAGATATGGCGGACCAAACCTACGTGAGGCTCCGCCTGCACAGAAGCACAACTTCCAACTCACTAAGCCGAGTGGTGGGCTGGGAGGAGGCATGGGCAGATCCACCTGTGCGGTCAGGGCCCAGCACAGTGCCCCCAGGAGCAGCAGGACCAACCCGAAAGGTTCCAGGGACGCGGAAGGACTGAGCAGGGCCCAGGCAACGTCCACAGGAGGCACGGCGGCAAGACCGCACCTGGCTTGCGGAACACGTCCCGGAGAGTCCGCTTCATCCCCCATGTGTTCTGTGTCCAGAAGGAGCTCGATCTGGAGGTGAGTGCCAGGAGAACCCAGGGGAGTCTCCTGGCATTTGGAGATTAAACATGGTTAAACAGCCTGTGTGTGAGAGAGGACGTCTCAAAGGAGAGAGAGAGACAGCCAAGTGATGGTGAAAACAAGACCCGTGAGAGTCTGTGGTTCGGGCAGTAAGAGAGCAGGCAGGCGTCTGGTTTATAATCCAGTCTCCAGACCTTGGAAAGAGAAGGGCACAGAGAGCCCAAAGCAAGCAGCGAGGAGGAACTCGCAGAGAGCAGACACAATGGAAGGAGAGAAACAGAAAATTACTGAAGCAAAAAGCCAGTCCTTTGAAAATTAATGAGCCTCCAGCAAAGGTGACAAGTATGAAAGAGGCACGGAGCGTTGGTGCCTGGAAGGACGGGGGAGCCCCTACAGGCCCTCCTGCCGCTAGAGGATGTGGTGGTATTACGAGCAGTGTATGCTCACAATCGTCAGCGCGGGCACGATGGACTGCTTCCTCACACCAGGCTCTCATGCAGCGCGTCCAAGCTGAGCTGGGTGGCCCCTGGCACCTGTGTGTGAGCACCCAGTCATGTCTGACCCTCGGTGAGCCCAAGGACTGTAGCCCTCCAGGCTCCTCTGGCCGTGGGATTTTCCAGAGGATACTGCAGTGGGTTCGCATTTCCTCCTCCAGGGAGGAGGAAATTTCCCGACCCAGAGATTGAACTCACATCTCCTGCGTTGGCAGGCGGATTCTTTACCTCTGAGCCACCTGGGAAGCCCCCCTGCATCGTCCTGCCAATGTTGAAAACTTGAATTCACCATTACAGTGCTTCCCCCAGAGGATGTTGCCAGGTCTGTGGGTTGTCTCTGGAGAACTGTAAACGTTGAGAGGATAAGTAGCATCAGCTCTACACAGTCTGGTTAGACAGTGGAGGAGGAGGTGGCCCGGCTTGTGGGGGCTCTCCAGAGGGACGCTGGTGGGCTCGTGGCGGTGGCGGCCACGGGTGTGTGCGAGTGGCGGCACCCGTGGGCCTGTGCGCGTTGTTGCTGTCGATGGAGGCTCCGTGAAGAGGGCGTGGCCCCCTCCTAAGTTTGTGCAGGTTCTTGTAATTCTTTTCTAAGGAGTGGCGGAAAGAGACTCCAAGCTGCTTTCAGAAGTGACTCCCCGTGACGCCGTTCCCGAGACCTTCTGGGCTGTTGGTGGTGGAAGCTTCTCAGCATTTCCATGGCTGGTCCAGGGCAGCTCTTCTGCATCATTTACCACTATGCTTCCAACTTCTAAGGTTTTTGGGACGCTGTCATTTCTGTTTTCTTTGTCTTTGCAGAAGTAGGCCTCACAAGAAGTCGGGAAGACCTATGCTCTCACTTTAGAGGGATTTTGAGAGAGGCTGCACTGAAGTGCAGGTGTGGAGGCCGCCATCTTCAGCTGAAGTCTCTGGTGCCTTTTCTGTGCAGAAACGTTCTATGCACAGTGAAACCCACACCCTTTAAACCCCGCTTCGTCTTGTGCCACCTTCCCGTGTTTCTGCAGCCTTCGTGTCAACGTTAACACGTAGTTTGTCTCGTACTACAGTTGACTGCTCCCCTTTCGGACCTTGAGTTATTTCATGTTTTCAGCTGCTGAGAACAAGCTGTGATGAATATCTCTGCGTGAACTACTGCCCGTGTTTTCACATACACACACGCATGTTTTCTGGGTCCCAGAAATCCGATGGTACTTGCATGTAGGATTCCGCTGCATTGTGGTTTTGAAACCAAGACACCTCCCCCCACTGCCCCCCGTCAGCAGCTGTTGTAATCACTGCACCAAAACCGCTGACGTGCACCCCGTGCTTCCTGTGGGTCCGGCTCTGCACCCCAGGCTTTCCCTTCAGTACCAGCCCTGAGGGATTTTAACGCCCGTGTCGTCGAGGCGTACTCCACATAACGACAGGATGTGTCCCTTTCAATGCCCGGTGTCGTGGGGCACCAAGGGGGCCGCTGTGGGAGTTGTCCCCCAGAGAGCAGATCTCAGACAGCATGTTGTCTTTGGCAAAGCTTAAAACAATGATTAGACTTCCCTGGTTGCTTAGTGGTGAAGAGCCCTCCAGCCAGTGCAAGAGACGGGTTTGATCCCTGAGTCGGGAAGATCCCCTGGAGAAGGGAATGGCAACCCACTCCAGTATCTTGCCTGGAAAAATCCCACAGACAGAGGAGCCTGGCGGGCTACAGTCCATGGCGTCATAGATTCGGACTTGACTGAGCAGGCACGCATGAAAACAGTGAGAAAGTGAAAGCCAGTCTGCTTTTCCTTATCACCACGTTCCTTCAGATCCGAAGAACGTCAGTGATCAAATACTCCTCTTCCACCCACCCACCCCCACCGGACCCACAGTCACGCTTGCCAGATACCTGTGCTTGTGATCACCGCCACGACAAGCTACAGAATATATGCCAGGCGGCGTGCTGCCTCTCACTTCTAAAGTTATCACGTAGCTGCTCCTGTTCAGTTGCTTAGTCATGTCCGACTCTGCAGCCCATGAACTGCAGCATGCCAGGCTTCCCTGCCCTTCACTGGCTCCTGGAGTTTGCTCAAACTCTTGTCCATCGAGTCGGTGATGCCATCCAGCCATCTCATCCCCTTCTCCTCCTGCCCTCAAACTTTCCCAGCATCAGAATCTTTTCCAGTGAGTCGGCTCTTCTTATCAGGTGGCCAAAGTGTTGGAGCTTCAGTTTCAGCATCAGTCTTTCCAATGAGTGTTTAGAAAAAGACAAATTGTCTTTTTCTTGGTATACAGTCCCAGGCACTTCAATTACCTGCCTCGTAATTGGAGCACAGACTGATGCAGTCGCTTCGGAGCGCCCTCCTGCCGACAGCTTGTGATCGCCCCCACAGGCCCGCGGCCCTTCTGCACTCTGACCTGCCCTCTTCCCCACAGGTCCGTTCCTTTCTCAGCAATGTCCTGTAAATGCCGCCCTACAATCTTACTCTTTTGTGACCAGCGTCTTTCACTGAGCATAAGTGAAATTCCTCATCACCATGAAGTCCCTTAGTCTCTGGTTACTGTAGCTTTCTACCAAGTTTGGAAATCAGGAAGTACAAGTTTTCCCAATTTGTTCTTTTCCAAGGTTGTTTCAACTCCTCTGACGTCTTAACCATTTTAAGTCTTCCTATCCATGAACATGGAATATCTCCCCATCTATTTAGTTTTTCTTTAATTTCTTTCAGCAATCTTTTGCAGTTTCACTATACAAATCTTTTACCTCCCTGGGTAAATTAAAACCTAAGTAGTTTGTTCTCTTTGACGCTCTTGTAAATGGACTGATTTTGTTAAATCCCCCCCCCTTTTTTTTTTCGGATTTTTCATTGCTGTTACTCTATATTGAAACATTAGTCATTTCACCCAAAGATTTGTTGATTTTGTTGGTCTTTTCAAATAACCAGCTTTTGGTTTTGTTGATTTTCTTACTGTTTTTCTGTTTTCTGTGTCATTTATCTCTGTTCTAGTCTTTATTATTTCCTTCCTTCTAGCTTTTGAGTTCAATTTGCTCTTCCTTTTCTAGTTTCTTAAGATGTATACTGTTATTGATTTGAGGTCCCCCTCTTCCCTGGTGGCTCAGACAGTGAAGAATCTGCCTGCAGTGTGGGAAACCTGGGTTCAATCTCAGGGTCGGGAAGATCCCCTGGAGAAGGGAACAGTTACCCGCTCGAGTATTCTGGCCTGGAGAATTGTGTGGACAGAGGAGCCTGGCCTACAGTCCATGGGGTTGCAAAGAGTAGGACACGACTGAGTCTTTCACTACTTCACTTTCTTATAAAATGTGGGCATTTAAGGCTATAAGCTCCCCAAGAGCCTTGCTTTCATTGGTATCTTGTGTTTTGTTTCCATTTTATTTTCTCATTTCTTCTCTGATCTGTTGCTTAAGCCTGTCGTCTAGTTTTCACATATTTGTTTTCCAGTTTTTGTTTCTATTATTGGGCTGTACTTTCGTCTCATTGAGTTAATTCCATTAGATCAGTAAGTTTAGCTTACTGAGCCTTGTCCTATAGCCTGACACGTGGTCTCTTCTGGAGAATGCCCGTGTGCACTTGGCCAGAATACGTCCTCTGCTGTTGGTCTAACTGAATCACAGGTTCCCAAGCGCTCTGCTTCCTGCGGCAGTTGCTCCTTTTTATAACTGGGTAGTATTCCGCAGGTGGATGTACCATAACTGAAACAGATGTGTCCGTTCACTTCCTGAGGGATATCTGTGTTGTTTCCAGCTCGGAGCAGTTATGGCTGGAACTGCTATAAACATTTGTGTGCAGGTTTTGTAGCGGCAATGATTTCCATTTTTCTAGGGTAGCTACCCCAGGGTGGAATTTCTAAGTAATGTGTTCAGTGCATGTTTGGCTTTGGAAAATAGTTTGGTGGTTATTTAAACAGAACTGTGTGAGAGTTTGGGTTTTTCTGTGTCAGCACTTGGTATTGTCAATATTCTTATTTTATTTAGCCCTTCTGCTGAGAGTGTAATACTGCATACACTGGCTGTCTCACCATGGCTTTTTACGTGTATGTCCCAAATGGCTAATGATGCTGAACATATTTTCATTAGTTGCAACCTGTTTTAACCTTTTTGCTGAGATATCTATTTAAATGTTTAGTTGTTTTTTCTTGCTGCTGTTCTGTTTTTTTGTTTTTTTTGTTTGTTTGTTTTGTTTTTTTACTTATTGTTGAATTTTGCGATTTCTTTATTCACAGTGGACGTGTGCTTTGCAAATATTTTCTTTGGTCTGTAGCCTGTTTTTTTTTTTATCTTACCAATGTCTTTAACAAAAGTTTTAAATTTTGAAAAAGTCCAATTTGTCAATTTTTAGATATTGAGTCTGAAAACTTCTTGCTTGGCCTTGCATATCAAAGATATTCTGCTATGTTTATTTCTTAAAATTTTATGATTTCACATTTTATATTTAAGCTTCTGACCCATGTTCAGTTGAAGTCTGTGTAAGACATGAGGTTTAGGTGAAGATTTATTTTTTCCTAAAGATGTTTGGGTGTTAGTTCTAAAGGATATCTTTTAAACTAACACCCAAAAAAGATGTCCTTTTCATTATAGGGGACTGGAATGCAAAAGTAGGAAGTCTTCTTGACTTCCTACTCCTGTTACACCTGGAGTAACAGGCAAATTGGGCCTTGGAATATGGAATGAAGCAGGGCAAAGACTAATAGAGTTTTGCCAAGAAAACGCACTGGTCATAGAAAACAACCTCCTCCAACAACACAAGAGAAGACTATACATGTGGACGTCACCAGATGGTCAACACTGAAATCAGATTGGTTGTATTCTTTGCAGCCAAAGATGGAGAAGCTCTATACAGTCAGCAAAAACAAGACCAGGAGCTGACTGTGGCTCAGATCATGAAGTCCATATTGCCAAATTCAGACTTAAATTGAAGAAAGTAGGAAAACCACTAGACCATTCAGGTATGACCTAAATCAAATCCCTTATGACTATACAGTGGAAGTGAGAAATCGATTTAAGGGCCTAGATCTGATAGAGTGCCTGATGAACTATGGAATGAGGTTCGTGACATTGTACAGGAGACAGGAATCAAGACCATCCCCATGGGAAAGAAATGCAAAAAAGCAAAATGGCTGTCTGGGGAGGCCTTACAAATAGCTGTGAAAAGAAGAGAGGCGAAAAGCAAAGGAGAGAAGGAAAAATATAAGCATCTGAATGCAGAGTTCCGAAGAATAGCAGGAGAGATAAGAAATCCTTCCTCAGTGATCAATGCAAAGAAATAGAGGAAAAACAACAGAATGGCTAAGACTAGAGATAGCTTCAAGAAAATTAGAGATACCAAGGAAACATTTCATGCAAAGATGAGCTCGATAAAGGACAGAAATGGTATGGACCTAACAGAAGCAGAATATATTAAGAAGAGNTTTGCGATTTCTTTATTCACAGTGGACGTGTGCTTTGCAAATATTTTCTTTGGTCTGTAGCCTGTTTTTTTTTTTATCTTACCAATGTCTTTAACAAAAGTTTTAAATTTTGAAAAAGTCCAATTTGTCAATTTTTAGATATTGAGTCTGAAAACTTCTTGCTTGGCCTTGCATATCAAAGATATTCTGCTATGTTTATTTCTTAAAATTTTATGATTTCACATTTTATATTTAAGCTTCTGACCCATGTTCAGTTGAAGTCTGTGTAAGACATGAGGTTTAGGTGAAGATTTATTTTTTCCTAAAGATGTTTGGGTGTTAGTTCTAAAGGATATCTTTTAAACTAACACCCAAAAAAGATGTCCTTTTCATTATAGGGGACTGGAATGCAAAAGTAGGAAGTCTTCTTGACTTCCTACTCCTGTTACACCTGGAGTAACAGGCAAATTGGGCCTTGGAATATGGAATGAAGCAGGGCAAAGACTAATAGAGTTTTGCCAAGAAAACGCACTGGTCATAGAAAACAACCTCCTCCAACAACACAAGAGAAGACTATACATGTGGACGTCACCAGATGGTCAACACTGAAATCAGATTGGTTGTATTCTTTGCAGCCAAAGATGGAGAAGCTCTATACAGTCAGCAAAAACAAGACCAGGAGCTGACTGTGGCTCAGATCATGAAGTCCATATTGCCAAATTCAGACTTAAATTGAAGAAAGTAGGAAAACCACTAGACCATTCAGGTATGACCTAAATCAAATCCCTTATGACTATACNAACTCCGGGAGTTGGTGATGGACAGGGAGGCCTGGCGTGCTGCGATTTATGGGGTCACAAAGAGTCGGACACGACTGAGAGACTGAACTGAACTGAGCTGAAAGATGTTTAATAGCTCCCAGACAATCTATGGCAAAGGCTGTCCTTCATTGGATTGCTTTTATGCCTTTGTCACAAATCAGGTGGGCATATTTCTCTCTTTTCTGGACTCTGCTTTGCTGTATTGATCTCGGCGTTTATCTCATCACCACTGTCTTGATTACTGGTGGCCTTGGGGTAAGTTAAAATCTGCTCGAGTGACTCCTCTGATTTCATTCTTCCTCTAAGTTGTTTCAGCTCTTCTAGTTCCTTTGACTTTCTGTATAAATTTTAAAGTTGGTTTTTCTAGATCTACCCTCCTCTCTCTCCCCCAAAAAAATCCTGCTGGGTTTTATTGGCTTTGTGTTAAATCTGTATGTCATTTGGGAAGAATTGAGATTCTTGCTGTGTTGGGTCTCCCATTCCATGAACACAGGATCTGTTTATTTACATCTTTGATTTTTTTTCGTCAGCATTTTGTCTTTTCATTATAGCAAGTCTGCACGTTTTATTAGATTTATGCCTAAGTGTGTCTTTTTATATCAGTTGTAAATTTTGTTTTACTTTGCCTTACTGTTACGGATTATGACTATATAGAAGTGATTGATTCTTGAGCTGTTCATCTTATATCCTGCACCTTACCAAATTCCCTTTTCAGTTCTGTGAGGGTTTTTGGTGTTTATTTTTGGTTGATTCCTTGGGGTCTTACTACGCAGATTCTCCTGTCTAAAAATTATCTGTGCTTCCCTTGTGGCTCAGATGGTGAAGAATCTGCCTGCAATGCGGGAGACCCAGATCTGATCCCTGGGTAGAGAAGATCCCCTGGAGAAGGGAATGGCTACTCACTCTGGTGTTCTTGCCTGGAAAATTCCATGGATAGAGGAGCCTGGCGGGCTACAGTCCGTGGGGTCACAAAAGAGTCAGACATGACTGAGCGGCTTTCATAAATTATCTGTATCAGTTTCGTATCTTCTCTGAGTGGTGTGCCTTTGGTCAAGACTTTCAGGCCGGTGTTGGAGTGTCCGCCCTGCTCCTGGTCTTGGGGGCGCTCCTAGTCTTTTGCCGTTGAGAACAATGTTCACTGTAGGTTTCTGTAGGTGTGCCAGGATGTAGGCATTCCCTTCCATTCTTTTTTTTTTTTTTTAGTTTTTAATTTTTACTTTATTTTGCTTTACAATACTGTATTGGTTTTGCCATACATCCCTTCCACTCTTGATAGGTCTTTTATTCTTGGTTTGTCATGCATAGATGTGGAACTCTGTCGAATCCTTTCTTTCCCCACAGATTGATGCCTTTGTGTGTCTTCTTCTTTGAACTGCCAGCACAGTAGATTATATCGATTTATCTTTCAGTATTGCACCAGCCTGGCATCACAAGAGAAGCCTCCTTGGCTGTCACTGTTCTTTCGCGTTGCTGGACGCAACTTGCTCGTGTTTTGTTGATGGTGTTTCTGGTCGTGAGGGACACAGGTGTGTGGGTTTTGTTTATTTTCTGTCCTCATCCGTTTCTTTTCGAGCGTAATGCTGGCCTCTTGTGCCAAGCTGGGAATTATTCCTTCTCTTTTCTGGATGAGATTGTGTAGAATTGGCATTGTTTCTTCGTTAAATGTTTGCACCCTGTAAAACCACGTGGGCCTGGATGCTTCTGTTGTGGACGGGCTCTGAAAGCTGGGCCGTGGCTTCTGTGTGGGCGATGAGGCTGCACCGCGGGCAGCTGTCCGTGTGGACGCCCCTGGCCCTTCTGTGTCTGCAGGGCCCCGGCGGGCCGCCCCATTCCCGCTGCTGCCTGGCCCCTGCCACTGGAGCCTCACGATTTATTTGGTCTTTCCAGAGGAACAGGGGCAGCTTGCTTTCATTCTTCTCATTGATTTCTGGCTTTATTAGCTCCTTCTTGCTTTGGGTGTACTTTTCCCTTTTTTTTTTAGTTTCTTAAGGTGGGAGTTAGGTTGCTGATTTGAGCTTTTTCCTGTTTTCTGATATAAGTGTTTAGGGCTACTGCTTCAGCCGCACCCCCCCACCTGACCCTGCGCCTGCGGTCTGTCATTCCCTCATTTTCATTCAGTTACAGATGCTTTCTGATTCCGTTTGTCATCTTCCTTAAACAGGGTGTTATTTTGACGTGCTGTTACGTTCTCCAGTGTATCGAGATGTCCCTCTTGTCTTTCTGGTTTTGTTGTTTAGTCACTATGTCGTGTCCAGCTCTTCTGCAACCCCATGGACTGTAGCCCACCAGACTCCTCTGTCCATGGGGTTTCCCAGGCAAGAATACTGGAGTGGGTTGCCGTTTCCTCCTCTAGGGGACCTCCCCAACCCAAGGATCGAACCCATGTCTCCTGCACTGGCAGGCAGGTTCTTTCCTACTAAGCCACCAGGGAAGCCCTTCCGCTATGGATACCTGGTTTAAATTCCATCACAGTCTATGAGTTAGTTTGTACAGTTTTCCATTTGCTAGTGTTTGATGCCCCAGGAATGCGCTCTGTCTTGGAGAATGTCCTGTCGGTGCTCGAGAAGCACATGTGTTGCGTGGTGTCGGGTTGAACGTTGTGTGAGGCCCCACAGGCCCTTGCTCAGCGTCTGTCTGCAGGCTTGGCTCCTTGGCAAGAGGCTCTGACGTCTCCAGGCATGCCTGTGGATCTGTCTGCCCCTCCTTCCAGTTCTGTCCTTCCGCTTCATGTGTGCTGGAGCTCTGCTTTTAGGAGCATGCTCATTGAGGGTTGTCGTGTCTTCTTGGTGAGTGAACCGTTTTACATTTTTGAAGTGCCTCTTTTTGGGGCAGCCACTGCCTAGATACCTCCTCTGAAGCCTCTTTTGTCCAGCCACCCCAGCGTCCATTCTCCCTCCTTGCCCCTTTCTTCCATTTGTCCGGCTGCTGGAGGTGATTTGGGATGACTGTTGGTTTCTAGGAGGGTTGCGTGGGTAGTACCGAGTGGGCCGAGAGTACAGCTCCTCTCTGTCCCTCGTTATCAGCACCTCCACTCCTTGGTTTTGTCTTCCGCCACTTTGCAGGGCCGGCAGGTGGCCCGTTGCACAGCCCCAGCCTGGGTTTGTCTGGCGTATCCCTGATGAGCTGATGGGCTGGCTTTGGGGAAGATGCCCGAGTTTTGGGCGTCAGGTCAAGGGTGGCACACTGTGAACGGTTCCCACTTCACTTTCAGTATAAACAGGAGGAAGCAGGAAGCTCTCTGAACGCTGTGCTCATCAGTCCCGGGACTGCACAGTCCCGCCTTCCTAAGAACTCAGCCACGCCCCCGTGAGCTCATGGCGTCATCTCTTGACCTCCAGCAGCCCCACTCCAGCACGGCCACCCCCACCTCCAGGACGGCCACCCCCTACCCCGTCTCTGCTGCTTCGTTGGTGGCATGTAACTGGGGGCTGCCTTGTTGTCCATCTGATCCTCTCTACGTTTTTACAAAACTATTTTTTGAAAAAATTCATTGATATATTTGGCCATGCCCGGCCCTAGCTGTGGCATGTGGGATCTTTAGCTGTGACACGAGGAGTGTAGTGCCTTGACCACGGATTGATCGTGGGCCCCCTGCATTGGGAGCACAGAGTCCTTGCCGCTGGACCGCCAGGGGCGTCCCTCTCTCTGCCTTTTAACTGGGGTGTTTACACCATTATATCTAATGTGATTACTGTGTGCTCAGGGCTGGTCTGGCCTTCTCTTCTTTTCTGCTTGTCTGTATCTTCTTCATCCCTGCTTTCCTGTATCTCTGTCTGGTTCCCGCTTTCCTGTATCTCTGCATCATCCCCACTTTGCTGTCTCTCTTCTTCATCCCTGCTTTCCTGTGTTTCTGCCTGGTTCCCACTTTCCTGTATCTCTTCTTCGTCCCTGTTTTTCTGTATCTCTTCTTCGTCCCCGCTTTCCTGTATCTCTTCTTTGTTCCTGTTTTCCTGTGTCTCTGCGTCATCCCCACTTTCCTGTGTCTCTTCTTTGTTCCCGCGTTCCTGTATCTCTTCTTCATCCCCGCTTTCCTGTATCTCTGACTTCCTCTGAGCTACTTGCGCGTTTCTTATGATGCCGTCTTATTTCCTTTTGCGGCCTCTATTAGTTGTAACCGTTTTTCAGTGGCTGCCTCAGCTTTGACGCTCACCCTCGCTCAGCCCCGTCTGCCTTCCAGGGACGGATTCCCCCTCCCAGGCAGCGTGTGCTCGTGCGGCTGCCTGCGTCCGCCACGCAGCCCTCAGGCTCTGCTGTCACACATTTTATCTGCACTTACTTATGTCTTAAAACCCCGGGACGTTTTTATTGGTTTTGCTTACCCTCTTTTTAAAATAGTAATTTAGATATATTTTAAAGATGTGAATAGCATGAAGCCATGTTTGCGCCTGTGTGGTGCAGGTCCCCTTCGCCGCTCAGGCCCCCGTGTGGGTCCTCTCCCCTCTGGACTCGCTCCCCTTCTGCCTGGAGGCTTTCCCATCGTGTTCCCCATAGGGCAGGCCCTCCCGGGACAAACCCTCTGCTTCTGTGTGTCTCAGAACATCTTTATTTTGCTTTCGCTTTTGGAAAGATATTTTCACTGGGAATAGAATCCTAGGTTGACATTTTTCATTTTCCCCGTGTGTGATAGATTTTTCTCCTCTTTCTCACTTGGTGTCTCTGCTGAGAGATCTGCTGTTTCCCCGTGGGCAGCGTTGCCTCCCTGTGGCTGCTTGTAGGCCTCTGTGTCAGCTCTGGTTTTCGATGCCCGCTTGGCTCTGTGCGCTGGGCTCTCCTCTCGCCTTTCTCGTGCTCGGGCTTCTGCGGCGTCTCGAGTCTGTGTCTCTGTACTTTGATCACGTTTGGACCCTCCTGCAGTACTTTCCTGCCCCCGCCGCCCGCAGGGACTCCAGTTACCCATAAATCCTGCTCCACGAAGCTGCCCCATCACACACGCTGCTCTCCCTGGTTTTAAAGATTGATTTTCCTCTCTGCCACCACTGTAGTTTTTATCACCCTGTCTTCAAGTGCACGAAACTTTTGTCCTGCGGAGTCTCATCCATCATGAATCCCATCCAGTGTTCTTCCTCTCAGACACTGCAGCTCCCACCCAATGGAACGTGCCTTTCCTCCAGGAGCTTTTAATAACTTTTCATGTCCGGGGACGCTGATTTAATGTCTGTGCAGTTCTTGGTTGTGCGCCTCACTGTGGGTCATGTCTTCCTAGTTCTTTCAACGTCCGGTAACCTTTGGCCGGACAGCAGGCCGTGTGTGTCGGCTTGCTGGGTTCTGAGCGCTTCTGTGTTCCTATAAATCTTGGTGCTTTCTTCATAGGTGCAGTTAGGCTTCTTGGAAAGTCTCGCTTTTGTTGCTTGGCGAGGCCATTCTGGAGCAGTTGTCTCTGAAGATCACCTCCCACTCCCAAGTTGCCCTTCCTGAGTTGCCCACGGAGCGCGAGTCCCCCATTTCAGCTGCTGGGAGAGGCTCCGCCCCTCGCCTGCGTCGGCGCTGGGCTCTGCGCCCTGGGTGCCTTTTCACTTTTCATCTTATTTATCTATTTTTGGCCATGCTGGGCCTCACCACTGCACACCAGCTCTCCTCTAGTTGTGACAAGCAGGGATTCTCTGTCATCACGCGCACGGCCCGTCATTGTGTGGCCTCTCCCGCGCGGGGCGCGGGCTCTCTGGGGCGGGGTCTCTCTGGGCCGTCTCTGGGCCGCGGGCTCTCTGGGGCGTAGGCTCAGTAGCGGCTGCACGTGGGCCTGAGAGCACAGGCTCGGGAGCTGTGGCCACGCGGGCTTCGGTATTCCCTTGCCTGTGGGATCCTCCTGGATTAGGGATTGAACCCATGTCTCCTGCATTGGCAGGCGGCGTCTTCACCACTGAGCCAACAGGGAAGCCCCCAGGCACTTGTTTATTTTAAACTAGATCAGTATCAGGTCAGTTCAGTCACTCAGTCGTGTCCGACTCTCTGCAACCCCATGAATCTCAGCACACCAGGCCTCCCTGTCCATGACCAATTCTCGGAGTTCACTCAGACTCACATCCATCGAGTCCGTGATGCCATCCAGCCATCTCATCCTCGGTCGTCCCCTTCTCCTCCTGCCCCCAATCCCTCCCAGCATCAGAGTCTTTTCCAGTGAGTCAGCTCTTCGCATGAGGTGGTCAAAGTACTGGAGTTTCACCTTTAGCATCATTCCTTCCAAAGAAATCCCAGGGCTGATTTCCTTCAGAATGGACTGGTTGGATCTCTTTGCAGTCCAAGGGACTCTCAAGAGTGTTCTCCAACACCACAGTTCAAAAGCATATCAGTATAGTTCCTATATCAGTATAGTTCCTATAAAAAATGAAGACAAAAACAGCCGCCTTCTTGCAACAAGCGGCAGCCTACTTGAATACCTGCCTCCGCGCCTGGGCTTGCTTGGCCTCTGGGCCTTCGGGGCGAGAGGGCCCACGTCTGCACCCTGTCCTGGTGGCCTCCAGCCCCAGCCACATCCACGTTGTGTGTCTTTTCTGTCTTTTTATCAAGTTTGGTCCTTTTCTTGATTCTTGAGTCCTCCCCAGGGTGTGGTCCCACGTGTTGGGGGGACCAGTGGGCACAGGACACACGGATCCTAGCTGACCCCCGTTGGTCTCCCTGCCGCTGTGGAGTCTCAGTCAGTGGACCCCCCCCCCACC
>SJYW01005120.1:815235-828244 GCA_006410735.1 Raphicerus campestris
AGCTTCATGGGGGTGGGGTGTGAGCCTGATGGGGCTGGGGGCTCCCCGATGCTTGCGGCGGGGAAGCTGAGGCCGGGCTGGCCCAGGCCTCATCCAGTGCACGGCCTGGGCATGTGTGCCAAGCAGCACGCCTGCAGGGATGCGCACACGTCCAGCGTGGACGTTCACGGACCATCTGCTCCTGGTGACCAGGGCCCAGACCAGCTCTGCCTGCATCCGTCCCCTCCTGTGCCCAGGGCTGGCATCATGGGTCAGTAACAGGACCCATGACAGGGAGGCGTGCAGGGACTCCACTTTAGTGTCCTGGTTTCCTTAAGTGTTCAAATCTTAAAAGCTGGGTCCCAGTGTGGAAGCCTGGGACAGGAGGGTCGCTGCGCGTCTAGCGAGGACCCAGGTGGTCATGGATAGTGTCTGGAAGCACGCACTGGATGCCGATGCTTGGGGGGACGTGGATCCAAGCGGGGGGCTCACATGCTGCCTCCTGCCGATGCCCCAGAGATGGGAGGTGGGCACCCCATGAGCCAGGCCGCACTCACCCGTGGGGGCGCTGACCGCCTATCTCTGTTCCTCCTGCAGGGTGACTACGATCAGAGCAAGACCAAGGTGCTGCACCTGAGCCTGAACCCGGTTGGCGCGGCGCGGCAGCGGCTCCGTGAGGACCAGCAGCAGCTGCAGGAGGAGTGTGCACGGCTGCGGGAGCTCGTCCGCGCCCTGGAGGCCGGCTGCCCCGTCCCCGCCCACCTGGAGGCCGCTGCGGGGCTGCCCTCATCCCGGGAGGTGGCAGGTAGGCCCCGGTACTTCCATCCGTCCCTCCGTCCAGCCCACGCAGGAGCCAGCCCACGGGCCTCCAGGGGATAGGGGCCTTAGCCTGTGGAGTGAGCACAGCAAGGACCTGAGGTGGCATCTCTCCAACCCGGGAACAAGTTAATACCATTTATCAGCTCAAGTGTGTCCATTAATCACACAACACCAGTGCTCCGGGAAGCAGGGGCATTTCTCACAGTCTAAGTACGTTTCCGGACGCAGCGAGCCCTCTGCAGGCCCTGTGACAGGCGGGGTGGAGGTGTGGGTTGGAGCTGCCTCTTCCACCATGAAGGTCTCACCCGCTCTGCAGCTCTAACTCGGGGCCACAGTCTCTGACCTCGCAGCTTATCTTTGTCTCCAGGCAGCACAGTGAGCGTGAGCCTGCCTGCTGCATGCCGAGGTCCCCAAGGCCAGCCCTCGAGCAGACAGCAGGTCCATCACCGCCTCACAGGGAGGGCATCGTTAGGGGGCTCTGTTTTCCCCGGGGTCACCCAGTCCGGCCTCAGGGGGAGCCTGGGGGCTGGGGGGCGCCTGCAGTCCCTCTCTGCCATCAGAAGTTGCCTCCCAGGGGTCACCCAGTCCGGCCCCAGGGGGAACCTGGGGGCTGAGGGGCCACCTGCAGCTTCTCTCCTTTGTCAGAAGCTGCCAGGCGTGGCTGCCTGCCCTGGGCCTCAAGCAGCTGGTGGCGGGCCGCTCCCCGGCCCCCCCGGAGCACAGCCCCTGCTCCCGTGTCTGCTGCTGGCTCTGTTCACCCCCTGCCCCTGCAATTTCTCTGGGGCATCTGCGTCGGGAAGATAATGGCTGCCGTTTTCCTGACGTTTGCCGCCTGCGTTTCCAAGCAGCCTTTCCCCCGGGAAGCCCTTTCCACTTCCTCCGCCCGTGTCTGCTCTGTCAGGCTTGGAGAGGGAGCATAGGCATTGTCACATCTAGAGCCCGGCTCTGCCGTCGCCATGTTTCCGGGGTCGTGGATGCAGCCCCTCCAGCCTGCAAGCTCCCACTCTCGACCTTGGCGTGCAACCAGCCTTTCTTGAGGCACCTAGTCGGCGATCACTGTCCCGTGAGCCCGTGGAGGCGGGAGTCAGGCGCAGCACCGGCCCGCGGGCCTGGAGGCCTCGGTCAGCTGGGGCCGTCCTGTGGGGCTGCGCTCTGCCTGCTCCCCGCCCCCAGGGCGTCCTGGGCGGTCCTGGTCCCATGCCTGTCGGCCCAGGGTCCCCTGTGAGGCGGTGGTTTGTGTGCTGCCAGGTTCAGCGGGGACCCCGAAGTGTGGGTCTGCTCGCCCCCCTGAACCCCTGGCTCCCCAGGCCACACCCATCCTTTAACCGCTTTCCTGCAGCCTGGCACGGGGCTGGCGGACGGGGACCGTGGGTGTTGTGGGAGGTGCATGCCCTCCTGCCCCCACCTGCCTCTCCTATCTTGTCTTCAGGAGGCTGGCGTTGGCTGCCCGGGTGCCACCCAGGTGATTCTGGGGCCAAACTGCAGCTCAGCCACCAAGACCGCTGTGAGGGGGTCCCTGCGGCCCGGGGTGGGCTTCCCAGCCCCGAGAACCGGGCGAGGCCTCCCACAGGGTCCTCAGCAGGCGGGTAGCCGAGCATGGTCTTGGGCCCGCCCTCCTGTTCTCCCCAGGCTCCTCCAGCCCCGCTTTGCAAGTCGCCCGTGTCCTTGACGAGTTGAGGAGCTGGGAATGCAGACTTGGGCGCTCAAGGTTGCTCTTCATTTTGCACAAGGATTCACACCATCTGACGCGACAGACCGTTTACTTCTCAAGTCTGTCGCTCCTCCGACGTGCTCAGCTGGGGGGACGCAGCTGCTCGGAGCCTCCTGGAGAACCCAACATGTGCCCAAGGGCACTATGGGTGTCCAGGCAGACGGCTGGTTGACCCTGGGCCCCTGCTCTGCCGTGCTCCCTGAGGCCCATGGAGAGCGGGACCACCGCAGACCTCTGCAGTCGGGACAGCCGGTGGGTGGGTGGTTTAATGGTGAGTGACTTAGGAAGAACTCCAGGCAGCTGTCGTCGTGGCCGGAACCAGGCTGAATGATGCCACAACCCTCCCCAAAGGTCGGGAATTGGCAGCAAGTGGCACTGGGGGAGGGGGCATGACTGCCAAGCTCAGGAGCAGGAAGGACGCTTGCCCGAGGTGTAACCAAGAGGCCCGCCGACCTCAGGCCTTCACCTGGCTCCATCTGCAGGCTGCAGCCTCTCTCCTAGCAAAGTCGGATCAGAGCACTTCCCAGGCATGTGTGGAGATGCAGGTCCCTGGGCCCCATCAGACCTGCTGGGTCAGAATCCCAGGGGCCTCACCCCCGCTCCTTTCAGCCCCTGGAGCCTGATGGACCCGAGGAGAGGTGAAGGCGCTGACCTTGGAGCCCCTTCAGGCGCTCGGTTACTGCTCAGCGGCCCCTGAGCTGAGCTGACCAGCTGGCAGAGCCCAGTGCTGGCTGTGACCAGGGCTGGCTGACGTGTGTGGGGGTACAGAGCAGGCAAGCGGGAAAGTGCGCCTGGAGGACACAGGCCGTCAGAGGGATGGAGACCTCCCGAAAGCATGTCCTCAGAGACAAGGAGGGACTTTGAACAGCAGCACATGGACAAGAGACTTCAAAGTGTTCCAAAATGAAAAACGATGAACTTCTGGAAGTCAAGAATGTCAAAGAGTTAAATGATGGTCTAAAGAGGGGATTTTTAAGATAAAACTGAGAAAATCTGAAAAGCGGAGGAACGAGACAGTGAAATGGGAAACAGGAGGAAACGGTGAGGCAAGTCGTGCAGCCCGCAGGGCCCACCTCTCAGGCCTGGCTGCTCCGCAGAGGCCGGGAAGGCAGGCCGCACATGCGCTGAGGACCGTCCACAGCACGGAGGCAGTGCCTTTCCGGGGGCGGCACTGGGCAGGGCCCGTGGTGGCAGAGAGCCCCCCACACACTGGAAAAGTGGATCACGGGCCAGGGATCACCAGACATCCCTTCTCAGCGGTGACTCTGGCGCTGGCCCGCGGGCGCTACTCCAGGTCCCCGGGGCCTGAGAACGCTGGGCGCCTCGGTGGTGCTTCTCCGCTCCCAGAGGACAGATGGTGGGGGCACTGTGCAGCTGGGCGGGTGGCCAGCCTGTGCATGGAGCGTGCTGCCAGAGCCTGGCCAGGCCTCACACGGTCAGCAGAGTCACAGCTCAGCAAGCGCCCTCCCGGGCCGTCCGCGTCCGCCTCAGCGCCCAGGACTCCGGCAACGGGACCAGGCAGCCAGGCTCTGACCTGTGACCTCCCTCCAGCCGTAGAAATCTCAGTTCATGGACGCCCTAACCTCCAGAGTCTCGTCATGGACAGAAGGGCCCTCCCGCCTTCCCCGTGGCCTGCGGGACAGCTCCGCACCCCGGATGGGCTCATCTGCTGTGCACATGGCACTTGGCGCTCGGCCTGCAGGTGCCCTGGGGGTTGTGTAGGTGGGTGTGGTCTCCACGGTGACGCATGGCAGCCAGGATGGGGGTGGCCCAGCAGTGGAGGTGCCCCGGCACCCTCGTGCCAGGAGCCGCCCTGGGGTCCAGGAGGGATGGTGCGGGGCAGCCACCCAGCCACGGGTGACCATACCACAACCGGTGGGGGAGCCTGTAGCCAGCTTTTCCTGGACCTCGGCCTTCAGACAGCCCCTGCCAGGAGCGTGGATGGCCCTTGGTCGGCGGGAGCCTGAGCCCCTTCTCCCCTCCCCTGCTGGAGCTGGCTCAGCTCCTCCTGTGGTTCCCCACCCGCCCAGCCTGGGCCAGAGAGATTGCTAATGGGCGCTTAATTAGGTAATGCATTAATGTTAAAATACCTAATCTTGTCAGAGCAGCACAGGAGGTGATCAGATTTGTCCCTGCCTGACTGTGGACAAATTTGTCCCTGCCCCCCTGATCCCATGGGGCCCCTGGAGAGGGCTGTGCCTGGGCCCCTCCTTGGAGCCCCGCTTGCTCTGCCCAGGAAAGAGGCCACCACAGGAAGGCGGCCACAGGCCAGCCCGTAGCAGCCGTGCCATCTGCTCTGTCTTGTGCCCCTCTCTGCAGACCAAGGCTCACCCCCTTTCCCACTTCAGTCGGCGCCCGCCCCGCAGTGGGAGGACGGGGCTGCCAGGGGGTGGGGGGAGGCCCAAGGGGCCCCTGGCCAGAGCCACCGGCCTGGATTAGCACCAGCTGGGACATCACAGTGCTGAGCACAGGGCCCAGGCAGCCGCGGGTCACCTGTGCGGGCGCTGAGGCTCCACATGGCTCGGCCCCAGCACACGGTGGGATGGACTGAGGGCTACCTGTGGCCACTGGTCTGGCTGCCTGAGGTGTAGAGGTGGGTGTGACCTGGGTCAGAGAGCCATGCTTGACAGGAGCTGGCCTCTGAGCACCTAGAGCCTTCGGCGAGCAGGGAGAGCCCCCAGCCTGTAGCAAGAAGAGCCTTGCCTGCACTTTGCTGCTGGTTCTCAGCTGGAGGGGCCGCCTTGGAACAGCCAGGAAGACTGCAGGAAGTGGGAAGCGGGATGAGCCGTGTCCCTCCTGCTCAGCCCTTCCCCATCTGGCTGCCCGCCCTGGCAGAACTGCGTTGGCCTTGTCACTGGCACCCTTCATCTCCCGGCCTTGCAGCAGGCGGGAAGGAGGCCTGCTGGGGTCTTCAAATGCCCAGCAGCACGAGGGTGGATCTGAAAGGCACTGTGGTGGCTTCAGACGGAGCTGACGTGGAACCCGAGCCCACAGAGGGTGGGTCACACACAGCCAGCCTGTGACCAGACCTGGAGAGTGAAGACAGGAAGTAAGCGTGCCGGTTCCCATGAGCGTTCCTGCGTTTCTTCGGGTGAACACCGGAGCTGGTCCCCTGGGTCACATGGCTCGTGCGCTGTGAACCGCGAGGCTGGCTGTGGCTCCGCACCCCTGCTGGCCCCACGGGGCTCCGTGGCTCCACGTCCCACCAGCACTGGGCCATTCACCCAATCCCAGGTGTGCGCAGTGGAGGCCCGCCGTGGCTGACTGCTGCTCCCCCGACGCGTGGAGATTCTGAGCAGCATCTGTTTCACGTTAGCCCCTCCTGTGTCCCCTTGGGTGGGTGGGGGCGCAAGCTTTTGTCCATTTTCCGTCTTTGGCTCGAGTTTGGGGGCTGTGTTTCCCAGCAGAGCCTTTCTCTGAACAGACGCCGACAACTTGGCCGTGCTCTGGTGATCAGTGCCCTTTCAGGAGTCAGATCTAGGGGCTTTGGCAAACCCAAGTCAAGACGCTTTTTCCTCATGTTTTCTCTCTTAAGTCTACATTGAAATCTGTGACCCATTTTGTTCATTTTTCCTGTAATGTGAGATTCAGGTTGAGGTTCTTTTTTTTGTCTGTCTGGGGACTTTCTCCTGTAAGTGTCCAGATGCTCCAGCATCGCGTGTTGGGATGGTGTCATGCCTCCATCACTAGCCTCTGTACGTTGGCCGTGTCACCTGACGGATGCCGTGATCCTGTCTCCTCCCCGCCCTCCCGCTTGCTGGCCCAAGTGTCCCTGCAGAGTCTTGGTAGCTGGATGGCAAGTCTTAAGGTCGGCGGCATAATCCCTCCCACTTTATGCTGTTTCTTCAACAGCGTCTGGCAGCCCTGTTCTGTCGCCTTTCTGTTTAGCTTTAGGATCTGTGTCTGTATCTGCAGGAATCCTGGTGAACTTTACACGGGGAATCCACTGACTCTGTAGATCAGTTTGAGGAGAATCTGTATCGTTGCCATGATGAGCCTTCCCAGTCCAAAACCAGTGTCTCTCCACTGACTCAGGCCTTCGAGCTCGTTCATCACCATCTTGTGGTTTTCAGCGCACACACCAGTTACGTGTTTTGTTAGAAACAGACTTGTGTGTCTTTAATCTTTGTTAATTTTTAGTTATTCTCAGTGTGTGTTTTTCTGTGTCGTTTCCGTTGTTCTGTGCTTGTGGAGAAGGAAATGGCAAGCCTCTCCAGGATTTTTGCCCGGGAAACCCCACGGACAGAGGAGCCTGGTGGACTGCAGTCCGCGGGGTCAAAGGAGTGGGACGTGACTTAGTGATCAACAGCGACACAGAGATCTGGCTGATTTTTGCGATGGGCTTGCAGCCCGTGACCTTGCTGAGGTCAGTCAGCGCTGGGAGGATTTTGGCTTTCATTGTCTGCCATCATGTCGGCTGTGAGCAGGGCCTGTGGCATTTGTTCCTGTGGGCCTGACGCCTCTCGTCGCACACACTCTCCCTGTTGCCGTGCAGCTGGGACTTGATGGTGCCAAGCCGCGGGGGTCAGCGTGGGCACTGGCCCTACTCCCGGTCCAGGGGGCACGGGGTCAGCTCTGGGCTCTTTGCAGATGCCCTTGCTTGTTCCCGTCTAGTCTGAGTCCGCCGAGAGCGTCTGTCATGTTAGGTGTTGAGTTTTTTCGAATGCTTTTCTGCATCACTTATAGGCTCATCTGGTTTTTCTTCCACAGACTCAGTGTGGTGGGTTACTGTGAAAGCTTTTTACTGACTTGTTGAACCAGCCTTGCATTCCAGGTGTAAATCGCCCTTGTCTGTGGTATATTTTTCTTTCCGTGCGTTGCTGAGTTAGCTTGCTGTTTCATCAGCAGGTCTGGCATCTCTGCTGGTCTTGGTCTGAGCTTCTCATGTCGTATCATTGTCTGAAAGGCATGCACAGCATGTCCTCTCTGCAGGTGACGTGTTTGTCTACACAGACGAGCCCAAGGAGTTTTTTTAAAGAGAAACAGTGAGCTTGTTACTGGTTTTGTGTGTGGCTCCCGTATCCTGTGTGCACGCTCAGCTGCTCAGCGCGCCCCACTCTGTGACCCTTTGGGCCATAGCCTGCCAGGCTCCTCCGTCCATGGGCTTCTCCAGGGAGAATGCTGGAGAGGGTTGTCATGCCCTCCTCCGGGGGACCTTCCCGACCTGGGGGTCCAACCCAAACCCACGTCTCTTTCGTCTCCTCCATTGGCAGGTGGGTTCTTGACCTAATATTAGTGCCATCCGGGAATCCCATTATATCGCGCAACCTTGCTGAGTTCACTTATATGATATAATGCGAATATGACATCTGTGAGCAGTTAGGGAAGCTAAAATCTAAGACATTATACCATCGCTGCTCACTCTCCCAAAATGAAATTCCTGAGTATAATTCTAACAAAGCACATAAAAGGTCTGTGTGCTGAAAACGGCCGTGCACTGAGCAAGGAGTCAGGGGGCTTCTAATAAAGGAAGAGGCATGCTGCGTTCAGGCGCGAGAGACTCCCCGTCAGGAAGCTGTCCCTGCTGCCCAGGCTGGCCCCAGGCCACGGTTACCGTGGGCCGTCAGCTCTGCGTCCCTGGCTTCTTCTCCCGTCTGCCCACACGGGTGTGTCTCCTGGCTGGCGGTCGGCCGTTCCCTCCTTGTAGGTTGGCGCCTTCGTGAAGGGCCAGTGAGTTTCCTTCCTTCCTCTTTCCCAGACCTGGAACTTGTGAACCTGTGGCCCGAATCCAATGAGGATAACTCATGGTCACCAGAGCTGTTAATAACCACGCAGATGACCTTGAACCGGTGAGCGGACAGACCCCCCCCCGGTGCAGCCACTGCCCTGCCGCTCAGCATGGAGATGGCCAACAGCCAGCGTCCGGGGCTCCGTAAAGGCTCAGGAGCCGCATGTGGGAGAGGCTTCACGGTCCCCAGGGCGCCAGGCTCTGTGGTGGGCGTGCCGGGAGGGGTCGGGCAGCCAGTCAGCACGGGGCGCAGTGTGGGGCATGCAGACACCTGCGCCTGGCTGGACCCTGCAGCTGTGCACCCAGAGCGTCGACTACTGCAAGCTTAGGACTTTTCCATGGAAATGGCATCTCACTTGATGACTAACAAGGACACGCTTTTTACTTCTTTTCCGAATGGTCTTATCATAACCGGAGCTCCTTTATCTCTTCTTCTGCTCAGTTTGTACAGAAGTTTAACTTCTTGTTTTTCTTTATGATTATTTTGTATAGAAAGTGTTAACTTATTCTGGAGTTTCATCGGTTTATTCCATTTAAGCTTAGAAAGTTCTTTACTGATTTGGTAAGTTCTATTTTCTTCTGTGACTTTTTGGGTTGTATTTTATATTTAAAGATCTAATCTGCTTGGAACGTATTTTGGGATGTGGCACAAGGTGAAGGCCTCAATTGATCTTTATCCTGATCACAAGCGGCTGCCCAGGTGCCGTCCGTCGGGTAATCCTTCCTTGCCCTTCAGGTGTATAATGTGTCTTTATTTTTCTTTGTCTTTATTCCATGGCTTCTGGGCATTTATTTCATTTTTCTGTTCCACATCTTTAGTAATTATAACAGAAAGTATGTTTGCATATCCGGTGTAGAGCACGGCTTTTCCGTTTTCTTTCCTTTCATTTAGATTTTCTTAGCTTGTTTATTATTCTAAATGAATTTCAGAAATGTTTTGTCAAGTTCAAGAAAAAGCCATTGAGGTTTTGGTTTTTATTGACACTGCTTTGAAGTGAAGTGAAGTTGCTCAGTCCTGTCCGACTGTTTGCGACCCCGTGGACTGTAGCCCACCAGGCTCCTCCGTCCATGGGATTCTCCAGGCAAGAATACTGGAGTGGATTGCCATTTCCTTCTCCAGTGGATATGCCTGACCCAGGGATCGAACCCAGGTCTCCCGCATTGTAGGCAGACGCTCTACCCTCTGAGCCACCAGGGAAGCCCAGGGACACTGCTTGAAAGATAGAAATTGGTTTGCTGGGCAAGTTTTCGGCTTCATCACGTCCCACGTCTCTGGACGGTTGGGGAGCGCCAGGCCTGTGGGACCGAGGGGCCAGGCCGGGCACCCTGTGTGCGTGGAGCCCCTCTGCCGGCTCGGGTCCCGGGGCATGTGTCTCCAGCCCTGCCCCGCTCCTGCCCACCTTCTGCTGCCCGGCCATGTCGGGAAATGCGGGTCCAGGCCACCTTCCTCCGTCAAGGGCCCATGCGTCTCCCTGCGCCCCCAGCCCCTGGCCCCGAGCCTGCCTGCCTCTGCTCCCATTCTTGCGGTTCTCCTGGGGTCACCTCTGCTGGAAAAACAGAAACAGCTTGAGAACTGTTTGCCCAGCAGCTCCCCCGACACACTCACAGCAGGTGACCCGTGGCTCCAGTGAGGCGTCTACTTTGGAGGCAGGACCCGAGCCCCAGAGAAGAGCCGGAAGCCAAGGGTGGGCGTGGAGGGCGAGGGGTTGGGGTCATGCCCCTCCACCTCCTGGCAGCGCGAGTGCCTTCTCAGGGACACGGGCCCACGAGCCAGAGGCCTGGAGGCGTGGGAGGTCTCCGTGCTTGCTGACAGGTCAGGCAGGGCGCCGTGGGCCCGAGTGGGGGCACTGCTGCCCTGGCTGATACCCAGAGCTGCTGGGTGGTGCTTCCCCAGAGCCGAAGAAGAGCCCTGCAGGAGCCTGGATGTCAGCAGAGCCTGAGCCCAGCACACCAAGCGGGGGTGACGCCAGGTCAGCCCGCTGGGGGGTGCGGAGAGCCACCCTCGTCAGCCGCGCCCGGGCAGGCTCTGTGCAAAAGCTGCCCTCGTCGGCCGCGCCCGGCCAGGCTCTGTGCGGAGGCCAGTGGCGCTTTAATCACTGTGCGTCCCAGGCTGTGCTTTCTGCACTGTTTGTTTGTTCTTGGTGTCAGGTAATAAAGGGCAACACCATCAATTAGGTGCTTAATTGGAGTTGTAAGGGAGTCGTGTAATTTAATCTCCGGGTTTGCAGGCAGACAGGCTGAGGGAGGGGTGAGCGAGCCCCCACCGCAGCGGCTGTGGCCCCTCTGCCTCCTGCTGCCCGTGAGCAAGTCCCTGGTGGCCCCACCCTGTCCCCGGCCACAGGCAGACCTGGTGCCGTTCAGGGGCCAGACCCCGGCATCAGCAGCAGCCCAGCGCCCCCACCTAGCCCTGTTCTCCACGTTGGAAACTGCGCCGGCAGCCAGGCGAGGCAGCCTGCTCGGAACATGGGCGGCGGGGACGTTCCTAAGCAATCTGGCTGGCTGGGCAGGAGCGGCCCTGCAGGGCGTGTGTTTGCAGCATCTGTGGGGTCCCCGCGCCCCCCTTTCCCCGACTCCCGGCTCTTGATGGGACTCCTCCACGAGCTGTCTCCTGGACATCTCGGGATTAGCAGGGTCAGAACTGACCTCTCCAGGCTACAGCAAGAGTCCCCACACCTGTGAGAACAACCCAGGCCCCTCGCTGCCATCACCGAATGCTGGCAAGCAGCGGGAACTCCGTCCGTGGCTGGTGGGAGCACGGGATGGCGCAGCCAGTCTGGAAGCCAGTTTGGTGTTTTCTTATGAAGCAACCGTATGACCCAGCCACCGCACCCCTCAGTGTTCACCCAGAGGAGCAGGACACGTGTATGTTCACAAGAAAACGTGCAAGTGCCACAGCCTGGAGGCAGGTGAGAGGGCCTTCAGGAGGCGAACGGGGTGTAAACTGCGCTCTGTCCAGACAGGGAGCAGCATTCGGCACCAAGAACAAATGAGCCGCCAAGTCACGAGAAAGACACGAAGGAAACTTCCACGCCCGTGACTGAGTGCAAGGAGCCAGTCGGGAAAGACCGCAGACCTCGTGACTGGCAGCATGACGGTCTGGGGAGGGCAGAGCAGTAGAGACGGGAGGATGAGGGGTGTTGGGAGGCGAGGTGGAGCCCAGGGAGCGTTCAGGCTGAGGACACTGTCCTCTGCGCCGCTGGGAGGCTGCACGTTCACCGCTGCACATTCGGCAGGCCCACAGGCGGCATGGCCCCCAGGTGAGCAACGTGGCCGTGCTGCCTGTAGGGCTGATGGCTTCCAGGCAGGCTTGTGAACGCGTGCCCACTCTGGAGGGCGTGTTGATGCTGGGGGGCGGTGCGGCTCGGTTTGCAGGGAGTCTTTGTCACCTCCAACGAGTTTTGCTATGAACCTCGTGCTCTTCTGTTAGTCTCTGGAAAGAATGGCCAGTCGCCTCCTGTTCTCCCTGAGCAGGGGTTTCCAGTAAACACCTGGTGTTGTGCAGCAGCCCCAACAGTCTGGCTCCGGGACGTTCAGTTCAGTTCAATCGCTCAGTCACGTCCGACTCTTTGCGACCCCATGAATCGCAGCACACCAAGGCCTCCCTGTCCATCACCATCTCCCGGAGTTCACTCAGACTCAACATCCATCAAGTCGATGATGCCATCCAGCCATCTCATCCTCGGTCGTCCCCTTCTCCTCCTGCCCCCAGTCCCTCCCAGCATCAGAGTCTTTTCCAATGAGTCAACTCTTCGCATGAGGTGGCCAAAGTACTGGAGTTTCAGCTTTAGCATCATTCCTTCCAAAGAAATCCCAGGGCTGATCTCCTTTAGGATGGGCTGGTTGGATCTCCTTGCAGTCCAAGGGACTCAAGAGTCTTCTCCAACACCACAGTTCAAAAGCATCAATTCTTCGGCGCTCAGCTTTCTTCACAGTTCAACTCTCACATTCATACATGACCACAGGGAAAACCATAGCCTTGACTAGACGGGCCTTTGTTGGCAAAGTAATGTCTCTGCTTTTGAATATGCTATCTAGGTTGGTCATAACTTTTCTTCCAAGGAGTAAGCGTCTTTTAATTTCATGGCTGCAGTCACCATCTGCGGTGATTTTGGAGCCCAGAAAAATAAAGTCTGACACTGTTTCCGCTGTTTCCCCATCTATTTGCCATGAAGTGATGGGACCAGATGCCATGATCTTCGTTTTCTGAATGTTGAGCTTAAAGCCAACTGTTTCACTCTCCTCTTTCACTTTTATCAAGAGGCTTTTTAGTTCTCTCCAGTTTCTGCCATAAGGATGGTGTCATCTGCATATCTGAGGTTACTGATGGTGTCATCTGCGTATCTGAGGTTATTGATATTTCTCCTGGCAATCTTGATTCCAGCTTGTGCTTCTTCCAGCCCAGCGTTTCTCATGATGTATAGAAGTTAAATAAGCAGGGTGACAGTATACGGCCTTAACATACTCCTTTTCCTATTTGGAACCAGTCTGTTGTTCCATGTCCATGTCTTGCTTCCTGACCTGCATACAGGTTTCTCAAGAGGCAGGTCGGGTGGTCTTAGGACCCGCCCAAAGAGCCTCACTCCTGTTTGCAGTCAGAGTCCGCGCCCCTCGCAGCCCCATTGGCCTCTGGCTCTGACGGTGGGTCCCCTCTGGACACTCTCAGGAAGGGGGTCCCCCAGCCCATGAGCGTCTGTGTGACATAACAGGGTTGGCATCTCTGTGTCTCGGTGACCCCCTTCTACACATGCTCCGTGGCGGGCCCCCCCCCCCCC
>SJYW01005120.1:828635-842951 GCA_006410735.1 Raphicerus campestris
TCCTTCCAAAGAAATCCCAGGGCTGATCTCCTTTAGGATGGGCTGGTTGGATCTCCTTGCAGTCCAAGGGACTCAAGAGTCTTCTCCAACACCACAGTTCAAAAGCATCAATTCTTCGGCGCTCAGCTTTCTTCACAGTTCAACTCTCACATTCATACATGACCACAGGGAAAACCATAGCCTTGACTAGACGGGCCTTTGTTGGCAAAGTAATGTCTCTGCTTTTGAATATGCTATCTAGGTTGGTCATAACTTTTCTTCCAAGGAGTAAGCGTCTTTTAATTTCATGGCTGCAGTCACCATCTGCGGTGATTTTGGAGCCCAGAAAAATAAAGTCTGACACTGTTTCCGCTGTTTCCCCATCTATTTGCCATGAAGTGATGGGACCAGATGCCATGATCTTCGTTTTCTGAATGTTGAGCTTAAAGCCAACTGTTTCACTCTCCTCTTTCACTTTTATCAAGAGGCTTTTTAGTTCTCTCCAGTTTCTGCCATAAGGATGGTGTCATCTGCATATCTGAGGTTACTGATGGTGTCATCTGCGTATCTGAGGTTATTGATATTTCTCCTGGCAATCTTGATTCCAGCTTGTGCTTCTTCCAGCCCAGCGTTTCTCATGATGTATAGAAGTTAAATAAGCAGGGTGACAGTATACGGCCTTAACATACTCCTTTTCCTATTTGGAACCAGTCTGTTGTTCCATGTCCATGTCTTGCTTCCTGACCTGCATACAGGTTTCTCAAGAGGCAGGTCGGGTGGTCTTAGGACCCGCCCAAAGAGCCTCACTCCTGTTTGCAGTCAGAGTCCGCGCCCCTCGCAGCCCCATTGGCCTCTGGCTCTGACGGTGGGTCCCCTCTGGACACTCTCAGGAAGGGGGTCCCCCAGCCCATGAGCGTCTGTGTGACATAACAGGGTTGGCATCTCTGTGTCTCGGTGACCCCCTTCTACACATGCTCCGTGGCGGCCCCCCCCCCCAACCCGTCATCTGGCGCCCATGGGCTGTTCACATGCCCTGGCTGCTGTGAACATCTGGGTCTGAGTCTTGAGTGTGGACCAAGGTTTGCATTGCCCTTGGCAGGAATGGGGTTGCCAGGCTCTGCAGTACGTTTATGTCTAAGAGACAGCCAGGGGGCTTCCTGGGGTGGCAGCGCGGTTCCCGTTCTTTCCCCACGTTGTTCACGAGCCCATCCTCCCACTCAGCACCCTGCGGCCTCACAACTGGGCTCTGGGGCCTCGGTGAGCTGCAGCCGCCAGGGCCACGTTCTTCTGGGGGTGGTGCTCTCCTGCCGCTGCTGGGGTCCCCACGGCAGAGGCTCCAAAAGCTCCACCGCCCTGGGGGCGCCCCGGAGGCCCTCCCTCCCCGCCCTCACTGGGCGGATCTTGCGGTGCCGGCTCTGCGGCTGTTCGTGGTCGGGGGCCTCTCTAGAGGTGGGAGCTGGGTGGAGGTGGGGGGAGGCTTCCCGTGGCTGGTGTCGGGGCATCAGTGGCATCTTCTGGACCCTAGGGAGGAGGGGGAGCCACGTGCATCACGTCTGGACCCTAGGGAGGAGGGGGAGCCACGTGTGTCACGTCTGGACCCTAGGGAGGGAGGAGGGGGAGCCATGTGCTGTCACGTCTGGACTGCGGGAGGAGGGACAAGTCACGTGCGTCACGTCTGGACGCTGTGGGGAAGGGGAAGCCACGTGCGTCATGTCTGGACTGTTTCTGGGGGAGCCACGTGCTGTTACGTCGCTGGTGGCTGCTCCCTGGGCCGGGAGCAGAGTTCATGCAGCCTAGGTTCTGGTCCTGACAGCCGCTGACTGCTGTGTGTCCTCGGGTGACTCCCTTGGTCCCTCTGAGCTTCCGCTTCCATCCCGGGCAGAGGCTGTCCCTGAGCTGGCACAGCCTGCTGCGCTGGGCACTTGTGACCTCTGACTGGGGCCTGTGTGCCGGGAGACCAGGGCTGTCCAGGCCAAGAGGGGCTGCAGGGCCGCCGGACCACCTCCTTCCCCTCTGCCGGCGGGTGTGTGCGTCCAGCTCACTCCTTCTCACAGGCGGAGCTTCCATGTGGTCACCCCCAGGCTGGAGCCCGTTTTCCTGGTGCTCTCCCAGGCCTGGCTGGCCCTGCCCCGTCCGCTGCTTCCTGAGCCTGCAGCCAGCTGGTTCCAACGCTTGCTTTCTGCTCCCGTGCCGTCTGAGGGGGTCCTTGCAGTTCCGCCGTGAGGCCTCGCTGCAGCCATCGGCAGCTTTAATAAACTACTTTGCCTCCAAAGGAGAAAGAGAGAGACGATTTAAACTCTCGTCTCGCCCAAAGCAGACAAGTTGACTCGCAAACAGCTCAGTCAATAAAAGATGAGCTCTGGAAGCCTTTTGTCTCCGAGAGGGAGCTCGCCTTCTGGGGAGTTCATGTTCTGCGAGCCCACCACCAGGAGTTAATAATGTGTGCAGTGTGGGGTGGACAGAGCCAGAGCCTCCTGGAAGCGCCCCCCACTCGGGCCAGTGTCCGCTGGCCAGCAGCTCACAGCCACCGCCCCGGGCTCCTCCCCACCCGAGCCAGCAGCCCAGGGCCCCGTCATCCTCTGCTCCCCGGGGTCCTCTGCTCTGGCGGGCTCCCTGCAGGGCATGTGTGGAAGCCACTGGAAATGTGTCAGCCAGTGTGTTCTCACACTCTTCGCTGGGGTCTAAGGTGCTTGTCCTCCAGGTGGTCTCGGGCTCTGGCGTGTGTGTGAATGTGTGCAGAAGAGCGTGTACGTGTGTGTGCGCGCGCGCGAGCACATGTCAGCACATGAGCGTATCTCCAGGTGCTTTGCTTGTGACTGCCAGAGGCCGTTTCCCTGTCCGTGAGGTGGGGGTGCACGTGGTGATGCCTCATGGGGTGCTTGCAAAACTTGAGACCAGCTGGTGCGTGCCGAGGGAGCCTCGGCTGGCTGGACAAGCAGCAGTCGCGAGCCGTGCACCCAGGTGCCCCCCGTGGGGGCTTTAGGTGGGAGATGTGGGTGGTCGACAACCAAGTAGGTGAGTAAGTCAACAGAGGGCAGCGAGTTCCACGAGGGGAACCCCACCAAGCATGGGCCCCCAGAGGCTGTGCTGGGGCCTCGGCAGGGGCCAGCCTTGTGCCAAGGCAGCCCAGACGCAGGGTGGTCCTCACTGCAGGGCTGGCTCTGCTGGGGGGCGTCTGGGGGCCCACCCGGCTCCCTCACTGTCTGTCTGGGTGGCGCTGGGCAGCGCACTGGCCTCCGGGCCTGACCCCATGTCTACCCCACCCAGGCCTATGTGGGTCCGGGGGGCAGGCTGAGGCTATCTGTTCCTGAAGGAGCCAGTGGGTCTGCGCTTGGCACAGCTCGGGCTGGGGGACAGGCCCCACCCACTGGGGCCCCGCTGCCGTGTCTCGGCGGTGGGGGAGGCTGGCTTCCCGGGAGTGTGGTATCGCATCCGCACCCGCCTGTCACCCCAGGACTCTCCCACCCCGTAATCTGGTGGACTGTAATTGCTGGTGTCTTTTCAGATCATTTCTGTGCAAGGTGACAAGCTGCTTGCCGAGTGAGCAGTTAACCACACAGTGAGGCCCGTTTGAAAGCCGGCACCGCGCTCACCAGGGCGGGCGTCTGCCAGGCAGCCTGGCGGTAGGCACGCGTGCCGCTCATCTGCATGTAATTCCAGGGCCGGGTCTCCTCTCTCGCATGAAACGTGCAATTTCCTGCCCCACAGGGGGCCTGGACTCATGGCGGAGAGACTGTTTGGGGCCCTCTGGCAGCAGGAGGCTCTGGCCAGTGAGTCCAGGTCTCGGCCTCGCTGAAGCCAGCAGTTGGAAGGGTGTGCCCGGCTTCCCCCTCTGGAAAGGTGTCCGGCCTGGGCGCTGTGTCGGGAGGGCAGCGTGGAACTGCCAGGCCGGCCGCGAGCCCCTCAGCACTTGCGGCCCACGTGGGCTTCTCTGCCACCTCTCCCACCTCCTCCCCCAGTGGGAGGCTCTGCCATGTCGAGGGGCAGGCCTTGCTCTGCTGTGAAGGAGCCCCACTCGTGGAGCTCGGCGTCCACAGACGCCCCACCGTCTCCCCACGCCAGGTGGCCCGCGGGGCCGGGGCGCTCACCCAGTCCCAGCCCTGCAGTGCCGGCTCCCGTGGTGGCTAATAAAATGGCATCAATATTTGATGCCTAATTATTAAATATTTAAAAATGTAAAACTGAACTAGTTTAGGCATTCCCAGACATGAATAATTCAGCCCTGGCAGTGGCCCCGCGTGGGGCCTGAGCAGAGCCAGCGGTGCTCGCGGCCCGCAGGGGCCCGAGGCCGAGCATCCAGAGCCCGCGGAGAGCCCTGCTCCCCGGGTGGACCGCCCTCCATCTGAGCCACCGGCCAGGGCAGTCGGGAGAGCCGGTCCGCCCCTGTCCCCAGCCTTGGCCTCCCCATCGCAGAGCCAGCCATGCTCCCCGCCTCCTGTGGATGCGCCAAGACCACAGAGGCTGCTCCTGGTGAGAGGCGTGGAGCTGGGCGCCCATCACTCCCGCTGTGGCTGCCCCTGCTATGCCCTGGGGCACAGGCTGTGTGTGAGCGTGGGAGCTGGTGGTCCCAGCTCTTGGAAAGCAGACGGTGCCCCCCCAGCCCGAGTCCTGCCCCCCACCACCACCACTGCTGGGCAGCCCCGAAGGCCTTCCTCTTGCTGTCTCTCGGGTGTCCTGGAAGTGGGCCCTTTTACACAGAGAGATGCTCTTTCTAACGATGAAGAATTCAACCTTTTGTTGCTTTTATAAATCTTGAAGATCTCAGCATTACCTAAGTGTTTTTTATTCACTTTTGAGAAAGAAAAATGATTCTGTCCTGAGTCCCCAAAGGACAGTTTCAGAAGCTACTTCTGAGCCCTAAACAGCATTGCTGCAGGAGCCCAGCCCACAACGCAGCCCGCAGGGGCCTGTCCTGGCCAGCTCAGGGGCCCCCTGCTGTGGCAGCCACCTGCCCAGGGGCCTGTCCCCGGCCAGCTCAGGCACACCCCCCCCCCACCCGCCGCTGTGGCAGCCACCCGCCCAGGGGTCCGTTCACTGGGTCAGGGTGGGGAGGCCGCTGGGGGCTGGTCTCAGTGCCATCAGCACCCCCTCCCGTCCGGGGCCCCTAGCTGCCTGGGGCTTTCATCACCATCGTCTCAGGGACAGAATCCCTTCGGAGCGCCTGTGGTCGCCTCATGCTGCCCTGATGGCCTGGGCAGCATCCTGGGAAGGGCGTGAGTGACCCTCTGAGAAGGGCGTGGGCCGTGCCATGACTGGCCACGTTCCTTTCGGTTGAAACGCGTGGCGCCCTGTGGGGACACACGAGTCTCACCCCCTCCGGGGCTCCTCTTGTTTCTCTGCCCTCCGCTGGCCTCACACTCCCGCAGTCCCAGGCCCTGCACGCTTCCCGGCGCTTAGACCACAGCCCGTCAAGGGGGGCTGGCCTCCCTGGGTGGCGTCCCCTGCTGTCAGCTCCTGCCCTGCCGTCCATGCTCCCCTTCCCCTGCTGTTCCCAGCCCATTGCATGTCCAGGGGCTGCGGACAGCGGGGCGGGGCGGGGCTTCTTGGAGCCCGTCATCTGCCCTCGGGCCCCGGGCCGGCGGAGCCGGTTTCCGCACAGCTTTGTGGCCCCTCGACGGGTCGCTGGTCAGTCCTGCCTGCGGTCCTGGGACTTGGAGCTCGTGTGGATCCGGCTCCTGCTCCCTGTAGGCTGTGGCGTGTTGTGCGCCCGTCTGGCTGGAAGGCGGGGCCTCTGCTTCCAGAGGCCTCTGTGTAGTCTCCTTGACGTCCTCTCCTGCCCACCCTCTGAAATCTCCGTGTAAAGTCCCCGCCAGCTCGGTGCCGGGCCCCCCAGGGTCGCTGGTCGCATCCTGTCTTTGCTCTTTCCCGCCTGTCTTGCGTGTTTCTGGGAGGCGTCCTCTGCCATCTGAGCCCCTCCCCACCACCCGCAGGAGCCTGGGCCCTGCCGTGGGGCGGCCTCTCTCACGAGGCCCATCTTGTTGCCCATCTCTGTCCCTCCAGGTTGCCTTATTCTCGTCTTACGTTAGAAGTTCCTGTGCGTCCAGTGGCCTGGGCGTGCTTCAGTAGATGCTTCCTCTGGGTGGGTGGGGGTAGGAGGCTGGCCGGGCCCTCCCTCTGGGGCTCCTTTACTAGACACCGGTGTGGCCCCCACCCACTTTCCGGAAGGGCCACTGCCCAGCTGCTGGGGTTGGGGGGCTCAGCAGGGAGCTCTGCTGCCAGGCCCCCTCACTCTCCCCACCAGGCACAGAGAGACCCCTTACTCCCCCTCACCAGGCACAGAGAGACCTCCTTACTACCCCCAGGACCAGAGGCCCCCTCACTCCCCCCAGGACCAGAGAGTGACCCCCTCAGCCTCTCCCCACCACAAGGCGCAGAGAGCTGGGGAGGCCCTCTCTGGCTGTGCTGGTCAGTGGGACTTGGGGGAGACCGTCCCCGCCACGGGTGTGTGTCTTGGGAGCATCTTGTGGGCATCTCGGGAACGGAGCATCTGAAATGGGCCTGGGGGCCTGAAGCTGGGCTCTGTCTCCTCCCAGGGAGTTGGATCCCCTGGGGCAGGAGGAGCGGGGTGACGCCCTCACTAGGACCTTCAGACCCCGGCTCCCCAGACTGAGCACAGGCCGCCCATGGGCACAGCTCAGGCCCACTGGTGGGGTCAGGAGAATGGCTCAGCTCAGGGGAGACTGCAGGCTGTAAGGAAGGAGGTGCGGGACGGCCAGGCGGGTCCCGCACCACAACCCAGGGCCCTCTCAGCCGCACCTGCTGCCCGGGCTGGTGGGGAGGCCAGGGCCCCTGGGCAGGGCCTGGGGCTTGGGGCTGAGGCTTTGGTCCCTTGCACAGCTGAGTGGCCTTGGGGAGCTCGTGGGGGTGAGGGCTGGTTGGGGGACAGGCAGGAGCTCAGCCTGCAAGTGAGATCTGGGGGAGTGAGGGCTGGGGCGGGAGCTCAGCGAGCCTGGCAGCTGCTGGCTGCTGGCTGCTGTCTCCTGTCGGCCAAGAGTGTCCATCGCCAGCAGTCAGGCCCGAGGCCGGCCTGGGCCCTGGTGGGATGATGGCTGTGACTGTGCTGTGAGCTTGGGTCCCCAGTCCCGCCAGGGGAGGCCTCTGCTCGCTCTGGGAGAGGCTGGGCCAGAGCGATGCTCTTTCCACAGAGGAAGGCCTATCTTTTATTTATTTAATCCAAGCCATTCTGTGAATTATTCATTCACATTTATGTAAGCGATTGAGCTACACGGATCGTGGGAGCAGGTTAAGACACTGACTCTGCCCCGAATCAAAGGGGCCGTCCCCTGGGTCCTCCCTGGACCCGCCCACTCAACGGGCTCTGCCACGCCTAGCCTGCCCCCGTGGACCAGGCCACCTGGGGCCAGGTGCCCTCGGCCTGTAGGACGCTGCCCCAAGCCCTACATCCTGGCCTCGCCTTGAAGGTCCACGGCAGGTCCCCAGGCAGCAGGTGGCTCAGGTTACCCGCCTGCTTGTGGGGTCTTTCGGCGCTGGAACAGGCTGCGTCTGCAGACAGCGGGCGCTGCTCATGGCCGGGCTGCATGCGTCTGGCGTCCGAGAGCTCATGGGTGGTGCAGCCTGTGTCCCGGGCGAGACGCCTGCACGAGCTTGGCCGTGAGCGCTTCCTCCAGAGCAGGCATCCCCCCGTTAATGGCCAGTCCTCGGTGGCTCGGCTGCAGGACGAGGGGAGAACCTGGGGTTAGAGTGGCCGGCTGCCTTTCTAACTTCGGAGTCTGGTTACTCGGTCGATCAAGGGCCCTGTCCCCAGGCTGGGCTCTGGAGTGAGGGCGGCCCTCAGTCCTTCCGGGCGGGAGGCCATCCAGGAGCACAGGGGCCATGGAGAGGCCTTGTGTCAAGGTCCCTGGTTTGGGGCCGGGGTGGCAGCTGCCAGACTGCCCCAGCACGGCAGGCTGTGGAGGTGACACCCGGGAAGTGTGCTAGAACCCTGGCGTGCTGCGGAGTCTGCGTGGGTCCTGAGGTCTGGGGCGAGAGGCCCCCGCCTCTGACGTGGATCTGCGGCCAGTGGTCGGTCACTGGAGTCCAGCTTGTGAAGTGGGGGGCCCCTGCACGCACCTCGTGGCCCCGGTGGCTGCTGAGTGTGTTGGGGCCTGTCCAGTGGCTGGCACCCTCCCCCCCAGCAGCGCCCAGCCCGTAGCCCCGCTCAGTCCACCCTAATCCTCAACACGGCTGCATCCCCGACGACCCCTGGAACCAGTGTTGGAGGGGGAGGGGGGATCTCTCTCCCTGGAATGCAGGCTCCCTGCCCTCCTGACCTGTCGCCGCTTCTGGAAGAGACCCTGATGGCATCTGTTCATCTGAAAGCCCCCCAGGGCACACACACCTGCACCAGATGCCCTGGGTCCTCAGGGTCAGTCTGGGGTGGGGTCGGTCCTGGGGGAGGGCAGGCCACGCACTAGGCTGAGCCTGGAGGCCTGGGGTCCCGCACCCCTGGCAGCGTTGGGCCTCACGGGCGACTCGCGTGCACCAGTGTAGCGGCTCGCTAATGATGGGGCTGAGCCGAGGTTTAAGTCACGGGACAGCACCTGGGGGGGCCACTCGGGTAACCGCTGTGCACGCTCCTGGCAGCTTCGCATAGCTGCTTTCTCCCCCTGCAGCCCTGCACCTTGGGGAGGGGGGCGGCAGGTGGGCCCGAGGGCCCTGCCCTGAGCTGTCCAGTTAGGACAGGGCCCAGGGTGCCCTGCCCGACCCCACACCCAGGGAGCCTGTCTTCTCCCAACGTCTGGTCTCCAGGAGGCCAGCCAGGGAACCACGGGCAGCGTGATTCCAGATCTCCGGATGACCTCCACTCCCATGGCCCCCATGCCCGTGCTTCTCGGTGGCGGCCTGGGAAGTGTTTGCCACTCCCCGGGCTGATGGGACAGACCCAGGGCTGGGGTGCGGGGTGGGGGTCCCCGTCTGGGCCCAGAGGAGGGGTGAGCCTGCCTGCTGCCCAGCGCATCGTCCTTGTTGGGAGCCGCGTGTGGCCGCCTGGCCCTGGGCATGGCGTGCGCCCCCCCTCACCCCTCAGTCGATGCCCTGCTGCCCCTGAGTGTCCTCCTGAGACCCCGGGGAGCTGACTGCCTCTCCCTCCCCGCAGAGCTGAAGAAGCAGGTGGAGAGCGCAGAGCTGAAGAACCAGCGGCTGAAGGAGGTCTTCCAGACCAAGATCCAGGAGTTCCGGAAAGTGTGCTACACGCTGACGGGCTACCAGGTGGACATCACCACGGAGAACCAGTACCGGCTGACCTCCATGTACGCCGAGCAGAAGGCCGACTGCCTCATCTTCAAGGTGGGACGCAGTGCCGCCCCGGGCCCCTCTGCCCTCTCCCGCAGTGTCCGCCCCCCCTGGGGGCCAGGGCTCCGCGTTACAGTGCCCTCTGGGGGNCCATCAGCACCCCCTCCCGTCCGGGGCCCCTAGCTGCCTGGGGCTTTCATCACCATCGTCTCAGGGACAGAATCCCTTCGGAGCGCCTGTGGTCGCCTCATGCTGCCCTGATGGCCTGGGCAGCATCCTGGGAAGGGCGTGAGTGACCCTCTGAGAAGGGCGTGGGCCGTGCCATGACTGGCCACGTTCCTTTCGGTTGAAACGCGTGGCGCCCTGTGGGGACACACGAGTCTCACCCCCTCCGGGGCTCCTCTTGTTTCTCTGCCCTCCGCTGGCCTCACACTCCCGCAGTCCCAGGCCCTGCACGCTTCCCGGCGCTTAGACCACAGCCCGTCAAGGGGGGCTGGCCTCCCTGGGTGGCGTCCCCTGCTGTCAGCTCCTGCCCTGCCGTCCATGCTCCCCTTCCCCTGCTGTTCCCAGCCCATTGCATGTCCAGGGGCTGCGGACAGCGGGGCGGGGCGGGGCTTCTTGGAGCCCGTCATCTGCCCTCGGGCCCCGGGCCGGCGGAGCCGGTTTCCGCACAGCTTTGTGGCCCCTCGACGGGTCGCTGGTCAGTCCTGCCTGCGGTCCTGGGACTTGGAGCTCGTGTGGATCCGGCTCCTGCTCCCTGTAGGCTGTGGCGTGTTGTGCGCCCGTCTGGCTGGAAGGCGGGGCCTCTGCTTCCAGAGGCCTCTGTGTAGTCTCCTTGACGTCCTCTCCTGCCCACCCTCTGAAATCTCCGTGTAAAGTCCCCGCCAGCTCGGTGCCGGGCCCCCCAGGGTCGCTGGTCGCATCCTGTCTTTGCTCTTTCCCGCCTGTCTTGCGTGTTTCTGGGAGGCGTCCTCTGCCATCTGAGCCCCTCCCCACCACCCGCAGGAGCCTGGGCCCTGCCGTGGGGCGGCCTCTCTCACGAGGCCCATCTTGTTGCCCATCTCTGTCCCTCCAGGTTGCCTTATTCTCGTCTTACGTTAGAAGTTCCTGTGCGTCCAGTGGCCTGGGCGTGCTTCAGTAGATGCTTCCTCTGGGTGGGTGGGGGTAGGAGGCTGGCCGGGCCCTCCCTCTGGGGCTCCTTTACTAGACACCGGTGTGGCCCCCACCCACTTTCCGGAAGGGCCACTGCCCAGCTGCTGGGGTTGGGGGGCTCAGCAGGGAGCTCTGCTGCCAGGCCCCCTCACTCTCCCCACCAGGCACAGAGAGACCCCTTACTCCCCCTCACCAGGCACAGAGAGACCTCCTTACTACCCCCAGGACCAGAGGCCCCCTCACTCCCCCCAGGACCAGAGAGTGACCCCCTCAGCCTCTCCCCACCACAAGGCGCAGAGAGCTGGGGAGGCCCTCTCTGGCTGTGCTGGTCAGTGGGACTTGGGGGAGACCGTCCCCGCCACGGGTGTGTGTCTTGGGAGCATCTTGTGGGCATCTCGGGAACGGAGCATCTGAAATGGGCCTGGGGGCCTGAAGCTGGGCTCTGTCTCCTCCCAGGGAGTTGGATCCCCTGGGGCAGGAGGAGCGGGGTGACGCCCTCACTAGGACCTTCAGACCCCGGCTCCCCAGACTGAGCACAGGCCGCCCATGGGCACAGCTCAGGCCCACTGGTGGGGTCAGGAGAATGGCTCAGCTCAGGGGAGACTGCAGGCTGTAAGGAAGGAGGTGCGGGACGGCCAGGCGGGTCCCGCACCACAACCCAGGGCCCTCTCAGCCGCACCTGCTGCCCGGGCTGGTGGGGAGGCCAGGGCCCCTGGGCAGGGCCTGGGGCTTGGGGCTGAGGCTTTGGTCCCTTGCACAGCTGAGTGGCCTTGGGGAGCTCGTGGGGGTGAGGGCTGGTTGGGGGACAGGCAGGAGCTCAGCCTGCAAGTGAGATCTGGGGGAGTGAGGGCTGGGGCGGGAGCTCAGCGAGCCTGGCAGCTGCTGGCTGCTGGCTGCTGTCTCCTGTCGGCCAAGAGTGTCCATCGCCAGCAGTCAGGCCCGAGGCCGGCCTGGGCCCTGGTGGGATGATGGCTGTGACTGTGCTGTGAGCTTGGGTCCCCAGTCCCGCCAGGGGAGGCCTCTGCTCGCTCTGGGAGAGGCTGGGCCAGAGCGATGCTCTTTCCACAGAGGAAGGCCTATCTTTTATTTATTTAATCCAAGCCATTCTGTGAATTATTCATTCACATTTATGTAAGCGATTGAGCTACACGGATCGTGGGAGCAGGTTAAGACACTGACTCTGCCCCGAATCAAAGGGGCCGTCCCCTGGGTCCTCCCTGGACCCGCCCACTCAACGGGCTCTGCCACGCCTAGCCTGCCCCCGTGGACCAGGCCACCTGGGGCCAGGTGCCCTCGGCCTGTAGGACGCTGCCCCAAGCCCTACATCCTGGCCTCGCCTTGAAGGTCCACGGCAGGTCCCCAGGCAGCAGGTGGCTCAGGTTACCCGCCTGCTTGTGGGGTCTTTCGGCGCTGGAACAGGCTGCGTCTGCAGACAGCGGGCGCTGCTCATGGCCGGGCTGCATGCGTCTGGCGTCCGAGAGCTCATGGGTGGTGCAGCCTGTGTCCCGGGCGAGACGCCTGCACGAGCTTGGCCGTGAGCGCTTCCTCCAGAGCAGGCATCCCCCCGTTAATGGCCAGTCCTCGGTGGCTCGGCTGCAGGACGAGGGGAGAACCTGGGGTTAGAGTGGCCGGCTGCCTTTCTAACTTCGGAGTCTGGTTACTCGGTCGATCAAGGGCCCTGTCCCCAGGCTGGGCTCTGGAGTGAGGGCGGCCCTCAGTCCTTCCGGGCGGGAGGCCATCCAGGAGCACAGGGGCCATGGAGAGGCCTTGTGTCAAGGTCCCTGGTTTGGGGCCGGGGTGGCAGCTGCCAGACTGCCCCAGCACGGCAGGCTGTGGAGGTGACACCCGGGAAGTGTGCTAGAACCCTGGCGTGCTGCGGAGTCTGCGTGGGTCCTGAGGTCTGGGGCGAGAGGCCCCCGCCTCTGACGTGGATCTGCGGCCAGTGGTCGGTCACTGGAGTCCAGCTTGTGAAGTGGGGGGCCCCTGCACGCACCTCGTGGCCCCGGTGGCTGCTGAGTGTGTTGGGGCCTGTCCAGTGGCTGGCACCCTCCCCCCCAGCAGCGCCCAGCCCGTAGCCCCGCTCAGTCCACCCTAATCCTCAACACGGCTGCATCCCCGACGACCCCTGGAACCAGTGTTGGAGGGGGAGGGGGGATCTCTCTCCCTGGAATGCAGGCTCCCTGCCCTCCTGACCTGTCGCCGCTTCTGGAAGAGACCCTGATGGCATCTGTTCATCTGAAAGCCCCCCAGGGCACACACACCTGCACCAGATGCCCTGGGTCCTCAGGGTCAGTCTGGGGTGGGGTCGGTCCTGGGGGAGGGCAGGCCACGCACTAGGCTGAGCCTGGAGGCCTGGGGTCCCGCACCCCTGGCAGCGTTGGGCCTCACGGGCGACTCGCGTGCACCAGTGTAGCGGCTCGCTAATGATGGGGCTGAGCCGAGGTTTAAGTCACGGGACAGCACCTGGGGGGGCCACTCGGGTAACCGCTGTGCACGCTCCTGGCAGCTTCGCATAGCTGCTTTCTCCCCCTGCAGCCCTGCACCTTGGGGAGGGGGGCGGCAGGTGGGCCCGAGGGCCCTGCCCTGAGCTGTCCAGTTAGGACAGGGCCCAGGGTGCCCTGCCCGACCCCACACCCAGGGAGCCTGTCTTCTCCCAACGTCTGGTCTCCAGGAGGCCAGCCAGGGAACCACGGGCAGCGTGATTCCAGATCTCCGGATGACCTCCACTCCCATGGCCCCCATGCCCGTGCTTCTCGGTGGCGGCCTGGGAAGTGTTTGCCACTCCCCGGGCTGATGGGACAGACCCAGGGCTGGGGTGCGGGGTGGGGGTCCCCGTCTGGGCCCAGAGGAGGGGTGAGCCTGCCTGCTGCCCAGCGCATCGTCCTTGTTGGGAGCCGCGTGTGGCCGCCTGGCCCTGGGCATGGCGTGCGCCCCCCCTCACCCCTCAGTCGATGCCCTGCTGCCCCTGAGTGTCCTCCTGAGACCCCGGGGAGCTGACTGCCTCTCCCTCCCCGCAGAGCTGAAGAAGCAGGTGGAGAGCGCAGAGCTGAAGAACCAGCGGCTGAAGGAGGTCTTCCAGACCAAGATCCAGGAGTTCCGGAAAGTGTGCTACACGCTGACGGGCTACCAGGTGGACATCACCACGGAGAACCAGTACCGGCTGACCTCCATGTACGCCGAGCAGAAGGCCGACTGCCTCATCTTCAAGGTGGGACGCAGTGCCGCCCCGGGCCCCTCTGCCCTCTCCCGCAGTGTCCGCCCCCCCTGGGGGCCAGGGCTCCGCGTTACAGTGCCCTCTGGGGGCTGAGGAACAGGGTGAAAGTCAGGGAGGGGCCTTCACTGCAGATGCAGCTGGATGGCGGTGGGCAGGCCCAGGGAGAAAGCCCCGACCCCGCGCTACCCCGCGGCCAAGCCCCGGGGAGGGCTTTCGGCCGACGGGTGGCTTTGGCTCCACCTCACCCGGCAGTGGGAAGTCTAAGCAGCTAGCGCACCTCCGCCCTCTTGCTGGACCCCAGGGCGCTGAGTCGGGCGGGAGCCCGGTGCTCAGCACGGCCCCCTGCCTGCCGGCTCAGAGCACGTGCAGAGTGTGGGCCGAGGGAGGGACCCAGAGAGTAGGTGGCCGGCGGGGCCCTGCTCTCCAGGCGGAGCGCCCGTCTCACCCGACTGGGACTCAGGGCCTGTCTTGCCTGTCCCAGGGGGTCAGAAGGATTCCCAGCCAGCCGAGCTCCACAGAAGGGTCTCGGGGGAGCTGGCGGGAGCGGAGGCTGGCCCTGCTGCCTGGGACAGACACAGGCTCCTGGGACCGCAGGTCCAGCTGAGGAATGACCACAGGCGACAGCAGCCTCTGTGGTTGACTGTGTTTCCCAGAGGTGGTTTCTCAGGCAGCAGGGGTGCTGGAGGCGGAGTTAGAAACAGCCGTGCTGTCGCAGGTGGGGGCGTAGGTGTGCAGAGGGG
>SJYW01005120.1:888835-931285 GCA_006410735.1 Raphicerus campestris
GTGCCCTCTCACCACAGCCTGCTCCAACCCGGCCTGGCTGGGACCAGGCAGGTGAGCCTGAGAGGCCCAGCTCTCATGAAATAAAGGTCCCCTCAGCACCCCAGCCCCACACTGCGTGTCATCTGAGCCCCAGGGCTGGGGCCCTCCGTCCTGCGGGCCAGCCCCTGACCCAGACTCAACCATGGGCGCTGACCTTGACTGTGTGCCTCAGACAGACACAGCCCGGCTCTGTCCAGGGTCACCGTGAGGTCGGCCCAGGCCCTCCTGCTGGAACCCAGAGCCCCCAGCTGGTCCAGCTACACTACAGCCTGGGGTTGCCATTCCCTCTTCTCAGATGAGAAGGCCTCGGCCTGGCGCGTGGACTGGCCTCCCAGGGCCCCCAGCTGCTCTGAACTGGACTCTGGTCCAGCTGGCCGTGCCGCTCCCCTCCTGTCAGACACTCTGGGGGCCTCACGCACAGCCAGGCGCCCCAGCACCAGCCCTCAGGAGTGGGGGGTGGGGCTTTGTGCCCGGCTGCGCTCGCAGCATTGGGACGGAAGCAGCACTGCTGAGCCGTCGGGGGTGGGGCCCCTGCACAGCGAGGCTGGCAGACATCCAAGGGGTTCCGCTCCCTGGGGCCCCGCCCCCCACACCCCCAGCTCCCTGGGGCCCCAGACGCATCAGCACAGCACCTGGTGATCCCCTAGGCTCTGCAACCCTCCTCAGGCAGTTGGGCTGGGGTTCTGAGGCCTGTGGGCCCCCTCCTGCCTCCCCTCAGGAGCCCCAAACCCTTGATGCTGACTTTCTCCCACTTCACAGGAGGCAAGGTCCCACAGTGGGGGCTCTGGGGACCAGGCTCTGACACTGTCCCGTCCCTTGCCCCCTCACCCCATGGAGAGCTCTCTGGAGAGCTGGGCTGAGCCCAGGCATGGGAGAGATGTGTATAAGAGACAGGGAAGGGCCGCCCCGGGGGCAGGGAGACGGGGGGTCCAGGCTGGGAGGAGGAACGGCAGGGTCTGCCCCCGCCCCTGGCCAGGCAGACAGACGCAGCTGCCCTCCACCCACCCTCAGCCTGCGCAGGGCCCACAGCTACAGGAGAACCAGCCCCTCTGACATTTAGGGAAGACTCGGAATCAAGAGCAGAAGGCAGAAATGAAAGGATTTTCTCGGTAAAGGTCAGAGTGGTTTCTTGTATTTTTGTGTAAAAACAGTCTGTGTTGGGCTCTGACAGGGCTAAGTGGGCAGCTGAACAGGGCCGCCCGGCGGGGGGTGCCCGCGGCTGCGTCGGCGCTCGGGGACGGGGTGGGGGCGTCCAAGGGCAGCGGGCACGGCCTCTGCGGGGTATGAGGGCTAGTTTTGGGGGGCCCTGACCTGTGGCACCCAGTGTTTAGAGGGAAGCCTGTCCGCGTCAGCAACAGACGCTGCGAGAGGACCTGAGCTGCACAGGTGAGCAGGCGCTCGGGGCGTGGGCCGCCCCTCAGCGGGGCCTGCACAGGGGCACGGGCCACCCCTCGGAGGGACAGGCCCACATGGGCCATCGGGGCCCCAGGGAGGGTGGAGTGTCTTGGGAGGAGTGGGCACTGCCCAGGCCATTCTCCTGCCCTGCACGCCTCGCTGCGGCGGCTCCCCCCGCGAGCCACCCGCGTCGCTATATGCACAGAGCTCCTCCCGTGTCTGGATCGGGCCGTCCATGGCCACAGTGTGGGCCTGCTTGCTTGCCGGCGGCCATCCATGTCTTGCTGTCATGCTGAACGCTGCTGCCGTGGACAGTCCCAAGCCAGGCCCGTGTGGACGTGCTCTCACTTCTCTCGGGCACATGCCCAGGAGTGGCATCGCAGATCCTCAGGGTTCTTTCCTGAGGAACTGCCAAGCGGTCAGCACAGCGCCCACACCAGCACAGTCCTTGTGGTCTGGGTTAGACGGTCCCTGCAGACCTCGGAAGGGTCTCACATGGGCTTCACTTGCATTTCCCTGAAGACAGACAGCATTGTGGCCGTTGGTCTGTGTTCTGAGGGAACGTCGGTTCAGACCGTTCCGCTGCTTTCTCGTTGGGTCACTTGTCTTTTTTTCGTTGGTTGGAAGAGTCGCAGGTGTGTGCTGCACGTGGTCCTGTAACAGACGCCTGGCCTGGGAGGGGGCATGTTGCAGGGTCTCCACGGCTCGGAGGAGTGTACGTGGGCCCCAGGCAGCTTTCCAGTGGCCGTTACAGGACTGGTGGGCTGGGCGCCCACAAGCTGAGGCAGAGCTGGGGTTCCGCTGGCAGGCGGGTTTGGGGTGAGAAGGAGCTGCCTGGGAAGGAGGGGTCTCTAGAGTGGTACATGTCACCAGGGTATCCCAGCCCCGGATTCTCCAGGTGGAGTGGCGCCCGGCGTCCTCTGGGCAGGGGTGGAGCCCCAGGTTCTCCAGGTGGAGTGCCGTCCGTGGTCCTCTGGGCAGGGGTGGAGCCTCGGGTTCTCCAGGTGGAGCCCCACCCTGCGTCCTCTGAGCAGGGGTGGAGCTGCCTGGGGCAGGTGGGCAGGCTGGGCGGGTGGCTGCTCCGCTGGGGGAAGAACAGGGCTGCCGGCCACAGGACCCTATCTGATCCCTGATGGCCTCTCCCCAGGCCTGCACCCCCGGCTCTCCCAGACCCCAGCAGGCAGCCTCCGCCTGCCCCTGGGTGCTGCCTGCGGCAGGGCGCGGTCACGTGAGCCCTGCCCGAGTGTTCGGGCACCTTTGGGCCTCCATCCACCCCCAGTAGCCGAGCACCCAGGCTTGGCTCTGCTCAGACTTGCCTGGTGACCCCAGCTAGCCCCAAGATGTCTCCAAGCTCACATGTGAGGGGCTGACCAGCTAGTCTGGGGGCCCCTGCCCTGTGGCCCAGTGTTTAGAGAGGGCCTGTCTTCCTTTCTGGTACTTCTACAACTTCAGCTGACGTTTATATAAAGAAGCATGGAAGGAATCAACCCCTTGGCTCTCCAGGATGCCTGGCCCCCACCTACCGCCTGCAGGAAGCCCTCCAGGAAGGGGTGGCCCCCAGCAGACCCTCAGCTGGGAGCCCTCCACTCCTGCCTGAAGCCTCACAGCCAGGAAGGACAGGATCTGAGCCTGGACCGGTGGGCTGGTGGGCACCGGAGACGGCCCCACAGAGACCCCACCCCTGCCGTGCGGCCGGCCCGAGGGCAGTGGGTGAGGGAGGCCCTGCTCCGCGGCCCCTCGGCCACCCCCTCCTCACTGGGCACAGCCCGTGAGTAAGACCTGCCTCAGACTATGTGTGGCCAGTACGGGGCCTTCACGCCCGGCTCCAGGTGTTCTCACAAGGGTGGGGGTGCTGGGTGGGCTGACCTGGGGGAGCTGGCGAGCTGGAATCCACATGCCCATCTGCTTCTGGACCCTAGAGAGGGGGTGAGACCCTGCCCGTGAGGCCTGAGGCTCAGCCTCGCCCGCGGGCATGTGCCTGGACCTGGGGCCTTGGTGGGGGGTTGTCTGCCCGGCCCCCACGTGCTGACGCGTCTCGTGTCCCCCTCAGGCCGCGGGCCCCTCAGGAGCCAAGATGCAGCTGCTGGAGACGGCGTTCTCGCGGACGGTGCCGGGGCTCATCGAGCTGCACCTGCTGCAACAGGACAGCATCCCTGCCTTCCTCAGCGCCCTGACCCTCGACCTCTTCAGCCGCCAGACGCTGGCCTAGCCCCCGGCCCCAGCCTCGGAGTGGGGAGCGGGCAGCCGGCAGGAGCCCCACGGGCGGTTCCTTGGGTCCCTGCCCCCACCGGCCGGCAGGCCCCACTCACCCCTGCGCGGCCCCCCAGGCCTGGCCCAGCCTCGGCCCCAGCAGGGCCTCGTGCCTCCCAGCCTGGTGGGGATGCCCGACCATCGCCCTGCACCCTGCCCGAGCTCAGGTCCCAGGGGCGCACCTCTGGCCGGTTTAGGGCTGGTTAAGCAGCTCAGGGTGGCCCGCTCCCCGAGCCCTGAGCCCACGCCCTCGCCCACCTCCTCAGCCCCTGTCCTGCGGTGCAGCGGGCGGGGGGGGTCGGAGTTCTGTGGCCAGCTCCCCGCCCCTCCCCACAGTGCCCTCTCACCACAGCCTGCTCCAACCCGGCCTGGCTGGGACCAGGCAGGTGAGCCTGAGAGGCCCAGCTCTCATGAAATAAAGGTCCCCTCAGCACCCCAGCCCCACACTGCGTGTCATCTGAGCCCCAGGGCTGGGGCCCTCCGTCCTGCGGGCCAGCCCCTGACCCAGACTCAACCATGGGCGCTGACCTTGACTGTGTGCCTCGGACAGACACAGCCCGGCTCTGTCCAGGGTCACCGTGAGGTCGGCCCAGGCCCTCCTGCTGGAACCCAGAGCCCCCAGCTGGTCCAGCTACACTACAGCCTGGGGTTGCCATTCCCTCTTCTCAGATGAGAAGGCCTCGGCCTGGCGCGTGGACTGGCCTCCCAGGGCCCCCAGCTGCTCTGAACTGGACTCTGGTCCAGCTGGCCGTGCCGCTCCCCTCCTGTCAGACACTCTGGGGGCCTCACGCACAGCCAGGCGCCCCAGCACCAGCCCTCAGGGGTGGGGGGTGGGGCTTTGTGCCCGGCTGCGCTCGCAGCATTGGGACGGAAGCAGCACTGCTGAGCCGTCGGGGGTGGGGCCCCTGCACAGCGAGGCTGGCAGACATCCAAGGGGTTCCGCTCCCTGGGGCCCCGCCCCCCACACCCCCAGCTCCCTGGGGCCCCAGACGCATCAGCACAGCACCTGGTGATCCCCTAGGCTCTGCAACCCTCCTCAGGCAGTTGGGCTGGGGTTCTGAGGCCTGTGGGCCCCCTCCTGCCTCCCCTCAGGAGCCCCAAACCCTTGATGCTGACTTTCTCCCACTTCACAGGAGGCAAGGTCCCACAGTGGGGGCTCTGGGGACCAGGCTCTGACACTGTCCCGTCCCTTGCCCCCTCACCCCATGGACAGCTCTCTGGAGAGCTGGGCTGAGCCCAGGCATGGGAGAGGCTGAGACCTGGGCCTGCCCTCCCTCCCGGCTGAAATCGCTGAGACCGCATGCTGCCAACAGTAATAAAATGCTCAAGTCAGAACTTGACACGAAATCTTTAGCCCCTAAAACGCCCTGCGAGGCCCCCGTGTGCACCAGCACGTCCCCACTGTGGAGGGCGCTCACTAGGGCCAGCTCCCCCGCGGGGCAGGAGCAGGAAGAGGGGCATGCTGGCCAGACAGTCCCAAAATGCGGGCACTGGGCCTGTGCCCGGGGCTCACCACGGGCCAACATGGGGTGTGCAGGCCAGGTGGCATCTCCCAGGGTGGTGGTCTCCGTCACATGGCCAGAGCTAAGCTCCTGCAGTCTCAGCAGAAAAGGCGCTGGAGGGTTGGGGACATGTGAGTCAGGCTGGGGCCACACTCGTGCTGGGCCCCCAGGCCAGGGGCCCGCTCAGCCCCAGCCTGCGCCTCCTGCCCTGGGTCGCCCGGCACCACTCGTCCCCTCCTGGTGTCACCTCCCAAGTTGGCCCCCGGTGAGAATGTCTCCTGGTGGAGCCAGGACTGGCCACCTCTCCGCAGGACAGGGCATACCCAGCAGCTAAGCCTCCCCCAAGTCCAGCCTCCCGTGAGCACCCGGCCCTGGGCTCCCTACTGCCCGGGCTCCCCACTGCCCGGGCTCCCCACTTTTGTCCACAGTGAGAAGGTCCCCGAGGCCACTTCCAGGTGGGAAACCCACTCCAGGCCTGGGCCACCCACCCTCCTCCAGCTCGGGGCCAGCCCCAGGTTGACAGTGATTGTGCTCAGTTATGAGACTTGTGTCCCTGAAGAGAGGCAGGAGCTGACCCACCCCTGGGAGGCGTCTGGTGTCCTCCCGGTGGACTGGATTACCAGCCACCGAGCTTGCCTGCTCCTGCCCCACCACTGGCCAGGGGCTCCGAGCATACTCGCGCGGGGAGCCGGGCTTCAGGAGGGCCTGGTCCGGGCAGACCCCCCTCTGCCTCCAGCTCGTTAGTGGGCACCGATGCCAAGGGGTTGTTAAGCCGCTAATGACTGATTTTAAGGGATTAGTGCAGCAGCGATAAGCCGTAATTGCCAAGACAGAATGGGGTTTGGTGTGTGCCAGGCTCCTTCCAGCGTCCCCTGGGCTCCCAGGAGGAGGGCGCCACCTGCTGGGCCCCTGGAGACCCCTGGGACCCCGCTTCCCCCCGCACCGGCCATCAGGGCTGCCAGCTCACCTCACCAGGATGCAGCCAGGTCCCTGTCCCTCCGTGTGCGCCCGGTTCAAGCTCTGGAGACGAGCACGACCCCGGTGTGGACCACAACCAGCGCGTCACTGGGAGGTGGTTGGAAACACCGGGGCCTGAGGGGTCAGAATCAGTGTGTGATGTGACCCCATTCCAGTCTGGTGGGCTCTCCCCTCCCTGACCCGGTGGGAACATCCCAGTGTGCAAAGCTGTGTCCCACCTGTGAGCTGACTCCCATCCCTGGATGATTCTGCAGGCTGCTGCTGCTAAGCCACTTAAGTCGTGTCCAACTCTGTGTGACCCCAGCAGCCCTCCAGGCTCCCCTGTCCCTGGGATTCTCCAGGCAAGAACACTGGAGTGGGTTGCTATTTCCTCTCCAATGCATGAAAGTGAAAAGTGAAAGTGAAGTCGCCCAGTCATGTCTGACTCAGCGACCCCATGGACTGTCGCCTACCAGGCTCCTCCGTCCATGGGATTTTCCAGGCAAGAGTACTGGAGTGGGGTGCCATTGCCTGCTCTGGATCCTGCAGGCTGGATCTCATCAAAGGAGGCGGCGGAGGTTCGGAAAGGGCCTGAACCCGCCTCAGGCCACATGCATGTGCTTCAGGCCTGGCCCTCCTGGCAGGGTCAGCTGCCCTCTTGACCCCCGCCTCTGGGTCAGGTGTGGCCTGCTTCCTTCGTGGTTCAGGACGCCAGGGCCAGAGGAAGGGCTGACATCTGCCCCCAGGCAGCCTCAGAGGGGCAGGCAGCGGTGTGTGCATGCACCCACATGCAGGGCTGCGTGTGACCACATGTGCTCTGTGCATGGAGGGCTGGGTCATGTGTGTGTGCCTGCATGTGCGTGCACGGTGAGGACCGGCGGCTTTACCAAGCTGCTTACATTACTGCTTCGGGCCCAGAAAGGGGCAGGGCCTCACCCAAGGTCACACAGCACGGGAGGCCAGCGCCCTGTGGCCTGTCTGCCCTGGTTCCCGTTTTCTTCTCGTTCTGAGTCTTCAGCTGCAGGACACTGCTGCACTTTTAGTGCGTAAAGAAACACCCTGGGCAACATAAAGTTCAAGCGTAAGAAAGCCCCCGGCCGCGCCCTGCTCGCCCAGCTGCGGTGGCCATGCCCCTGGCACAGCGCTGCGCCTGTCTCGCTGGGCGTCTCTGTGCTTTCAGAATAACTGGGTTGCTCTGCGGTTTGGGCTTTTTTTTTTTTTTTCTCACTTAACAATTGTCTTGGAAATTTTCCATAAAAGCATCTACTGATGTATTTCACTGGATTTTTGTTGTTATTTCCAAAACACTTAAGGAGTTTTATTGAAAGCAATAACCTACAGAAACACCAGATTCTCATTTTAAAGTGAAATCGACAGCGTCTCTCAGAACTTCCGTACTTCTGAGCCGTGCTGGTCATTTAAAAACAAGCAAATGCCGAAACAAACAAGAACGAATCTCCAGGCCCGAATGAACAGCTCTTGCCTGTAGTTCTTTTTCTTGTGGTTCCAGTCCCCACCCTGTTCATGGCCCCAGATTTTCCAGAGTGAGCAGAAGGGTTGGGGTTTTTCCCAACTGGTTAATACTTCTGAGAACTGGACCCCATGGCAAGCCTCGGACACACCAGCCCTGGTTTTCCCTCCCCAGCATCCGCTCAGCAGGGGATTCTTCCCAGAATCTCGCCACCTCGTCCTCCCTTGTGGACGTAGCTGTCCCCCAGATTCATCTGCTGAGTTCCTACCTCTGTGCCTCAGTGTGGCTGCTTGGGGACTGAGCCTTTCCAGAGGTGACCAAGTTAAGCCAGGGTTTAGGCTGGGCCCTAAGCCCGTAGGGCTGGTGTCCTTGCAAGAGGAGAGGAGGGGACACAGGGCCACCGGGGACAACCACGTGAGGGGCGAGGAGAAGTCGGCCGTTGGCATGCGAGGACAGAGGCTTCCGGAGGAGCCAGCCCTGCCGCACACCTGGATCTCAGGCGCCCAGCCTCCAGGACTACGAGAAAACCGCCTGATGCCAAAGCCACCCAGGCTGTGGCTCGCTGTTACGGGGGGCGGCGGGGGCCCTGAGCCTCTCTGTCCTTCCTGTGGCGCTTAGTGCTGCCACCTGGCACTTCCTCCTCGTGCCTCACTTACAGTGCGTGCGTATCACATGCATACACCTTTCCGTCAGCGTTGGTGCCTTCTCAAGCGCTCGTAGAACCGCCCTGATGACAGGAAGAACATGCAAGCCACATAAGTATGCAATTTGAAATTCCTAGTAACCACATTTAAAAAGCAGGTGAAATCTTGATGAATATATTTAACCTAATATATCCAAAATTTTGTTTCAACATGGAAGGGAAAGTCGCTCAGTCGTGTCCAACTCTTTGCGACCCCGTGGACTGTAGCCTACCAGGCTTCTCAGTCCATGGGATTTTCCAGGCAAGAGTATTGGAGTGGGTTGCTATTTCCTTCTCCAGGGGATCCTCCCGACCCAGGGATCGAACCCAGGTCTCCCGCATTGTAGGCTGATGCTTTACCGACTAAGCCAGACCTGGGTTTCAACATGGAGTCAGTATGAAAAATAGTTTTGCAGTATATACAAATAGTGAATCATCCTGTTGTTGAAACCAATATGTCAGTTACATCTTAACTTTAAAATATGAGTTCTCTATATATATACAAATTAACTAGTGAGAGTCACTTGACCGTCTCTTGGCACCGAGTCTGGAAACCCAGCTCGTGCTTTACCCTTGCAGCCCACCTGGGTTCCAACCAGCCATGGTCTCAGTGGCACATGCACAAAGGCCACCAGGATGCCCCCCGCCCCGCGCCCCCTGCCCCACCGCGGCTCTCCAGCACCACGGACAGGGCCCGGGTGGGAGGGTCCCGGGCGCCTGGCAGTACTGCCAGGGAGCCACGGTGTCCGACTGATGAGAGAAGGGCTGTCCCAGCCGGTCACCTGGAGCTCCTGGAGACGTCGGCAGAGCTGTGGGGCTCGGCCCCCCACGGTTGCAGGGTACACCTTGGTGCAGGGTTCCCCTCTCGGGCACCCCCGCTTCCCCATGAGCCAGGCCCAGGCAGTACACACTCCCTGGCCTGGGCTCCAGGCTCCGCCCCTGCCTGAGCCTCAGTCTCCACGTGAGGAAAATGGCCTGACAGCAGAACCAGCTGTGGGCCCCTGAGAGCTGCCCCAGGGGCCCCTCCCCGTGGGCTCCACGTGTGGCTTGTAGCATGACACTATAATTAGCTCAATTACCAGCAGCCTTCCTGGCTTTTTTCTTTGTTTCAAACTTGAAATTTACTTTTGCACCAGGTTTACAGGCAGTTAACGGAATTCAGTTAATCAAAGCCCAACACCAAGTCCTTGAAAATGAGAATTAAAAAAGGTCTGTATTTGCATATTCATGTATTTAATATGGTTCAGAAGGTGTTTGTGCAACTGATGAAAAGGATTAATTAAACCTAATTTGCATTGGTGGAGCATCTTAACCCCTTCCACGCTGGCCCGAAGCTGGGCGGGCCCAGAGGGGCCCAACCTGGCCGGGCAGGTGGCCCAAGACCCGCCACTTAGCCACTTCCTGGCGCCACGTGTCCCGAGACCAGAGGTCAGCGCGTGGTGGGTTCAGCCCACGGCCTTCACAGCAGCCACCCCTAAGACGTAGCTGATAGGTTTTACTTAAAAACACACACATCTGAGTGTTTTCGTTTTCTAGTAACATTCACAACCAATCATTGTCAAATATTTGGAGACTGTGGGAAAGTCTGGGAAGAAAGTGAAAGTCACTACCCATCACCCAGAGGCAGCCCCTGTACAAGGCTGACAGCTGTCTTCTGGCCTGACCCCGCGGGCGTGCGTGCGCGTGGTGCGCGCAGTGTACGTATGCATATGCAGTGTGCGGTGCGTGTGCCTGCGTGGTGTACATGTCTGCACGTACGGTGTGCATGTGCGTGCACGCGGTGTGCGTGGCGTGCTGCGTGGGTCGTCAGTGCGCACGCCCCTCGGCCTCCTTGCACGTGGGGCTGCACTTCCACGCGCTTCCGCCCCAGCCGCCTGCCCGCGCGTCCCTCAGGACAGATGACGCCGGACAGGAGCCAGAGCCCAGCCTGCAGACGACGATGTGCGGAGAGGCAGCAGGTAGTCCCGGGTGACAGGGGCCCAGTCATGCCCGCGTCCCGCTTCGGGGGTCGGTGAACACGCGGCAGCGGCAGCCTGTGAGAGCCCCGACTGCCGCGAGGCCGCAGGGGCGCGCGGAGGACTCGGACGGGCGCAAGTGACCGCAGGCAGGGCCGTGGGGGGAGCCGAGCCGGGAGCCTCGTGGGCGCACCGCGAGCTCCCTCCTTCCTGCCGGCTTGCGGCGCGGGCCTTACGCCCATCGCCCCCCAAGCCCCCTGCTCTGAAGCCCTTGAGCCGTAACAACACCCCGCAGACGGCGCGGCTCAAGCAGACGCTGGTTTCCCCCAGAGCTGGTGCCGGCGGGGCTGGGTGAGGCTGCCTGACCCGTGTCCCCCAGCTTCTCGGAAGGCCAGGCCCCCCACCCGCGGGAGCTGCTTCCCCTCAGCCACCCCCCCGAAGGCCTGTGCGGGTGAGGACGTCCGCATGTGGGGTCGTTCAGCCCACCGTGGTAAGGCTTACCAAGTTAGGAAGGCACGCAAGTCAGTCTAAGCAGGTCTGTGTATTTAGCGTCTGGTTTTCATTAAACATTTAGATGCGTTTGATTAAAGTTTATAATCAATACCTAAATATCTGGCAAGCTTTCTTGGTTAATTTTTTAATGGGGATTCATTAATTGCATGAGTGTTTAAATATTTAGGGAAAGATGCTTAATAGATTGCTAATATTAACGAGTTGGTCCCTGGCCCCCCACCAAGGGCGGAGCCCGGACAGGACAGGCTCCTCCGTGGGCAGCGCTGGAGCTCCAGACGTCGAAAGGCAGGAGCAGGTCAGGGGCGCTGCTGCAGGCGGGAGGGGAGACCCGGCACAGGCAGCGAGGCCCTGAGGGGGCGGGTGAGGGCTGCCTGGGGGTAAGGGGACCCACAGTTTCCTGGAGCACCCAGGCTCGAAGGTGGGCCCCATGGGGGAAACCCAACGCCAGGAGGCAGCAGACCAAACCCAGGGTTTGAGAGGAGGTCGGCTCTGAGCTGGGAGTTCGAGTTCACACGGTGGGGTTTTGTGCCGTAAAGCAAAGCAACCCCCCCAGGTTGCTGGCGCTCAGAAAGCTCGCCCACCTCAGAATCCTCCCCAGAGGCCTGACAGACGGGGCCGCGGGCCGCAGCGGCAGCATGCGCTCACGCTGGCTGGAGCTGAGCCACGTCTGATTCTGTGAGCCTGTGTGTACACTCAGTCCAGTCGCGCGGCCGCCACCGGCTCTGTGACCCCAAGGACCGCAGCCACCAGGCTTCCCTGTCCATTGCCAACTCCCGGAGCTTGCTCAGACTCCTGTCCATCGAGTGGGTGATGCCACCCCACCATCTCGTCCTCTGTCGCCCCCTTGTCCTCCCGCCTTCAGTCTTAGGCTGAACAAACACTAACCGTTCCTCTTGAAAGTGAACGCACGAGGCAGGCGGTCTTCCCGATGCTCGGGTGTGTGCGTGTGTGCAAAGGTCCACTTGTGTGTGGCATTAATGTGCCCATGCAGCAGTGACACAGGCCAGGAAATAGGTGGTGGGCGCACACCTTGGGGCCCCGCCCCGCCCCACGTGCTCACGGTGGTGCTGGGATGCGCCCTGGCCCCTGCCCTGCGCCCGGGGTTTGCAGCGCATCCGTCGGCTCACTCTGTCCGCTGCTCACGCCACTCTGCTCGGCGCACGTCACGCCACCTGGCTCACGTCACGCCGCCTGGCTCACGTCACGACACATGGCCCACGTCACGCTGCATGGCCTGTAGTTTGGTGTCGCTTGCTTTCGTGCCCACTGGTGATCGACAGAGCTCTCCCCACTCGACAGTGTTTCTAAGGCTTGTCTGTGGTGTCTGTGAAATTCCATTGCATAAATACACCCCGAAAGTGTACTTTTCCATTCACCGTCAGATGGACGTTTGGACCGCTTCCAGTGTTTTGCTTCTAAAAGCAACGTGCTGTGAACAAGCCGGCTCGTCTCCTTGGGCTCAGAAGCAAACATTTCTTTAGAATTTAACGAGAAGTGGAGCTGCGGGGTCATGGCGTCTGCAAACGCTCAGTTTACAAGATGAAGCCTAATTATCTTCCAAAGAGCCTGGAGCCATTTGCATCCCCAGCGGTGGTCCCACGGGAGTGGCAGCTCAGGGGTCTTCACACACATTTCCTCCAGCTGGGAGAGGAGTGGGCATCCTTGCCGGCATCTGTTGCTCAGAAGCTGGCTTCCGTCCCTTCCATTTTCCTGTGGCTCTTTCCTTTACCGGTTTTGACGCCCTGACACTACCCCTTTGCTGGTGTGTGTCCGGCAGCGCCCCTCCCACGCCGCTGCTGGCTTTCATCGCCTCTGGTCCTGATGAGCAGGGCCCTCGTCCCGCAGCTGCCTTTACCGATTTGCTCTTTGGCGCCCAGCGTGTCTGTGTCTTGCTTCAGCAGGCTTCCTGCCTAGGTGAGGTCGTAAAGGTAATCCCCCACTTTGTCTTCCACAGCTGATTTTTCTTTATGGCTTGAGACAGAAATCCAATTTCATTTTTTCCACGTGAATAACTAATTGTCTTGGTAGCGTTTGTTAAACGGTCTCCTCTCGCCCGGGGGTCTTCCCCCCGCCTCCGCTGCCATAAATCAGGTTCCATGAACCAGTAACTCTGCTCCCGGGCTTCGCCTCTTCTCCTGGGTCACAGAGTCTATCACAGGATTAATGCCAAAGTGTCTTAATTACTGCCCTGGTCACACAGCAAGGTCAGGGGACGGAAGGGGCGTAAGGGGCCTTCTGTGCTCTTGTAGTAAGTGCTTTTGGTTTCTTAAAAGAGGATGTTTCTTTTTCCCACGTGTATGTGTTTTCTTACACACTGGATAAACGTGCATGTGCACATTACCTACTGTACGTAATCGCAGAGATCCACACGTTACGTAACACGGGGTTGTACACAGACAGTCACAATCACAGGCTGCCGTGTTACCAGCAGAGCCTTTCTTCAGGGAGAGAAAGTTCCAGTCTCTCCACCTTTCCCTGGGAGATTTTGTCATGGACATTTTAATTGAAGCGTAACAAATACGAATAAAGATGCACAAATGAATTCTCAGTGAATTCTCTGAATTCTCCGGGTTTCCAGCACCCACACGAAACACTGCCAAGACATCAGAGACCATCACGGGCCCGTCCCGGGCGTGGCCCCCCACCCCTGCATGTGGCCTCCCACACCCGCCGCCAGCTTGCCTGTTCCTGAACTTCAGCGGCGTTCAAGCATCTGGCTTCTGCTCAGTCTTGTGTTTAACACGCCCGGCCACGTTGCTGCCAGGGGTTCCCTTTCCCAGCTTCTTATGGAGAGGCGTTTAGCGGAGATGAAAGTGTTGCACGGTAGGTAAACGCTACAGTCACCGCCGAGATGCTGCCATTAATATTTCACGGTGTTGGGTCTGCGACACCTTGACGCATCCACCGTTCCAGCCGTCCGCCCTTCTCGATGCATTTGAGAGTAAAGCACAGACGTCAGCACCCTTCTCGCCGGATGGCTCAGCGTCTGTGAGGTTAACCAGGGTTCCCTCCATGTCTGCAGCGTCTTTTCCCCAAAGTCAGATTCACCTCTGAAACATCACCCTTCAGTGCCAGCTGCACACATGTGTGAAGCCCCAGAGCACGCAGTCGGCGCGCTTCCAGAACACCCCTGCTTCCCCTTCTCGGCCAGCCTCCTCCTCGCTCCCCAGAGGCAGCAGCTCTCTGGTTTGGCCACTTTATTGGATGTAACTGATGCCTACAGGTCTTGGGCACCCGGACTCGGCCTTAGTCCAGCTCCTGGGTTCCGGTGTCTGGCCTCTTTGCCCCTTTCATCCTGACGAGTGCTAACTGCGGCCTTGTTAAGGGTTCTGGAGGGTTCTATCCCCCCACCTGGCAGGAAGCAGAAGGGGGTCTTAGCTGAGATTCACTGCAAGGAGCTGGAGGGGCTCCCACAGTGTGGGGACCCAGGACGGGGACCGTGGGGCCTCCACCCCGTGGACGGGTCCACTGTGCCGGACTCCGGGTCGGTTGTAGCCTGGGCTCCCTGCCCAGCCCGGCGGTCGGGGTAGGCTTAGGCTTCCTCCGTGCTGAGTTGCGACGCTCTTCGCTGGGCTGGCGTCTGTCCGGCGGCCTCCGCTCTGGGAGGTGCTGGTGTCCACTTGTCACGGGACAGTGGCGACTCTGGGCTCCTTCCAGGCAGGATGAACTCGAGAGTTGTCTTTCTGCTCACTTTTAAAACCGATTGTTTTCCTTTTTCTTACTGGCTTGTGGATCATTCTGAGTGTGAATTCCTTGTCAGACATGTGTTACAAATAATGTCTCCCAGACTGTGGGCTTGCCTATTTATTTTCTTAATAATGTCTCCTGATGAACAAAAGTTTGCGGTTTTAATTATCTCGTTTATCATTTTTTAATGCTTAGTGTGCTCTGCATTTTTTTCAGTCAGCTTTGTCTAGCCCAAGGGAAGGGATGTTCTTCTCTGTTTTATTCTAGAGACTCTGTGGTTCAGCTTTTATGCTTGCATGCCCGGCCTGCCTCAGGTCAGCTTTATGTGCAGTGTGGGGTCGGGATTCATGCCTTTGATTGGAGGCCTGTTGCTCTGGAAAGTGCGCCCTCCACCTCTGCTGGTGCCATCGGCCAGGGGCCCTGCCTGCTCCACTGACCCCCGGTTCCACATGCTCTAAATCACTGCACATCTCTCTTAAGCCTTGGGATGAGGTGTCTAGTAATTTTCGCTAAATTCATTATCGATTCTAATAATTTGTGAATTGTTTTGGATTTGCTGTTCTCACAGTCGTGTCCGCAAATAAAGACAGTTCCCTTCCTCGCATCTGATTTTCATCCTTTTTGCTCTGGCTTGCCTCATTACATTAGCCAGGATCTCTGCGCGGCATTCAGCAGAAACAGGGGTTGTGGATGACCTGACTTTGTTTATAAGGCGGGCAGCGGTTCACCGTTGATATGATGTTACCTGTAAGTTACTTTGATACCCTTGTTTGACTTAAGAAAGGAGTGTGCTATCCGTGATTTTTCGGAGCTTTTTATTATGAAAAGTTGTGTTATTTTTGCTCTTTTTCCATTTCTGTTGAGGTAACCATATGGCATTCCTCTTCTGCTCTGTTGATATGGTAAATAACTTTTTTTAAGTGTTAAGCAACCTTTGATTCCTGGGGTCAGCCCACTTGGTTATGATACATTAGACATTTTTAGACGTTCCTGCATTCAGCTTGCTGGACTTTTTTAAAGAGGATTTTTGACTTTACCTTAACGAGGCATATTCTGAAATTTTCTTGGGTGTCTTTGATTTTGTTATCAGAGTAACAGTGATTCCATAATACAAGTGTGAAGTGATTCCTGCTCTTCCTGCTTCTGAAAGTGTGTGGGAAGGAAAGCTTCTTACGCTCAGTCGAGACCCCATGGACTGTGGCCCGCCAGGCTCCTCTGTCCGTGGGCTTCTCCAGGCGGAAGTGCTGGAGTGGGCTGCCGTCGGCCCCTGTGGAGGCTCCTCCTCCCCACCCAGATCGAGCCGTTGGCGCCTGCACCTCAGGTGGATTCCTTACCTCTGAGCCTGTGGATGGGGGTTCCTGCCCCCTTGAATGTTTGGTGGAAATCAGCAGGGAAGCCGTCGGGGCCTGGGTCTCTCCTCTGCCGTGCCTGTTAGGGTGAGTCGCGTTTCTTTAACAGACACAGGACTGTCCGGCTTATTTTCCCTGGAACGAGCTTTGGTGGTTTGTATCTCTCAGCAAGTGTGCTAGTCTCGGTTATAGAATTTATGAGGATAAAGTAGTGTGTAGTGTCCCCTTAGAAGTCTGCAGGGCTGTGATGATATCCCTTCCCTCCTTTATGATGTTGGAAACTTACTATTTCTCCTACTCCTGTTCCTCCTCCTCCTCAAGCTAAAGATTTGTTAATTTTATTGACCTTTTTCAAAGAACCAGGTTTTCATTCCATTGATTTTTCTCTGTTGTTTTTCTCTGTTCCTGTTCTGTTCATGTTCCGTTGCGTTCGCTCATTTCGGCTCTTTTAAAAAAATTTTTTGCTTCCTGCTGCTTGCTTTGGGGTTAATTTGCTTTTATTTTTCAAGTTCTGATGTGGATCCAACCAGACAGAAACGACACTGTAGTCTAAGCAGGGGCAGTGTGACATAGAAAAAGTAGAGTAGGTCGGGGGAGGCTCTGTCAACGTGGGGAGAGAACTCGAGGGGCCTGAGGGTGCAGGGGAGCAGGGCAGACTTGGGGGTCCAGGCCTCCCTGAGGAAGGCGAGGTTCCCTACGGGGAAGGGGAGTTGCCTGGCTTTCTGGGCAGGATCTGCTCCACGGCCGCTGGAAGGCAGAGAAGCGCTCTGGGCAGTGGGCAGCTGGGCAGGCCTGGGCGTGTGGCCCCAGCCCCCTCGGGGGTGGTCTGGGCAGCCACACAGGCCCTGGGGAGCTGGGAGTGGCGGGCGCCCTTGCCGTCCGCGTTTCCCCACTCTGACCGCCTGGCCATCCAGCGTCACGGGCTGGACCCCATCTCGAGGCAGAAAGCTGGGGGCTCGGGGCTCACTCTAGGAGACGCTGTGATGACTGGGCTTGCTGAAGAGACAAGTGTGTTCTCGTCACTTTCATCCAGGCAGAGAATAGAATTCTTCAGTCCTGTGTGGCATTTAGAAAGGTTGACAGTCTTTTGAATCACAACAGAGGATCTCAGTATTTGTATCTGGACTGTATTCTCAAAATGCGGTGCAGCACATAACTTCTGTTTAATAAGCATTTTATAATTAGACTTTTGAAATATTCTTAAATAAGCCTTGAGTCAAAAAGGAAATTAAAAACTGCACTTAAATTCTGTAATGATGAAGAGAATGTCAGATGTTTAATTATGAGATTCAGCTAAGACTGAGGGGAGAAACACTATAGGATTAGAGGATTCCATTGTTGAACAAAAAATGATAAAAGCCAAGAACTTGGAAAGGCATCTAAACACACCTAAAAAAGAAAACAAGAATAAATGACAAGCAAGTTATATTAAAAAGATTATCAGTGACCCGTGTAGGCCCCGAAGCTGGTTCCTAGAAGCCGGCACGAGCGCGCGAAGGCGATGTCTGCGCTCTAACAGGGCGTCCCAGTCTGTGCCGGGCAGGGTCTGCAGGCCTCTGCGCTGCCGTCTGCCAGGGCGGGCACCTCAGCCTGGCTGGAAGCCGCGGCAGGGCCCCGCCGTCCCGGCAGCTGTGATCTGTGTCTCGGGAGTCCGGGGACGCCGGGAGGGGCCGCACTCCAGGTGCAGTCCGTGCAGGAGCCGCGCAGGTCTCAGCAGAGGCCCTGATGGAGATGGAATGAGTCAGGCTCTGGGCTGGGGCTCTAACGGAGAGAGCCACCCCGGAGGTGCTGCTTGAGACCCAAGCGGACTCCCTGCCGAGCAAGGTGAGGGCGAGCCTGTAATGAGAGGGGGTCACTCTCAGGAGTGAGAGTGGAGGGGTGCAGGCCCCCGGGGCTGAAAGGCTCTGACACGGCTGTCCTGTGCCCAGAGGGGCAGGGCACCGAGCCCGGGATGCGGGTGGACTGGGTCAGAGCCCCGTCTGACATCAGGGTGCAGTCGGGGCTGCCCTCTCCCGAGCCTCAGGCCTGGGAACAGCCCGGGACCCGGCGGCACGAGCCGGCTCAGCCGTGGGGTTGGACCTCAGAGTTGTACTCTCTGCAGGACACCAGATGGCAAAGTGCCAGATGGTGTCTGAAGTGGCTCTGCAGTGCCCCAGGGACCCGCCTGAATCAAACACATCTCTGGAGGAGCACCCCCACACCAGGCCGCGGAGAATTTCCACACTCAGTGTCAAGCATGTGTTTATATAAGATACAGGTGACCATATGGATCTTCAAAGTCACAAAGCATCCAAGAAAGGAAAACCCCTGATAACAAATAGGACTCGGTCCATAAAGACACAGGTGTTGGTGGAAGGGACACGTCGCTCTACTCCGGAGGCTGGTGACCTAGGAAGACAGATGGAGGCCTGCTGTCCGAGGGCAGGAGACAGGTTTCCAGGACCGCAGTGCAGAGGCCGCGGCCCGAGGGCACCTCCCACACGAGTCTTGGGCTGCTCGGCGTCCACCCATCTTCTGGTCTCATGTGGTCTGGGGTCTTCGTGCTTGTGGCCAGCAGTTTGCACACGGGCGCCAGGTCTGCTTCCTATAAAGACAACTCAGGGGCGTGTCTGACTTTTCCCCGCACCTCTCAGGGGACCGGTGGCTCGGTAACTCAGGCTGGTGTGTAGTCTCAGCCGTCGCCGGCTCCGGGCCCAGCAGCCCAGCCTTGTTTCTGTGTCTGCACGTTCCCCGGTCATTACCTGCCCAGCCACCATCTGAGACCTGGGCAGGCCTGGGAGACCACAGCTCTCCTACAAAGAGGCAGGCAGAGGACAGGGCTGGGGGCTGTCCCAGGAAGGCCCATAGCGTCCTGCTCAGCCTCAGTCCCGCCTTTCCCCCTCCTGATCCTCAATCTGGAGGGAACAGGTGTGGAGCAAGAAAGGGCGTAACGTTTTGGACAGAAGGGTTAATCGTAAACTCGGGAGAGGAGTGCAGTTTGGGAACTCAGTTTTAAAAGTACACGGAGATTCTGAACTTGAACGTACCTGTTAGCGTGACGTATTTTATTTTATTTTATTATTTTTTAATTTATTTATTTATTGGCCACGCTGTGTGGCATGTGGGATCTTACTTCCCTGATCGGGGATTGAACCTGGGCCCCCTGCATTGCAAGCCCAGAGTCCTAACCACCGGACCACCAGGGAAGCCCCCATGACGTATTTTATTAACATCAAGAAAATAAGTTGCAGAGCTACACGGGGTAATTGACAAACCCAGTGGCATAATGGACGGAGCAAGGAGATAAATATCAGTAAGGATTTAGAAGATGCGGACAACAAAAGGGACAAATTTGATCTACGAGATTTTTATAGAACTCTGCTTGCAGTGATGGGGAATATACTTTCAAGTGCGCAAGGAGCATTATAGAATTGGCTACATTAGGTCGTAAATCCATTCTCAGCAGACAGAAGGGCTGAAGCACAGAAAGCACGTTCTCTGATCACACCCCAGTGTGAAGTCACTCAGTCGTGTCCGACTCTTTGCGACCCCATGGACTGTAGCTGCCACACTCCTCTGTCCATGGGATTCTCCAGGCAAGAATACTGGAGTGGGTTGCCATTTCCTTCTCCAGGGGATCTTCCCAACCCAGGGACTGAACCTGGGTCTCCTGCATCGCAGGCAGACGCTTTATCCTCTGAGCCACTATGATCACAGTGTAAGTAGGCAGAAAGCTAGTGAAAATCAGGGGGCTCTCATTCCTGAGAATCATCTGGAAATTTAAAAAGCATACTTCTAATGGCACATGAGTTAAAAAGATAGTCTCATAATGGAAATTTTAAAATACTTAGGGCTAAATAATAATGAAGAAAACCTAAAGACGGTAATGAATGTGACACTGTGTGCTGCTTAGAGAGTGACCTGTGGTCATAAATGCATGTGCTGGAAGAAAAAATGTGAAAAATAAGTGAGTCTCTGGCTTGAAAAGTTAGCCAACAGTGGTGACTCCCTGGAAGTTCAGCCGTTAGGACTCCACACTTTCACCGCCAGTCCTGGGAACTAAGATGCCAGAAGCAGCATGACATGGCCAAAAAACAAAAAGGAAAAAAGAAAATAACAAAGTAAATCCAAAGAGAATGGAAGGGAAAATTTTTTTTAAAAGAATTTAATGAACTAGAAAATTAAAATGGAAGGGGGAGAAATGACAAAGATGAAATTGTTTTTTTTGAAGACTAATACAGCTGATAAAACTACTTATGAGACTGATCAACTTTCACAAAGATGAAAAACACCAATAAAACTATTAGACTTGGGAAAGGGATATTACTGCAGATGACAGGAGAGATTTAAAAGTTAATAAGGGAATATTATGAATATCTTTTTGCAAATAAATTTTAAAATGTAGATGAAATGACAAGTTTCCAGGAAAATGTGTATAACCAACACAGATTCAAAAGCTGCCACCTGAACTGTGCCATGATAACAACGAAAATTGAATCAATATTTCAGAAACCTTCCCATAATATGAGAATGAGGCTTGGCCTGTTTTATGGGCAAGTTCCAACAAAACCTTCAAGGCACAGGCGGTTCCAGTCTTTGATTCCTGGTCCCTGGGACCGGAGAGGAAACACTCCCCGGCTGATGTGTGAGGCTAGACCTTTATGCCCAGGTGCAGAGGACAGCGAGGGGGAGGCCCAGGACGCTCTCCAGGGAACTCCCAGCTTGAAAAACGCCACACGTGATCACCACAGCGGGCTCATCCCTGCAGTGAGAGGCAGCTTTGGCCCTGGAAGGTGGTCTCTGCCTTTCTCCATGATGCTCAAAGAGAAGACTTCTTGCCCACCTCAGTAGGTGAAGGGAAGGCATTTAAGACAGAAAGGAACAGCCATCCATGGCAGAATCCCTAGAAACACAGTTTCCTTCACCCCAAACCTTGCCATCCCTAGTGGTGGCAACTCACTCGAGGCACACTTGGGTTTTCTTGGAACTTGAGAGACCGATTCTAGAATTCGTGTGAAGGTCACGGGGCGGGAGGAACCAGACCGTCCTGAGGAGGGGTGACGGGAACAGTGAGGAAGCTTGTTGATGTGTATTTGTGCCTCGGACCACAGCACGGGAGTCAGGGTGAGCAGAACCCAGCCACACACGTCAGTGGACGAGTCTTAAAGGTGGAGTAAAAAAGGTGTCAAAGAATCAACATACTGTGACATCATTTCATGTCTAAAAATAACTTCAAATACTGTCTTGAGAGTACACATGGAAGCATCACAACCGTGAGGAGAGATGGTTGTGATGAGAACAGAGATCAGCCCAGACTGGCCACCCCAGGGCCAGGGCGCCGCGGTGGCCCGGGGCGGGTGCCGCTGGCAAACGGTACACGTGCATTTTCTGTTGCGTGTCAGGTAGTCTTACAGGAAGAAGAAAAAGACTTGGGAACTCATGAGACCCCAGTGAGGCAGCCGATGAGACAGCGTGCGTCCTGAATTCTGGTGCTGGAATCCCAGCCATGGAGGGAATCTAACTTTTGATCCAACTACAGTTTATCTGTCACATCAGTTGCAATGAGAAATTCCCAGGAGCGTATGAAACGCAAGCGTCTGAGGTCTGTGAGGAGGAACAGGAATACCGAGCCGGGAGGCTGAGGCTTCGTCCCTTTCGACTTTGTTGGCGATGGTTGCCTTACAGAGCCCTGTGGGTCCCCGCTGCACAGCAGAGCAGCCCAGGCAGGTGTGTGTGTCCTCTTTCACACTCTTTTCCGTTGTGGTTTATCACGGGGATTGAAGATGCTCCCCTGTTTACAGGGCAGGAGTGGGTTGCTTGTCCACACACACACACAGCTTGTGTCTACAGACCCCGAGCCCCCAGCCCTTCCCGGCAACTCCCTTCCCGCCACTTGGCAACCACCAGCCTGTTCTCTATTTCCGGGAGTCCCTCTCTGCTTCGTAGGTTCCTTCGGGTCATCCTTTAGGCGACAGCCTGCCAGGCTTGTCTTTCTGACTGACTTAGTGTGATAATCTCTGTTTGCGTCCATGTTGTTGCAGATGGCTTTCTTTCATCCTTTTTTATGGCTGCGTAATATTCTGCTTGGGACTTCCCTCGTGGCTCAGACGGTAAAGTGTCTTGCTTACAATGCGGGAGACCTGGGTTCCATCCCTGGGTCGGGAAGATCCTCTGGAGAAGGAAATGGTAATCCACTCCAGTACTCTTGCCTGGAAAATCCCATGGACAGAGGAGCGTGGTGGGCTGCAGTCCACGGGGTCGCAAAGAGTCGGACACGACTGAGCAACTTCACTTCAATGTTCCGCTGTGTGTGTGCCCGTCTGCTTTATCTGTTCCTCTGTTGGGAGGCTTCATTCTTAACCACACAAAGCAGAAAGCCGGTACCCATCAGCAGGGGAAGAGGTGGGCAGGCCGGATGCATCCGCACTGTGGATTAGCGGCGTCAGCACCAGGAGGACACAGCCGGCACCAAGGTCCATTCCAGGAGGTACCCCCCCCCGACCTCCCCTGGCAGCAGCGGCCCTCCTGGGGGCACTGGCGGGTCCACCGCCCAGCACTGCACCGGGAACCTGGGCACCAGGCACCGCAGAGAGCACGTGCCGTGCTCTGCAGAGGATTTCGGGTTGACAGCAAAGCCAATTAAGGTTTCGTGGCCACCGGGCCTGGCTGCTCCAGCAACACCCCTGACGCCCTCCGCCCCCTGCTCCAGGGCTGGGCTCACTCTGGGCCTCAGTTCTCCGTAGTCTCTGCCTCCGGCTGCCTGGACACCGGGGGCGTGTGGAGAGTTGAGCAGGGAGGTTGCAGCACCTCCTCTGCCTGTGAACCTGCGGGATTGAGAAGAGGGGTCTCGGATGTCACAAGTGAGCTGACCGGGGTCCCTAGAGGAAGGGGACCTGAGGGTGCAGGGAGAGGCACCCACTCCCTGGGAAGATGGGGGCAGGGGTGGGGGACGTGCCTACACCCGGGAGCACGGCGGGAGCCCTGGAGCAGACCCCCTCACAGCCTGGGGGGACCCACGCTGCCAACACCCGCTCTCGGACGGGCGGGACAGGCCGGGCGGGGCTTCCTCTGCCCTTTCTCCGGATAGAGAAAGGAGTCTCTGAGGCTTCAGCCCATGGGTCCTCTGCCCGAAGTGGATTCCAGGAACCCCTCCTGGGTGCCCAGGCCCCGAGTCCACAGCGGGCCACGGTTCGCGCCCTCCCCTGCGGGCTCTAGGCGAGTTGCTCCGAGCCCTGGGGGCCCGGTTTGCGCCCTCCCCTGCGGGCTCTAGATAAGTTGCTCTGAGCCCTGGGGGCACAGAGGCCACATGCGCATCGCTGCTGCACAGACAGCACAGAGTCGAGGCTCAGCAGGCGGGCTCACCCCGGGGCCCTGGGCAGCCGCCTGGACCGGGTCCCACGGGCCGGGCTGTGTCCCCAGAGGCTGCAGGAGAACCCATTTCCCGGCCTTTGATCTCCTAGAGGTGCCCGGGTGCCTTGGCTGGAGGCCCCAGCCGCACCTTAATGGCAGGGGTGCAGTTTGGGGGGCACAGGCCTCGGTGGGGTCCCCCCTGCACAGCAAGCCCCCTGGACCCAGAGTGACGGCCGTGCCCCAAGGTGAGGACAGCCCCGCCACGCAGGTCATAGCAGCCGAGTGGACGCCCTGAGCCGGCCGGGCCAGTGCCCGCCCCTCAGGAGGCTAGCCTTTCTCGTTAGGCCGTCATTAAATGTCTGGACTTGCCCCCGTCCGTTGCCCAGGGCTCTTGTGCCCCTCACAGGAGCCACTTCTTGACAGGTCCAGGACAGCACCTAGCACGTGGCCTGCGCTCAGGGGGAGCCGACAGCTTCGCTGCTGGGCTTCCGCTGAAGGCACCATGCCCAGCCCGGGGAGTCCTCTCGGAGGGTGACCCCTCCGCCCCCACTCCAGCAACCGGATACCAGACCCGGACGGGCCACGGCTCTGCCCCGAGCGGTGGCCCCATCGCTGCAGCTGGGGGTCTCTGCCTGGCCGTCGGCTCACAGCATCCACCCCTTTGGGGGGGATGCCCCCCCGAGTCTCCCTCAGGAGGGGGCCTGTCAGGCCAAAGGGGGCGGGAGTAGCTGCAAGCAGAGCCCCCTCCCTCGCTTCTCGCCTGCCCAGCTCCTCCCCAGGGCTCCCGTCCCTGCAGGGGCTCTGACACCAGGGCGTGGAAAAGCCTGAATTAAAGCAGAGAATTATGGTGTTGCTGCATCAGAAGACCTGATATTGTGAGGATGCAATTTCTCTCCAAGTTAGTCTATAAATTTAAAGCAATTCCGTACAAAAGCCCAGCACGACTTCTGGAATATGATATAGCGGTTCTCGTGTTCATCTGGACGAGAATGTGTGTGAAGACAGCCAAGAAGAACATGGAAACACGAAGGGATGCGCGGGGGCTACCCACCAGCACCCCCACCCCGCACACGGCGCCGACCGACGCCGCGGACTCCAGAGAGGACAGAAGGCCGACCGAAGGGCGAGGACCCGGGTTCCAAACAGACATGAGGGCGGCCGCGGCTCCAGGATGGATTAGTCAATAATAGCGTGGGGCAGCTGGTCACGACTTGGCAGAAATTTTCTGAGATCCGGCCCCACATGGCAGACCAAAGTACACTCCAGAGTATTAAATATTTAAGACGAAAAGATACAATAAAAGCTAAAAGGAAACACGGGGGTGCTCCTCATTACGGCGGGGCTGGGATTCCTGGCTCCCTGGAATCGGCGCCCCTCGGCCCGCAGGCACGTTCGCACTGTCCTGGGCCCCACAGCGAGCNCTGGGCACCAGGCACCGCAGAGAGCACGTGCCGTGCTCTGCAGAGGATTTCGGGTTGACAGCAAAGCCAATTAAGGTTTCGTGGCCACCGGGCCTGGCTGCTCCAGCAACACCCCTGACGCCCTCCGCCCCCTGCTCCAGGGCTGGGCTCACTCTGGGCCTCAGTTCTCCGTAGTCTCTGCCTCCGGCTGCCTGGACACCGGGGGCGTGTGGAGAGTTGAGCAGGGAGGTTGCAGCACCTCCTCTGCCTGTGAACCTGCGGGATTGAGAAGAGGGGTCTCGGATGTCACAAGTGAGCTGACCGGGGTCCCTAGAGGAAGGGGACCTGAGGGTGCAGGGAGAGGCACCCACTCCCTGGGAAGATGGGGGCAGGGGTGGGGGACGTGCCTACACCCGGGAGCACGGCGGGAGCCCTGGAGCAGACCCCCTCACAGCCTGGGGGGACCCACGCTGCCAACACCCGCTCTCGGACGGGCGGGACAGGCCGGGCGGGGCTTCCTCTGCCCTTTCTCCGGATAGAGAAAGGAGTCTCTGAGGCTTCAGCCCATGGGTCCTCTGCCCGAAGTGGATTCCAGGAACCCCTCCTGGGTGCCCAGGCCCCGAGTCCACAGCGGGCCACGGTTCGCGCCCTCCCCTGCGGGCTCTAGGCGAGTTGCTCCGAGCCCTGGGGGCCCGGTTTGCGCCCTCCCCTGCGGGCTCTAGATAAGTTGCTCTGAGCCCTGGGGGCACAGAGGCCACATGCGCATCGCTGCTGCACAGACAGCACAGAGTCGAGGCTCAGCAGGCGGGCTCACCCCGGGGCCCTGGGCAGCCGCCTGGACCGGGTCCCACGGGCCGGGCTGTGTCCCCAGAGGCTGCAGGAGAACCCATTTCCCGGCCTTTGATCTCCTAGAGGTGCCCGGGTGCCTTGGCTGGAGGCCCCAGCCGCACCTTAATGGCAGGGGTGCAGTTTGGGGGGCACAGGCCTCGGTGGGGTCCCCCCTGCACAGCAAGCCCCCTGGACCCAGAGTGACGGCCGTGCCCCAAGGTGAGGACAGCCCCGCCACGCAGGTCATAGCAGCCGAGTGGACGCCCTGAGCCGGCCGGGCCAGTGCCCGCCCCTCAGGAGGCTAGCCTTTCTCGTTAGGCCGTCATTAAATGTCTGGACTTGCCCCCGTCCGTTGCCCAGGGCTCTTGTGCCCCTCACAGGAGCCACTTCTTGACAGGTCCAGGACAGCACCTAGCACGTGGCCTGCGCTCAGGGGGAGCCGACAGCTTCGCTGCTGGGCTTCCGCTGAAGGCACCATGCCCAGCCCGGGGAGTCCTCTCGGAGGGTGACCCCTCCGCCCCCACTCCAGCAACCGGATACCAGACCCGGACGGGCCACGGCTCTGCCCCGAGCGGTGGCCCCATCGCTGCAGCTGGGGGTCTCTGCCTGGCCGTCGGCTCACAGCATCCACCCCTTTGGGGGGGATGCCCCCCCGAGTCTCCCTCAGGAGGGGGCCTGTCAGGCCAAAGGGGGCGGGAGTAGCTGCAAGCAGAGCCCCCTCCCTCGCTTCTCGCCTGCCCAGCTCCTCCCCAGGGCTCCCGTCCCTGCAGGGGCTCTGACACCAGGGCGTGGAAAAGCCTGAATTAAAGCAGAGAATTATGGTGTTGCTGCATCAGAAGACCTGATATTGTGAGGATGCAATTTCTCTCCAAGTTAGTCTATAAATTTAAAGCAATTCCGTACAAAAGCCCAGCACGACTTCTGGAATATGATATAGCGGTTCTCGTGTTCATCTGGACGAGAATGTGTGTGAAGACAGCCAAGAAGAACATGGAAACACGAAGGGATGCGCGGGGGCTACCCACCAGCACCCCCACCCCGCACACGGCGCCGACCGACGCCGCGGACTCCAGAGAGGACAGAAGGCCGACCGAAGGGCGAGGACCCGGGTTCCAAACAGACATGAGGGCGGCCGCGGCTCCAGGATGGATTAGTCAATAATAGCGTGGGGCAGCTGGTCACGACTTGGCAGAAATTTTCTGAGATCCGGCCCCACATGGCAGACCAAAGTACACTCCAGAGTATTAAATATTTAAGACGAAAAGATACAATAAAAGCTAAAAGGAAACACGGGGGTGCTCCTCATTACGGCGGGGCTGGGATTCCTGGCTCCCTGGAATCGGCGCCCCTCGGCCCGCAGGCACGTTCGCACTGTCCTGGGCCCCACAGCGAGCAGCGCGCCTGCTTCCCAGTGACCTCAGTTCATCCCTTCTTCTGTTGATGGGCCCTCGGGGTGTTCCCACTTTGGGCTGCTGTAAATATTCCTCTGAAAATACCAGGATGTATAAAGAAGAAAAGACGGATGCATTTTTGCCCAGGAAGTGTTCAGAGGCTCCTGACTCACAGTAAACCCGCGCGCGGCCCTGTAATGGCGGCACGTGCCCGCGGGACGGCCGACGCCTCCATCCTTCCTGGCCTACTGGGAGCCTTCTCCACGCGCCCTGGGGACCCCCGAGTGCGGCCCTCCCCATGCAGAGGCGGCGGTTCCTGAGAGACGCTGGCTCAGCCTCCCTGCTCCGTGTCCTGGGCCGGGTGGAGCCTCTGGCACCGTCTTCTGCTTCCAAGGCCCCGCTGGGCAGGCCAGGCCACAACTCGGGGAACCGTGTCCTGCTGCCACTGCCCACGCCCGCCACCCCCAGGCTTATGCTGGGAACACCCTTGATTCCTTGCCAAGAATTCCCCTTTCAGGCTCTGCTTCTAGAGAACCAGCCTAACACTCTTCCAGAGGCAAATGATGGGGGCCTGAACCTGGCTCACCCCGGGCCGATGTCGAGGGCCCCATCCCAGGTGCAGGAGGAGGGCTGGTCTCCAGGACGCTGCGTGGGGAAGAGGTGGGCATTCACTGGGCGCGGGACGGGCGCGGGCGTGGTGACCGGGTCTGCAGACAGGAGCCGCAGGGCTGGGCGGAGCGGCCGGGGGCTTTGCTGTAAGCTTAGAGGGGCTTCTGGCGCAGCCGCGTCCAGCTCCCACACTGGCAGCTGCGCGGGCCATCCCCTAGGCCCGAGATCCACGCGGTCTGAGCAGCTTGGACCCCACGCGGGCAGCTCCCCCCAGGCATCGGAGTCTCCTCACAGATGTTTCAAAGCGGCAGCTGTAAGGTTGCAGAGCCTTGAAACAAGTGAACAAGGAAGTCTCAACTAAGACACAGATGATATGAAAAAGAGTCAAGTTACAGAAATCAGACAGCTGAAACTACAGGAGCAGACGCTGAAATTCACTGGACAAGCCGGGGAGGAAAAAAAAGAACCAGTAAACTTAGACATATCATGAAATTACCCAATCTGAACAACAGAGAGAGAGCAGGCTGGAAATAAATGATCCGACTCATTTGTGTCAGCAGAGTTCCAGAAAAAGTGTGTGGGCTGAAAAAAATGTTATTAAGATACAATTGGCATTATATTAGTTTCAGGCGTACAGCGCTGTGATTCGCTGTTTATATACACAGCAGAAGAGTCGCACCTGACGCCCAGCACACGCAGTTACAGGCGTTTTCTCGTGGCGGGAATCTTAAGATCTCCGCCTAGTCACAGCGGTCACGGGGCTGTGCGTCACACCCCAGGACTCACGCATTTTGCTCCTGGAAGTTTGTGCCCTGAGCCCCTGCCGACTCCCAGCCCCTTCAGTCTGTTCTCTGTCTGTGAGGTGGTGATTCCACATGCACGGTCCTGCAGTCCTTGTCCCTCTCAGACACCCTGAGCACCGTGACATCAAAGTCCACCCGTTTTGTTGCAAGATGTCCCTCTTTTTAAGGGCTGAGTAGTATTCCTCTGTGTGTCTATGTAGTTTTTTTTTATTCATCCATCTATCACTGGACACTTGGGTTGCTTCCGTGTCTCAACTACTGTAAATGACGCTGCACCAACCTTGAAGGGTAAACCGTGGAGAGCTAGTGTTTTCATTTTGTCTGGATATTTGCCCAGAAGTGGGATTGCTGGGTCACCTGGTAGTCCTCCTTCTCACTGTGCTGCTGTCCGCGGTGGCCGCCCCAGGCTGCGTTTTTGCCAGCAGTGTGCACGGGCTGCCTCGCACCCGCATCTCAGCACGCCCTCGCCTCTGGTGGCAGCCGTCAGGCAGGCGTGAGGCGGCCGCTTCCCATGGGCTTGGTCTGCGTTTCCCTGATGGTTAGTAATGCGGAACCTCTTGGACGTCTGTGTCTTGTTTGGGAAAATATCTATTCATATCGTCTGCCTACTTCAAAACCTTCTTTAAGATTTTTTTAAAAGATTTTTTTTTTTTTTTTTTGCTGTTGAGTTGTGTAAGTCCTTTATATATAAATAAGGGAATGTTAACCCCCTATCAGATACATGATTTATAATATTTTTTCCCATTTGGTAGGTTGCCTGTTCGTCTTGTTGATGGTTCCCTCGCATGTGCAGAAGCTTTTTAGTTTGATCTAGTTGCATTTATTTATGTTTTCTTTTATTGCCTTTGGTTTCGGTGTCAAATCCAAAAACTCATCCCCAGTAAATGCTGAGGAACGTAACACCTGCGTTTTCTTCTGGGAGCGCTGTGGCTTCTCGCCCAGTCGAGTCTTTAATCTGTTTTGTGCGGGCCTTTGTGTCTAGTGCAAGACGGAGGCTCAGCTTCCCTTCTGATTTTTACATAAGGTCATCCAGCTTTCCCGCTGTTCATGGGAGAGACTGGCCTCTCCCCCATGCCGTCTTCTTGGCTCTTGTCACGGATTGACCATGTGGGGGTGCGTTTCTTGGCTCTGTGTTCTGCTCAGCTGATCTGGGAGTCTGTCTTTATGCCAGCACCATGGTCTTTTGATTCCTATTGCTTTGTAATATAGTTTGAAATCATGACGTGTGATGCTTCCAGCTTTGCTCCTCCTTTTTAAGATTGCTTTGGCTATTTGGGCTCTTTTTGTGGTTCCATACAAATTTTGGATTGTTTATATGTTATATTTCTATGAATACTACCATTAAAAATTTGAGAGGGATTCCACTGGACCTGTAGATCGGGTAGTGTGGACATTTTTACAGTGTTGGTTCTTCCAATCCATGAGTGTCTAGCATTTTTTCCATTTGTTTATTGTCTTCACTTTCTCTCCAGTGTCTTGCTTGAAGCTTTCCATATGCATTTTCATCTCCTTGGATGGACGTATTCCTGGGTGTTTTGCTCTTCGCGTGATGGCGCGTGGGATGGCTTCCTGTTATTCGCGGATAGAAACACAGCGTGTTTCCGCATCTCGCAGCTTTAGCAGCTTGTGTGATCGTGCTCACGGCCTCTCACGGCATCTTTAGGGTTTTGTGCGCATAAAGTGCCATCTGCCAACGGTGACGGTTTCCCTCCTTCCTCTCCAGTCTAGGTGCCTTTTCTTCCTTCTATCGCCTGATTGCTCTGAGGAGGACTTTGAATGCCTTGTTGAATAAAAGAAGCAGGACTGGGCATCTTTGTCCTCTGCTTCCTGGTCTTAAAGGAAAAGCTTTCAGCTCATCACTGCTTTGTGAGGCTACCTGTGGGCTTGCCATACTTGGCCCTTAGCTTGCTGACACGTGTTCCTTCTGTACCCACTGTGTTGAGAGTTTTGATCATAAACGGATGTTGAGTTTTGTCAGGAGTGTCTTCTGCATCTACTGAGATATCATAAATGCCTTTTATTCATCATTGTGTTAATGTGTATCACGTTGATTGACTTGGAGATGTGAGCCATCCTCGCATCCCTGGAATGAATCCCACTCAACTGTGGCATAGGATGATTCCAACGCGTTGCTGGCTTCCGCTTGCTAAGACTGTTGCATCCCTTTCATGAGAAACACTGGCCTGCCACGTTCTTGGGGCATCCTTGTCTAGTTTTGGTTTCAGGGTAGTTTTGAAAAGTGAGTGTTGTAGTGTTCCCTCGTCTTCAGTTTTTTGAAAGTTTGAGAATAATAGATGTTACATCTTTTCTGAACAGTCAGTAAAAATTCACCAGTGAAGTCGTCTGGTGCTGGATTTTTGTTGGGAGGCTTTGATGACCGATTCAGCCTCTTATGCAGTAAGTAGCTTGTTCAGATTCCTGTCTTTTCGTGATTCGGTCTTGGTGGGTTGTGTGTTTCTGGGAGTTCGTCCATTTCTGAAGGCGTCCAGCTCGGCATCATGGCTGTTTGCAGCGGTTATTTATTTGTGGCCGTCTGTACTCCTGAACTACCAGCTGTCACTCTCTTTTCGTTTCCGATTCTGTTTATTTGAGTCTCTCTCTCTGTCCTGGTGAGCTCGGCTAATGGTCCGCCAGTGAGCCCCAGCTCTCCGTCGCACTGATCACTTTTGCGGTCTCCATCTCTGCTCTGGTATCCCTCTCTGCTCCCGTCTCCGTCTCTGCTCCCGTCTCTGTCTCTGTTCCCATCTCCATCTCTGCTCTGGTCTCTGTTGCCTCCTTGCTTCGGGCTTCTCCGGCTCCTTGAGATGTGAAGGCAGATGGTTTAGTTCTTGCTGTGCAGTCTCTAAGTTGTGTCTGATTCTTTGTGACGCCATGGACTGCAGCCCACCAGGCTTCCCTTTGCTCAAACTCCTGTCCATTGAGTCAGTGATGCCGTCCAACCATCTCATCCTCTGTCGCCCTTCAGCCTTTCCCAGCATCAGGGTCTTTCCGGTGAGTTGGCTCTTCGCATCAGGTGGTCAGAGTATGCAAGCTTCAGTCCTTCCAATGAGTATTCAGGGTTGATTTCCTTTAGGATTGACTGGTTTTATCTCCTTGCATTCCAAGGGACTCTCAAGAGTCTTCTGCAGCTCCACAGTTTGGAAACATCAGTTTCTTGGGCGCTCAGCCTTCTTTATGGTCCTGCTAACACCCACACATGACCACTGGAAAAACCGTAGCTTTGACTGTGCAGACCTTTGTTGGCAGACCGATGTCTCTGCTTTTTTATTTGCTGCCCAGGTTTGTCACTGCTTTTCTTCCAAGGAGCAAGCGTCTTCATTTCATGGCTGCAGTCACTGTCTGCAGTGATTCTGGAGCCCAGGAAAGTCTGTCTCCATTTCTACTTTCTCTCCCTCTATCGGCCGTGAAGTGAAGGGACGGAGGCCATGACCTTCTCTTTTTGAATGTTGAGTTCCAAGCAGCTGAAGGAGCTTGTCTCTGGCTGTGAGTGTTTATCGCTATGGACTCCTCCTCAGAGCTGCTTTTGGTCTAGCCCACATACATTTTGATATGTTCTATTTCCGTTTTTATTTGTTTCAAGATATTTAAACTTTTCCCTGTTATTTGGCCTGTTGGTTGTTCGATAACTTAAGATCCACAGATTGGTGACTTTTCCAGCTTTCTTCTTGCAACTGATTTCTCGTCTTACATCGTCGTGGTTGGAAAGATGCTAGACATGACTTCAGTCTCTTGTCTTAAGTGAAGTGAGACTTGTTTTGTGGTCTAGCGTACAGTTTACCCAGAAGGAACATTCCATGCGTGCTTGAGTATGTACATTTCATTGCTTTTGGACGGGATCTTCAGCGAGTTGTCTGTTAAGTCCGTCTGGTCGAATGTGTTATTTATGACCAGTGTCCCCCTTGCTGATTTGCTGTCTAGATGATCTGTCTGTGCGTGAGACTGAAGTGTTAATGTCTGTGCCATCCTTATACTGCTGCCTGGGTCTCCTTTAGGTTTGTTAATATCGGTTTATATATTCAGGTGCATAAATATTCACAAATGTTAACGTGTTGAAGTGGCCCTTCTATCACCATGTAACGACCTTTCTGTCTCTCATACACAACCTTTGTCTTAAAGTTTATTTTGTCTGATTTAAGTAGAGCTATTCCAGATTTCTTTTGATTTCCATTTTCATGGAATATCATCTTCCATTCCTTCCCTTCCAGTCTGTGTGTGTTGGCATCTGGAAGGAGCGTCTTGTAGGCAGCATGTAGGTGTCTTGTTTCCCATCTGTTCAGCCACCGTGGCCTTCAGGTGGTCTGCTTGCACTTAGAGTGAGCATCGATCGGAGCATGCTCTCTGCATCTTGTTAATCGTTCCGTGGCCTCTCTGCTCCTCTCTTCCCCTGTGGTTTCACTGTCCACAGCAGCATCCTTAGGGGACTTTGTTCTTCCCTCTTGTGCGTCTGCTATAGGTCTTTCTTTCTTTGGTGCTGTGCTGGGCCTTCACGAGTGACGTGGGCTTTTTCGGACTGTGGGGCGTGGGGGCTGCTCTCTGCCGTGGGGTGAGGGCCTCTCGTTGCGGCGGCTCCTCCCCGTGCGGCTCCCAGGTCCTGGAGCACCAGCTCAGCAGCGAGCACGCGCCTGTGTTGCTCCGGGACACGTGGGGTCTTTGAGGATCAGGGGCTGGGCCTGTGTCTCCTGGCCTGGCAGGCAGCTTCTTCGCCACTGAGCCACATTCCTTACCTTCTCTGTAGGTTTCTGCTTGTGGTCACCAGGAGGCTTACATAAGGCAGCTTACGCTTGCAGTGGCCTATTTTAAGTTGATAACAGCTTAAGTTTGAATGCATTCTTAAACTCTCCATTTTTACTGCCCCCCCCCAGTATGCTTTATATTTGTGGGGATTTTGTTTTAATATTTATTTGTTAGCAGAGGTGGCTGTGCCAGGTCTTAGCTGTGGCATGAGGGGTCTAGATCTTGATCAGGGATGGAACCCCGGCCCCTGCGTCGGGAGCGTGGAGTCCTAGCCTCTGGACCACCAGGGAAGTCCCGTGCTTTACATTTTTGACGTTAGAGTTTGCATCTTTAATCCTGTGTATCTGTTAACAATAGCAATATCAATAACCTCAGATATGCAGATGACACCACCCTTCTGGCAGAAAGTAAAGAAGAACTAAAGAGCCTCTTGATGAAAGTGAAAGAGGAGAGTGGAAAAGTTGGCTTAAAGCTCAACATTCAGAAAACGAAGATTGTGGCATCTGGTCCCATCACTTCATGGCAAACAAATGGGGAAACAATGGAAACAGTGAGAGACTATTTTCTGGGCTCCAAAATCGCTGCAGATGGTGACTGGAGCCATGAAATTAAAAGACGCTTACTCCTTGGAAGGAAAGTTATGACCAACCTAGATAGCATATTAAAAAGCAGAGACATTACTTTGCCAACTAAGTTCCCATCTAGTCAAAGCTATGGTTTTTCCAGTGCTTATGTATGAATGTGAAAGTTGGACTATAAAGAAAGCTGAGTGCCGAAGAATTGATGCTTTTGAACTGTGGTGTTAGAGAAGACTCTTGAGAGTCCCTTGGACTGCAAGGAGATCCAACCAGTCCATCGTGAAGGAGATCAGTGCTGAATGTTCATTGGAAGGACTGATGTTGAAGCTGAAGCTCCAATACTTTGGCCCCACCTGATGCAAAATGACAACTCATTGGAAAAGACCCTGATGCCAGGAAAGATTGAAGGGAGGAGGAGAAGGGGATGACAGAGGATGAGATGGTTGGATGGCATCACCGACTCAACAGACATGAGTTTGAGCAAGCTCCAGGAATTGGTGATGGATAGGGAGGCCTCGTGTGCTGCAGTCCATGGGGTCGCAAAGAGTTGGACATGAATGAGCGGCTGAACGGAACTGATCCCTTAACAAATTGTAGTTAATAACTTTTTATGACTTTCATATTTTAGCCTTCATATTAGCTTTTTAAGTGACTTATCCACCAGCTTTACAATATTGGGGCTTCCCTGGCGACTCAGATGGCAAAGAATATGCCTGCCGTGCAGGAGACGTGGGTCTGATCCCTGGGTCGGGAAGATCCCCTGGCGAAGAGAGCGGCTCCTCAACTCCAGGATTCTTGCCTGAGGAATTTCCTGCACAGAGGAGCCAGGCAGGCTGGGGGGCCGCAGAGTCAGCCGGGACTGAGCGGCTGTTTGCGGCTTTGCAGTGTTATCTGGAAGCTGCCGCACGTTTAGGGTTTCAGTGAGAGCTGGGCTTTCGTGTTTTCCTGTCACTGATTCTGCCCTTTCGTTTCTCTTAAAGTACCCCTTTAGTGTTTCTTATAAGGCTGGTCTAGAAGTGGTCATCTTTTCCAGCTTTTGTGTCTCTCTCCTTCAATTCTGAGTGACAGCTTCTCCAGGTAGAGTATTCTTAGCTGGAGAATCTTTTCTTTTGGCACTTTGAGTGTTCCATGCCACTCCCTTCTGGCCTGCAAAGTTTCTGCCAAGAAAGCTGCTTCTGGGCCTAAGAGTATCATCGGCACAGTAGTTTTTCTCTTGCTGTTTTTAAGATTCTCTTCTTTCCCTTCTGACATCTTGATTATGGTGTGTCTTGGTGTGGGTCTCTTTGGGTTTGTCTTGTTTGGCGCTCTTGGGTTCCTGGATCTGGGTTCTGTCTCCTCGCCCCAGGTTATTAAATGTGTAGCCATTGTTTCTTCAGGCGAGTTTTCTGCCTCTCCGTCTCTCTCTTCCTTCTGCGCCCCCAGGAGTCGGACGCCATTCTGCTCCGTGTGTCCCATTAGTCCCTTCAGCTGTCTTTCCTCCTTTTATTCTCATAAACATTTACTTACTCGGCGGCTCTGGGTCTTAGTTGCAGCAGGCAGGACCTTTTAGCTGTGGCTTGTGGGGCCTAGCTCCCTGAACAGGGATGGAACCCAGCCCGCTGCACTGGGAGCGTGGACCGCCGGGGGTGTCCGTATCCCTTTTCCCTCTTTGCTGCCCTGGTGGGCGTTTTTCACTGCTCTGTGTTCACGCTCATCGAGCCTTCCTCTGCTCCGTCTAGTCTGCGCTTGACTCTCTCTGCTCTTGCACTTCAGCTGTTGCTCCGGTTCCGTGACCTCTCTTTGGTATTTGTTTTACGTCCTCTCTCTTCGCTGAAATTTTCACTTTGTTCGTCCATTCTTCTCCTCAGCTTAGTGAGCATCGCTGTGACTGTTGTTTTGAACTCTTTTTTAGGTAAATAATTTCTCTCTGCTTGATTAAGGTCTTTTTCTGAGGTTTTATCTTGTTTCATGTGGAATGTTTTTTTGTTTCTTCATTTTTCTTAAGTCGTCATGCTGGCTACAGACTGGAAAAAAAAGGTTTGATGTTTGTAAACCACACATCTGACAAAGGTCTTATATCTAGAAAATGTGAAAAACTCTTAAAACTCAGTGGTAAAAACAAAGTGTTCAGAACACGGGTGGAAGATGACAACTCTCAGAGAAGAGAGGCTGGTGGCAAGTCAGCACACGACCAGAAGCTGAACGTGAGACAGAGAGGGATTGGTGCAGCAACCAGAAGCTGAACGTGAGGCAGAGAGGGATCGGTGCACACAGCGCCAGCAAGCCCCATTCAAAACAGCCGCAGCGCCAGACACTGAGGGCGGGAGAGGCCGCCTCGCGCCCACCGCCGGTGGGAGTGGGAAGAGGCGCAGGAGCTCTGAAAATCCAGTTGAGCAGCTCCTTCCGGCCCTAACCTCATACTCACCATCCAGTCCAGCAAATGTGCTCCTGGGCACTTATCCCAGAGAAATGGAAACCTGAGTTCACGTGAAAAGCCTGTATGAGGATTTTCATAGCAGCTTTATTTGTAATAACCCCAAGCTGGACTCAGCCCAGATGTCCTCCAGCAGGTGAGTGGCAAACAGTCTGGGCCCATCCTCCATGCAGTGGACCAGCCAGCAGTGGGAAGGACCAGACAGTCGAAACAGTGACAGCTTGGATGGTTCTCAAGGAGATTATGCTGAGTGAACGAAGGCCGGGATCAGCAGGTTTCAGAGCGCGTGCCTTTGTTTATACCGCGTCCTGACATACAGGGTGGTCCTGGCAGTGGGTGAGCGGGGGGCAGCGGGCGTGGTCTCCGTGGAGGCGGGCTGGCTGTGTGTTGATTGGGGAGGTGGTTACACGGGTCTGCACACACAGGGTGTGTCTGCAGAGACTTCACACACACAAATGCCAGGGAAGCTGGTGGGGCTCGGCGCACTCTGCAGTGTGTTGAAACGACCACGCTGATGGACACAGCACCTTGCTGGGTTTGGTGCAGAACCACCCGTCCACGGGGCATCCCTGGTGGCTCAGCCGGTGAAGAATCCGCCTGCAGTGCAGGAGGCCCCGGCTCAATCCCTAGGTTGGGAAGATCCGCTGGAGAAAGGGACAGGCTACCCACGCCAGTATTCCGGGGTTTCCCTGATGGCTCAGACAGTGAGGAATCGGCCTGCAATGCGGGAGCCCTGGCTTGGGAAGATCCCCTGGAGAAGAGAAAAGGCTACCCACTCCAGTATTCTGAATCCCCATCGACAGAGGATCCTGGTGGGCTGCAGCGCATGGGGTTACAAAGAGTCGGACACGGCTGAGCGCAGCTCAGGGGTGTGAAACGGCGCCACTGGTGGAGAGCGGGGACTCTACTGTTTCCATGACTTCCTGTGTGGCTGTGTAATTGTTTCACATTAAAAAAAAAAAAAACTAAAAATCTCCCAGGCAGTAGGACAGTAAAGCAGTGCAGTGAAGTGAGAAAAGACGAGGGTCTGCAGTGCTCAGCGGGCCCCTCGGGCCCTGGTGCCCCCAGGCCGAGTCCCGCGTGTGGTCTGCGCTCCCTCACTGGTGGCGCCAGCCCAGACCATGCTTTCCATCAGGCAGCAAGCCTCATCCGTCCTTTACATACATTTTCTATTGAAGTATCGTTGTTTTACAGTGTGGTTAGTCTCTCCTATACAGAAAAGTGACCCAGTTACACACACGATCTTTTCCGTACTGTTTCCGTTATGGTTTGTCGTGGGATACTGGACAACGTTCCTGGGCCTGCAGTAGGGCCTGGTTCACCCCTCCTATACAGGATGGCTGGCATCCGCCCCTGCCCCGTGGCAGCCTGTTCTGACTCTGTTTTTGTTCGTGGATTCGGTTCATCCGTGTCATATCTTAGATTGCACATGCATGTGGTATCACCCAGCACTTGTCCTTCTCTTTCTGGCGGGCTTGGTGTGACAGTCTGCGTCCACACGTGTTGCCGGGCAGTGGCGTTCTCACTGCCCTTTACGGCTGAGCGATGCTCCTGTGCCTGCAGGCGCCACGTCCTCTGTGCCCGCTTGTCTGCGAGTGGACATTGGCATCTCCGTGTCTCGACTGCTGCAAACGCTGCCGCTGGGAGCCCAGGAGCGCACATGTGCCCCTTTTCAGATCACAGTTCTGTCTGGATCTGTGCCGGGAGGGGCTCTGCTTCTGAGGCCCCTCCATGCTGTCTGCACAGGCGGCACCAGCTTGCATTCCCACCACCGGTGTGGGAGAGGGCTCCTTCCCCACACCCTCTCCAGCGTTTGTTACTCGTAGACTTTCTCTGGCTGTGCTGAGTCTGTGTTGCTGCCGCCGGCTTTTCTCCTGTTGCCGGGCGGGGTCTACTCTCCAGGGACGCTGTGGGGCTTCGGGCTGGGGCATCTGTTACAGGGGTCTAGGGTGCATGGCCGTCAGTGGTTGTGGTCCACGGCCTTCATTGCCCCGGGGCCTGTGGGATCTCCTGGGAGCAGAGATGGGACCTGTGTCTCCCAGCTGGCAGGCAGGTTCTTCACCACCGAGCCGCCCGGGAAGCCCCTGATATTGGTAGACTTTGTAACGACGGCCTCTCTGGCCGGTGAACCTCAGCCCTTCTTACTCAGACGTATTCTGGCCATTCCTCTGCTCTCAAGCGCCAGCCGCGCTGTCTTCCCTCCCGGATCTCGCCAGCATCCTGTCCTCTCTCCCGTTTCTCTGCACCCTCCACGCCGTCAGCTTGCTGCGCGCTTGGGAAGGGACGCGTCTGGAGAGGGCCTGGGCAGACGGATACTGCCGTTACCTCGTGGTGTCGCAGGCTGCAACTTGTGTTTTCTTATCTATATTTAGCTGTTTTCTAAAGTTTCTCTAATGAAAGGGTTGCTTTGAGATAAGGCAAAAATCAATACGTTATTATTCTACAAAATTCCCTCCATGCCCCCATGACCCAAAGCCTAACTCTTAATTCCTTTACATTTGCAAAGCAGGCCCTGAGCCCGGCCAGCCCACTCCCTGGTGCCCAGTCCCACCCCAGGCCCCAGCTGACCTCCAGGGCACCTTCCTGCCCCTTGGGCGTGGGGGCGGCCTGGGTCCCCGAGGGTCCCTCTGGGAGGCAGGCCCTGCCCTGTCCCCACCCTGTCCAGCGTGCTGACTGCTTTGTCTGTCAGGGTCTGGAGACCAGCCTCCCGGAGGGCCTCTTGCTCTCCTCGAGGGATGTCCGGCGTCTGCCCGCGGCCCCTCCCCGCCTTCTCGGCAGTTTCCCGCCCTCTTACTATGTCCCGATACATGCGGACTCCACCGCCGGGCTCTCTGCCTCCTGCTTCTCTAGCCATTCAGCCCCTAGGAGATGGGAGCGGGGACATTGGGTGGGGCTGTCTGTGGGGTCCCTGGGCTGGCGGTGCCCCACTGCATGCCCCCTCCAGGGCCTTAGCGGCTCCTTTGCACAGCCTGTCTGCCAGCTTCCCCCCAGACACCGGGGCCGAGCTCTGGGCCAGGTGGCTGCGGCTGTCCCCGGGCCCTCTGCGCTCTCGGGCACGGTCCTTTCAGGCAGGCCCCCTTGAATCACTGAGGGGACACCACCTCTTCCCTGTTGGGACGGCGACTGGTAGCCAGTGGGAGGACAGGTTTGTTCGCGTCTCCAGGATGTCTGGGACAGTCGGTGCTCTGTAACTGCACAGGGCGTGAGCCAGGACCGTGGTCTCGGGCTTTCTGGTCACTGCCGTGAGGCCTGGAGAGAGGGCGTGCTGGGCTTGGCCCTGCTCAGCTGCTGTTCTCAGACGGTTCTAGTTCCCCCGGCCCTCCGCCCCTGTGCACGGGCTGGCCCGTGTGCACCGACTCTGAGTCCGGCCACAGGACTCTCTCTGAGCGCCGGAGGCGTGCTGACTTGGCCCTGGCTTGGGGAGGATGAGAGTCGTGTGGAGCAGAGCTCAGTCCCCCTGGAGCCCCGCACCATCCCCACCAGCCTCCCCAGTCTCAGGGCCAGGCTGACCCAGATCAGCCGTCACGTGAGCAACTGCGTGTGTGCTGGTGGCTGGTTACACGGTGTGGTCGGGCCTGCAGGTGATGGACATAACCTCTGCATCTAAGCGCCGGGGGCCGAGTGTGGTGAGGAGGGCAGCCCCCCAGCACGCCGGGAGCGCGGGGCTCTCTGGGGCCTCTGGCCACAAGCAGCGCGGCCCTGTCTCACAGCCCGACAGGAGCAGCCCTCGCCGCGCCAGCCCCGGCCAGGCCAGGACCCCCCAGGTGGCCGTTCGCCCTGTGCTCCAAGCCTACAGGCTGCTGGCCCCTGTCCACCCTGTAGCCTCCCCTTCCCTCCTCACCACGGCATCCTCTTTCCAGACCAGACACCTCCTCCTCCAGGAAGCCTTCCAGACTCTTCCCAGGCATAAGTGTTCACCCTCCCCTGGGCCACCTGGACCCTGTGCCACCCAGAGCTGGGTCACCTGCCAGCTTTAAGTGAGCCTCTCTGGAGGGGCAGTGGGGAAGCAAGGTCAGGTCCCCCGGCTGGGCTCCAGTAGGGCTCGGCGCAGAGCCCTGCACACAGGTGGCACTCAGTAAGTGTGTGATTTGTGTGTGCCTGCCTCCGAGCAGGGCTGCAGTGGCGTAACGGCTGTGCCCTGGGATTGGCCCAGGCTCGGGCGGCTGGAGCTGCGTCTGTCCGCCCGCCCCGCATCCCTCCAGGTCCTCGCCCCTCCCCAGGGATCCCTGCTCGGCAAGGGGGTGCTCCCGGGGCCGACGTGACCCCCAGCCCGTCCAGGCCGCTGCCCTCTCCCCGGGGCAGGCACCTCGGTGTGGCTGCTGTTGTCTGATGCCCTGTAAACGGTCCGCAGCGGCTGGGAGCCCCAGGCTGAGGGGCCTAGTCCTGTGTCTGACCAGGACGGGCCCCCCTCACTATGTGACCTTGGACAAGGGCCCCCACCCCTGCCAGCCGGGGTCCGGCCCCCCCTCCCTGCCCCAGCCACTCTGGGCACAGCCTCGTGGTCTCCAGCCCACTCACGTCTCTGGGTTTCTTGAGCTGTCCTTCCAGACCCCATGACAGGGCAAGGAGCTACCCAGAGCCAGGGAGCCTGGGGCCCGTCTGGTCAAGCAGGGGGGTGGTGTCCTCAGAAGGGGCTCACTCAGAGGGGCTCGTTGAGGGGGCCGAAAGGGGGCCTCACGGGAAGGACCTCGTGGGGTCACCTGGGTGTAGAGGCCAGGATGGACAGACCAGCCCTGTCCTGGCGCTGGGCCCTGAGCAAGCCACCGACTGCTGCGGAGTGCCCTGAGGGAGACACTCACGGAGGGAGCGAGCGGCCTGTCCCCAGGGGGGTGTGGTGTGGCCGACCGAGACTGCTCCCGCCCCCCAGCTCCTCGCCTGGCATCGCTGAGGTTCCCACCACCTCCACGCTCAAGCGTCTGTGTCAGAAAGAGTGAGTGGGTCCGCCCTAGATGCAGGGGCAGGGCGGGGCGGGCCCAGGAAGAGGGCCAGGCCCAGACCCCTGCAGGGAAAGGAGGCCGAAGGCTCAGGGCCCTGCAGGGAGGCCAACTGTCCCTGGGGGCGCCACCCCCAGCGTGGACCGAGGGTGGGGATGGGGTGGGCACAGGGACCCCCAGGTGGCCAGATGTGCACAAGGCTCCCAGTCGGCGTCTCGTCCTCCGAGCCTTGCTCAGGCTCCCGGGGGCGCGTGTGACTGGGCAGCAGGCAGCCCTGGAACCAGCCACTTTGACGGACCTGGTGCCAGCTGGAGGCCGGGTCCAGGCTTCTGCAGAGACTTCGAAGAGTCTGGTGTTCATAGATGCGCTCACACCTCTGCCACCAGATGCGGGGCCACAGTTGGGGGCCGAGACAGGTCCTCAGGGCTCTGGGGCCTGTGGTACCCGGATCTTGGGGCTCACGCCCTGCAGTTGGGTCTCCAGTGGTTGGAGGGGCCCCAGCCCTCCCCAGCTCACCCCACTCCCACCAAACCCTGCCAGCCACATGCAGGGTCAGGCACACACCTACCCACCTGTGTCCAGCTCCCTCAACCCTCTCTGCCCCATCCACATCGCCTCGCAAAGCCCCTCCCCAGCCCAGGGTTGGCTTCCCAGCCTCCCAGGCGCCTCAACCTGCCCCAAACCCAAGGCCACTCACACCGCACATCTTGCCCCAAGTCCCAGAGGAAAAACCACTGCAGACAAGTGTTGGATTCTTTTCCTTTGCAGAATTATTGTTGTTTTTTTTAGTAGACATCAGTCTTTTTCTCTTTTTCATTTTACAGCAAACATTGGAAATATAGAAATATTTCTCTATACAACAGGATGACAGTGTGTGGTGGGGGCAGGGCGGAACGCACACTCCCGCCGTCCGCAGGCACAGCCCTTCCCGGCCCTGAGGCCCAGGGGCTCCGGGACCCTCCTGGAGACCGCCTGGCCACCTGCGTTCGCTCTGCCCCTCTCCAGGGGCAGCGATGAAGAGACGGACTAAATAGAATCCACAGAAAGCCACAGAGGAGTCGTGCGGGGCCAGGCGGCCACGCCCCCCACGTCGAGCGCTTTTTAAAGAGAACTTTAAAAAAAAAGAGAGAAGGCAGAGAAGAATCAAAAGATAATGAAAAAAATCCCCTCCCCCGCCCCCCATCCCTAAGACACAGTTTTCGGAAGTCCTGTGAGTGTGTGTGCGCGCGCACGCGTGTGTGTGCATGTGTGTGGACGGGCCCCTCACACTGGTGAGAATGTCTCGGCAGGTGCCCATGCTCAGCCACGCGCCCCTCCCGTTCAGCCTGCCGGTGCCCCCTCCCTACTTTGCCCGCAAAGCCCAGGGCTTCAGCAGTTGCGGTCTCTGTGTATGTGTGTGTGTGTGTGTGCACGCGTGTGTGTGGACAGGCCCCTCACACCGGTGAGAATGTATCGGCAGGCGCTCGCGCTCAGCCACGCGCCCCTCCTGTCCGGCCTGCCGGCGCCCCCTCCCCACTTAGCCTGCGCAGCCCAGAGCTTCCGCGGTTGCGGTCTGCGCTCGCGCGCCGTGAGGTTCTGGTTACGACGGCTGCAGTGGCCTCATGTCCTCAGGGCTTGTGCTGCGCAGACAC
>SJYW01005120.1:932907-959248 GCA_006410735.1 Raphicerus campestris
CAGGGAAAGGAGGCCGAAGGCTCAGGGCCCTGCAGGGAGGCCAACTGTCCCTGGGGGCGCCACCCCCAGCGTGGACCGAGGGTGGGGATGGGGTGGGCACAGGGACCCCCAGGTGGCCAGATGTGCACAAGGCTCCCAGTCGGCGTCTCGTCCTCCGAGCCTTGCTCAGGCTCCCGGGGGCGCGTGTGACTGGGCAGCAGGCAGCCCTGGAACCAGCCACTTTGACGGACCTGGTGCCAGCTGGAGGCCGGGTCCAGGCTTCTGCAGAGACTTCGAAGAGTCTGGTGTTCATAGATGCGCTCACACCTCTGCCACCAGATGCGGGGCCACAGTTGGGGGCCGAGACAGGTCCTCAGGGCTCTGGGGCCTGTGGTACCCGGATCTTGGGGCTCACGCCCTGCAGTTGGGTCTCCAGTGGTTGGAGGGGCCCCAGCCCTCCCCAGCTCACCCCACTCCCACCAAACCCTGCCAGCCACATGCAGGGTCAGGCACACACCTACCCACCTGTGTCCAGCTCCCTCAACCCTCTCTGCCCCATCCACATCGCCTCGCAAAGCCCCTCCCCAGCCCAGGGTTGGCTTCCCAGCCTCCCAGGCGCCTCAACCTGCCCCAAACCCAAGGCCACTCACACCGCACATCTTGCCCCAAGTCCCAGAGGAAAAACCACTGCAGACAAGTGTTGGATTCTTTTCCTTTGCAGAATTATTGTTGTTTTTTTTAGTAGACATCAGTCTTTTTCTCTTTTTCATTTTACAGCAAACATTGGAAATATAGAAATATTTCTCTATACAACAGGATGACAGTGTGTGGTGGGGGCAGGGCGGAACGCACACTCCCGCCGTCCGCAGGCACAGCCCTTCCCGGCCCTGAGGCCCAGGGGCTCCGGGACCCTCCTGGAGACCGCCTGGCCACCTGCGTTCGCTCTGCCCCTCTCCAGGGGCAGCGATGAAGAGACGGACTAAATAGAATCCACAGAAAGCCACAGAGGAGTCGTGCGGGGCCAGGCGGCCACGCCCCCCACGTCGAGCGCTTTTTAAAGAGAACTTTAAAAAAAAAGAGAGAAGGCAGAGAAGAATCAAAAGATAATGAAAAAAATCCCCTCCCCCGCCCCCCATCCCTAAGACACAGTTTTCGGAAGTCCTGTGAGTGTGTGTGCGCGCGCACGCGTGTGTGTGCATGTGTGTGGACGGGCCCCTCACACTGGTGAGAATGTGTCGGCAGGTGCCCATGCTCAGCCACGCGCCCCTCCCGTTCAGCCTGCCGGTGCCCCCTCCCTACTTTGCCCGCAAAGCCCAGGGCTTCAGCAGTTGCGGTCTCTGTGTATGTGTGTGTGTGTGTGTGCACGCGTGTGTGTGGACAGGCCCCTCACACCGGTGAGAATGTATCGGCAGGCGCTCGCGCTCAGCCACGCGCCCCTCCTGTCCGGCCTGCCGGCGCCCCCTCCCCACTTAGCCTGCGCAGCCCAGAGCTTCCGCGGTTGCGGTCTGCGCTCGCGCGCCGTGAGGTTCTGGTTACGACGGCTGCAGTGGCCTCATGTCCTCAGGGCTTGTGCTGCGCAGACACGCCCTTCCAGTAGTCCAGGATGTCGTGCAGGTCCTCATCCTTGGCAAACTGCACCTTCCTGCGCAGCGCGTGGCCGGCTGCCACGCACTCCCCCGCATCCCGGGGCCGCCGGCGGCTCAGTCTGAAGCGGCCCCAGAGGCTGCGGGAGGCGCGGCAGGCGTACTCGGGGCTGGAGGCGTAGCTCAGGTGGCGGTACTGCGGGGACAGGGGCGCGTAGGCCAGGTCGCGGGGCCGCGGCCGCGTCAGCGGCTCGAGGATGGAGGCCTTGCGGCCGCCAAGGCTCTCAGGGGGCGGGGGCGGCGCGGGGGGCTCGGCAGGGTGGGGCCCGGGGTACGAGTGCCGGTGCTCCCCGTACTGCCGGCCCTTCTCGGGCTCAGCCCGCAGCACGGCAGCCGCGGGCGTCACCGTGAGGATGGCCTCCGCTGCGGGCGACCCCTTCTCGATGTACTTGGCCTCATGCAGCGCAGGGGGCTCGGCACGGTAGGGCCGCGGGCTGCGGGCGGACCCGCTGGATGAGGAGCTGGCCCGTGGGGCTCCGGGGGCGGCCTCCAGGCTGTGGTGCCGCTGCAGGCCGCAGGCGTCCTGGTAGGCGGGTGCCAGGAAGCCGCGTGTGCTGGCCAACGGCTCGGCTGCAGACACAGCCCCCGGCTTGCCGCCCTGGAAGGAGGTGGACTCGGCCTTGAGCGCGTCGATGCAGCTGTTGATGATCTGGTTGACCCTGTCCACCTCCTTGGCGATGGTGGAGATCTCGGCCACCGAGCTCTGGCTGTCGGGGCCTGGCCGGCCCGGCTCTCCGTCCCTGCGCTCCACCTGCTCTGCTGTGCGCACCTCTATGTAGCCGCCCTTGCTGCCCTTGGGCGTCCCGCTGCCCTCCGCCAGCTGGTACTGCTCCACCTCCCCGGGGGCGGCGGGCAGGTACGGGATGCGGGTCACCGCCTCGGGGCCCAGCAGCGGGCCCTGGGACAGCGGAGCCAGGCCGGGCGCCTCCAGCTCGGGCCCGTACTTGAGCTCGATGATGGTCTTCTTGAGGCTGCCGGCCGCTGCCGCAGCCGCCACCACCTGCTTCTGCTTGCCCTCTCGCCGCCGCCGCCGCCGCCGCAGGCAGTAGTAGACGGCGCCCAGCACCACCACCATGCAGAAGAGGCAGCCCAGCACAGTCATGATGTAGTGGGTGGCCGTGGAGGGGCTGGGCACGGGGCCCGGCGGGCTGGGCGGCTGCGGCAGGCAGATGGTGAGGCAGGTGTGGTTGTGGTGTAGGCCCGCGCTGCTGGACACCACGCAGTAGGTGTAGTTGGTGAGCGCGTACAGGTTGGTCAGGCGGATCTCCTCCTGGGCCCGCGTCAGCCTGGACACGGTGGACGACTTGCTGTTGTTGAACTGCTCCAGCGTGTACATGCGGGTGAAGGGGCTGGGCAGCTGCACCGTGATCGTGGCCGAGTTCTGCGTCAGCTGCTTGACCTTGATGAGCGGGCGGGCCTCGGCCTGCGGGGCCAGCGTGGGCAGGGCCACCAGCGGCGTGGTGCCGTCGCCGGAGAAGCACTCGTCGTCGGCGCAGGGGGCCTCGCTGGGCTCTGCGGGCTGCACGGGGGGCGGCGGGGGCGAGTGGCCAGGCGGGGAGATGTGTATAAGAGACAGGTTGAGGGACTGTGNAGGGCCACCAGCGGCGTGGTGCCGTCGCCGGAGAAGCACTCGTCGTCGGCGCAGGGGGCCTCGCTGGGCTCTGCGGGCTGCACGGGGGGCGGCGGGGGCGAGTGGCCAGGCGGGGGGCGGCCGGACGCTGGCCGGGTCTCCGCCACGTATGGGCCGTCCGTGCACACGGACTGCAGCTTGCCCAGGATGCTGCGCTGGCCGTGGCGGCCCTGGCCCAGCAGGAAGTAGCCGGAGTACAGCGGCGGCGACTCGCACTGCACGCGGTCATGGGCCTGCGTGGCATTGGCAAAGGCCGCCAGCCAGCGCAGGAAGCCCAGCAGCTCACAGGAGCAGTAGAAGGGGTTGCTGTAGAGCTCGCACACCGAGAGCCGGGCCAGGCCAGCGAAGGTGGCGCCGTGCAGGCGCTGGATGCGGTTCATGGACAGGTCCACATTGACGATGTTGGGGCACTCCCAGAAGGCGCCGGGTGCCACCGCCTCAATAAGGTTGGCCTGCAGGTACAGGTACTCGAGCTTGCCCAGGCCGCGCAGCACGCCCTCCGTCAGGTTGCGCAGCCGGTTGTAGCCGAGCTGCAGCACCTGCAGGTTGAACTGGCCTGAGAAGGCGCCGTCCTCAATGTAGCCGATCTCGTTCTTGGTGAGGTTGAGGTACGTGAGGTTGCCGAAGCGGCTCAGCGCCGCGTACTGCACGCTGCGGATGCGGTTCTCGTTGAGCCGCAGGTCCACGATGGTGCTATTGATCTGCTGCGGGATGGCCTCATAGGGTGGCTGGTTCTGGCTGCAGATGGCCAGCCACACGAAGCCCTTGTCGCCCTCGATGAGCCAGCAGTCGCCGCGCACCAGGCCGCCGGCGTGCAGCAGGGCGGCCGCCACGCACACCCACACCCACGGCGACCCCCGCCCGCTCCCAGCCATCAGGACCCGCCCGCGGGGGCTGCCCGCTCAGCCTGCCCAGGTGCGGGGTGGGGGCCTGGGCAGCGGGAGGGGAGGGCGCCTGCCTGCTCAGGGCCGTCCCGGGCACATGGCCACGCAGCCCGCGTGCTGAGAGGGGAGCACCTCCCTCACGGCCGGCCGCCTCACTCCATCCGTCCGTGTCTGGCCAGGGCCTCGGCCTGCTTCCCCATTGGTCCAGCTGGTCCTGCGGGAGGCGAAAGGGGAGATGGGTCAGCAGGCCTCCCCACGAGCACGGGTCTGGTGCAGGCCTGCACCCGGCCTGTGGGACATGGAGGCACGTCCGGGCTGTCAGTGATGAGGAAGGGGCTCCAGGGGGCTCAGCGGGCATTTCTCTGACTGGGGGCAGGCGTCTACCACTGCCTGACACGTGGGAATCCAGCGCCGAGCCGGATAGGTGGGCAGGCCAGGATCAAGGCTGCCGCCACTCAGCCAGGAGTGATGGGGAACAGGTGCCTGCCATGCGCCCGGCGGGCAGTGGGCAGCTCTGAGCCCCACCCCGGGTCCTGAGCTGGGGTGGAGGGAAGCCCTCCTGAGCTCCTCTCAAGGGAGGTGCGGACGCTGCACTCCGGGCCTGCTTCCTCCAACAAGCCGCGGACCCCGAGGCTGTCTCCACAGAGTCAGGGCCCAGCAGTAAGGACTGGGAGGATCATGCCCCCCGGCTCAGCTGCGGACACCGCTGTGGCCCCGACTCCCCCCCGACCCCACCCAGCCCTGGCTCTTGGCTGTGAACAGGCACCTTGCTGTCTGCTCCCCCCAAACGCTGAGCTTCTCTAGAGCAGGGACCCCTGATTGCACACAGCCCCGGCCCACGGAGCCACATGTGCACAGAGATGTGGCCAGACAGCCGCTGGGTTGGTCCTGCTCCCCGGGACCCCAAAGCTGTCTGCGGGGCTTCCCCTCTCCCCCTCGTATTTCTCCTTCAGGACGGAAGGATGGGGGNGCGGACACCGCTGTGGCCCCGACTCCCCCCCGACCCCACCCAGCCCTGGCTCTTGGCTGTGAACAGGCACCTTGCTGTCTGCTCCCCCCAAACGCTGAGCTTCTCTAGAGCAGGGACCCCTGATTGCACACAGCCCCGGCCCACGGAGCCACATGTGCACAGAGATGTGGCCAGACAGCCGCTGGGTTGGTCCTGCTCCCCGGGACCCCAAAGCTGTCTGCGGGGCTTCCCCTCTCCCCCTCGTATTTCTCCTTCAGGACGGAAGGATGGGGGTGTGTTTGCTTGTTACTGTTTGGATTTACAGCGGCCTTGTAACCGCTCTGTGGCCTGGCAGGCAGCCAGCTGACTGTATTTCACTGATATTGACGTTTGCAACTAGTCTGCACTGAGGCGGTTTAAATTAGGAGAAAAAAATAATGATGTGCAATGGATTTCTGCGCCTTTAGAAACTTCATCAGGAACAGTTCTGACCTTGCTTCTGCGGGAAAGTCTTTCTGATTTTAAGCAAGAGGAAGGGTCAGCAGAAGGGCCTCGCTTGGCCCAGCGCTGCCCTACGACCCCCAAGAAAGCTCGGGGCCTCTCTGGGCCGGACCAGAAGCAGCTCGGAGAGGGGAGGCCTGGGGCTTGCTCAGACCCCTCCCCTTGGAAAGCAGCCCTGGGGTCCCTGTGTGGCTGTCTCCTCACGTGAAATCTACACCCCCCTGGGGCATCCTGGGGCCATCGCCGCCACCCAGCACCCCCCCCCCCATTGCACACCTGCCCCATCGTCCCAGTGCTGAGACCAGGGTCGCTCTACTGCCCAGAGTGGGCAAGCAGCCAGGCCTGTGCCCAGGGCTGCAAGCCGTCGGGACAGCAGGTATGGGCGGGAACACCAGGCGGCCTCTGCCAGGCATGTGTGGAGCCCAGCGAGGAGGTGCAGCCTGATCATAATCACCTTTAATCTCTTGCTCAAAATAACCCAAAGTCAAGTTAAGGAGGATTACAGGCCTAAAGAATCCTTATCTCAGCGGACGGGGGATGGGCCGTCCCCACGCCTGGCACACCCAGGTGCGCTGGGCCTGTGTGCCTGGAGGTGAACGCAGCCTCGCCCCAGCACCCGAGGGCGTGCCGGCAGCTGGGGTCCAGCCAGGCGGGGCGCACCGCCTCCACCCCGGGTGAGAGTACGGGGCTGTGCTGGTTAGCCGAGAGTACGGGGCTGTGCTGGTTAGCCGCCTGCGAGCGCTACTGGGGACCAGCCTCGCCCCCGCAGGCACCCCCGCCCTGAGGCCTGTGAGACAAGGAGGCGTGGCTGGGTCCTGCCTGGCAATACGAGTGGGCAGTGGGCGGTTCTAGAACCTTCCTCAGGGAGACGGGCAGGCCTGAACAGCCTCAGGCTGCGACCCCTCCCCTGCCTTCCTCCCCCGGGCTGTCAGCGGTTCCATCCCTCCCCGACTGTCTGCGCAGCATCACCCCCCATCCCAGGCTGCCTGCTGCTCCGAGGGGCGCCTTCCTGTGCATCCAGGTCTCAGCCCCTGCAGCAGCCCCCGCCCCGACCCCTCACTGTCCCCGCGGTGGTCCCCGCCGCCCTGACCCCTCGCTGTCCCCGCATCTCTCTGCCTGCCCCCATGGTGGTCTTCCCCCCCGTGCCTGACCCGCTGCCGTGGGCCCCAGACTCAGACACAGCTGCTCCCCTTTGAGCTCAGGCTCCCGATGGGGCACGTCCTACCCCCTACACTCCTCAGGCAGAAACCAAGTTCTGTCCCCAGGTGCCCCCTCGGCTCCCAGCCGTGATCCTGGCTTCCCGCCATGCCTACTGTGCACCGCCCAGGCCCAGCCAGCCCCTTCCCTTGCTGGGATGAAGCCCACTGCCCCACCCACACTCCACCTGCCAACAGCCAGGGGTCCCAGGGGCCCCACACGGACCTGCCAGGGCCTGCCCAGCACCCTCTGCCCTCCAGCTGCCCCCGCACAGCCGCTACGCCCGAGGAGACCCCTCCTCTGGGGGCGGGGGATCGCAGGCCAGCGGCCTCCCCTCTGAACCAGCTCCTGCCCGTCCATCACCCCCTCCCTCTCTGCCCACCACTGTCTCCTGACGGGCTCCTCATCCTCTTGATTTATTTTCTAGACGAAGGTCCTCTCCATACTGGATGTGAACTCCAGAGGGAAGCGTCCAGTCCATGCCAGGACACCCCAGGCCCAGAGCAGTGCCCAGCACGCGGGAGCCACCAGGCCAGACAGCCGCGGGCGCGCCTGCTCCGTTTCCTCATCTGAGACAGAGAGGAGTGCCCAGCTCACAAGCACCAGCTGCTTTGGTTTGCCCGAGGGCCACCAGGGCCTGAGTCCCGGCAGGACCAGGAGCGCATGTGTGAGGTGCCCGTCCTGTGCCCAGGGCGACGCAGCCTCCGGGCACAAGTGCTTTCACAGCCGTTGGGTCCGCAGGCCTCGCCACGGTCCTGCAGGGGGGGGGACAGCACGGCCACCGTGCCCTCCGGGCCTCCAGAGCCCCTCAGCAGCCATCTCAACACCAGCCCTGTCCCCGAGGAGGGGCCGAGTGGGGACGGCGAGCATGAGCCGGCACCACACTCTCTCCGTCCTGTCACTGCTGGCCTGGGTCGGTGCTAATAAAGTGAAGAAACACGGTGGTTCCAGGCTTTTAAACTTATTACGACTGTATTTGCATAATCACGGGCGCCATGCGGGGACAGAAGCACCTGTTTATAAGCCACAGGGTGCGGATGAGGGCTGGGCTGGCTGAGGAGCCCGCCAACTGTGAGGGGAGGGCTCAGCGCCTCCAGAGGCCCCCGCAGGCTGAGGGCCAGGCTCGGGGAGTCACGTACACACTGCCTCCTGCCGTGCCGGGTTCTGCCAACAGATCACGTTAACAGCTGATGTTCGCTGGGCTCTGCAGCCTGGCGCTGCCACAGAGTCTGCGGGTCATGGGGGACACCTAAGGGTGGTGGGGACCACGAGACAGACGGCGTGACCTGGACCAGCCAGACAGCCACGCGGCCTGCCAGCGGGGAAGCAGCACGGAGCCAACTGGGACCGCAGGTTCCCAGGCCGGGACTGGCACGCGGGCCATGCCACGCTCTGGCTCTGTGACCACGGGCTGGTCACCTGACCTCTCTGGGCCTGCTGCCTCCTCGGTCAAACGTAACAAGGAGGCCAGCGTGACGGGAGGCATCCCATGCGGGGTGCTCTGTACGCCCTGGTCTTCCCTGCAGCTGCCTGTCTTGCGGACAGGGAGGATCCCTGGACAGCGCTCCAGAAGGCCAGCCCCCCAGTGTGCCCACAGGGGGCGGTCTCAGCTCAGCACCCACCCAGAGCCTGCCCTCCCATGCCCCTTGCCTCCCTGGGTGCCTACGGAGGCTGCCATGGGCTCCCACAGCAGGCAGCCCAGCGGCGCTGACCCAGCAGGGCTAGGGCCTCAGGACCTGGCCTCGGGGTCGGGGCGGGTGAGCCCCAGACCTCGGCTGGCGGCAGCCTCGTCCTCTGGGTGGTGTGAGGTGGGGGGATGGAGCCAGCGCGGGCCAGGCGCAGAGGCGCAGCATGCCCGACCCGCCCNTCCCCGCATCTCTCTGCCTGCCCCCATGGTGGTCTTCCCCCCCGTGCCTGACCCGCTGCCGTGGGCCCCAGACTCAGACACAGCTGCTCCCCTTTGAGCTCAGGCTCCCGATGGGGCACGTCCTACCCCCTACACTCCTCAGGCAGAAACCAAGTTCTGTCCCCAGGTGCCCCCTCGGCTCCCAGCCGTGATCCTGGCTTCCCGCCATGCCTACTGTGCACCGCCCAGGCCCAGCCAGCCCCTTCCCTTGCTGGGATGAAGCCCACTGCCCCACCCACACTCCACCTGCCAACAGCCAGGGGTCCCAGGGCCCCCACACGGACCTGCCAGGGCCTGCCCAGCACCCTCTGCCCTCCAGCTGCCCCCGCACAGCCGCTACGCCCGAGGAGACCCCTCCTCTGGGGGCGGGGGATCGCAGGCCAGCGGCCTCCCCTCTGAACCAGCTCCTGCCCGTCCATCACCCCCTCCCTCTCTGCCCACCACTGTCTCCTGACGGGCTCCTCATCCTCTTGATTTATTTTCTAGACGAAGGTCCTCTCCATACTGGATGTGAACTCCAGAGGGAAGCGTCCAGTCCATGCCAGGACACCCCAGGCCCAGAGCAGTGCCCAGCACGCGGGAGCCACCAGGCCAGACAGCCGCGGGCGCGCCTGCTCCGTTTCCTCATCTGAGACAGAGAGGAGTGCCCAGCTCACAAGCACCAGCTGCTTTGGTTTGCCCGAGGGCCACCAGGGCCTGAGTCCCGGCAGGACCAGGAGCGCATGTGTGAGGTGCCCGTCCTGTGCCCAGGGCGACGCAGCCTCCGGGCACAAGTGCTTTCACAGCCGTTGGGTCCGCAGGCCTCGCCACGGTCCTGCAGGGGGGGGGACAGCACGGCCACCGTGCCCTCCGGGCCTCCAGAGCCCCTCAGCAGCCATCTCGACACCAGCCCTGTCCCCGAGGAGGGGCCGAGTGGGGACGGCGAGCATGAGCCGGCACCACACTCTCTCCGTCCTGTCACTGCTGGCCTGGGTCGGTGCTAATAAAGTGAAGAAACACGGTGGTTCCAGGCTTTTAAACTTATTACGACTGTATTTGCATAATCACGGGCGCCATGCGGGGACAGAAGCACCTGTTTATAAGCCACAGGGTGCGGATGAGGGCTGGGCTGGCTGAGGAGCCCGCCAACTGTGAGGGGAGGGCTCAGCGCCTCCAGAGGCCCCCGCAGGCTGAGGGCCAGGCTCGGGGAGTCACGTACACACTGCCTCCTGCCGTGCCGGGTTCTGCCAACAGATCACGTTAACAGCTGATGTTCGCTGGGCTCTGCAGCCTGGCGCTGCCACAGAGTCTGCGGGTCATGGGGGACACCTAAGGGTGGTGGGGACCACGAGACAGACGGCGTGACCTGGACCAGCCAGACAGCCACGCGGCCTGCCAGCGGGGAAGCAGCACGGAGCCAACTGGGACCGCAGGTTCCCAGGCCGGGACTGGCACGCGGGCCATGCCACGCTCTGGCTCTGTGACCACGGGCTGGTCACCTGACCTCTCTGGGCCTGCTGCCTCCTCGGTCAAACGTAACAAGGAGGCCAGCGTGACGGGAGGCATCCCATGCGGGGTGCTCTGTACGCCCTGGTCTTCCCTGCAGCTGCCTGTCTTGCGGACAGGGAGGATCCCTGGACAGCGCTCCAGAAGGCCAGCCCCCCAGTGTGCCCACAGGGGGCGGTCTCAGCTCAGCACCCACCCAGAGCCTGCCCTCCCATGCCCCTTGCCTCCCTGGGTGCCTACGGAGGCTGCCATGGGCTCCCACAGCAGGCAGCCCAGCGGCGCTGACCCAGCAGGGCTAGGGCCTCAGGACCTGGCCTCGGGGTCGGGGCGGGTGAGCCCCAGACCTCGGCTGGCGGCAGCCTCGTCCTCTGGGTGGTGTGAGGTGGGGGGATGGAGCCAGCGCGGGCCAGGCGCAGAGGCGCAGCATGCCCGACCCGCCCAGCGTGCCCTCTTACTTCCTCTAGGATCCTGCGCACATTGTGTGCCTACTGTATACCAGCCCACTTCTCCCGTCTCCGGGGAGGCAGGTATCAGCGTTACACGATGGGATGGAGGGGAAGCGGGCTCAGGGCAGGAGAGGCGCTGGCATGGGGTCAGGCCCTCCTAGAGCGAGGGTGGGCATGCAGCTTGCACCCACTGCTGTGTTAGTCCCCGGGGGGAGGCGCCTGAGCTGCAGGAGGCGGGGGGGCTGGAGTCCTGCCCACTCCCCCTCACCTACTCCAGCCCCCACTCCAGGCCCCTGCCCAGGCTGCTCTGGAGTTAATTAGGGGCCCAAACATTTCACGGTCTGTTATGCTTCCACTGGGCATCTTTTAAAATTAAAAAACATGATGTACGGCATCGTTGGAGGGAGAAATCACTTTGCAATGGTTTCCTGCTCAGCGCTGGCAGGACGTAGGCGAGGGTAGCTGGCTGGCCTCCCGGGAGGGGGCTGACGCGAGACCCTCTCCAGGAACATGGGCATGGCCTGTGCTTCAGATGCGCATCCCCGACACCAGGGTAGGGTGGGGGTGTCTGCCGGGCCCTGTTCCCCTCACAGCTCCAAGGGCTCTGGCACCAGGAAGCTGTCTTCGGTCAGACCCGAATCTCTCATTCTGAGGGCTGTTGAGTCCGAGCCTGGACGCCGAGATCATCTTTTCTGCTCCTGCTGGTGGACCCTGAACCAGGGCCCCTTCTGATGCCCTGAGCCCAGCCTGGGAGGGGGGCAGGGATGGCACTCAGGCCGTGGGGAGGGGCCAGGGCCCCCTGGGCTGCCCGTTTACGCAGTCGCACCTCTGTACACACGGGCCCTGCCTCACCTTGCTGGGCTGCAATCATTCATCAGGGGAAACCTGCCGGCCACGGTTAACGGTATTAAAGACTCGGGCCACAGTTCTGGAGCAGAGGTTTTAAGTGAACAGTTAGCCCTCACATGCTAAATTAGTTTGGGGAATAAAGCTCCAGGCAGAGTCGGTCTAAGAAGTCCGCAGCATCACAGGCAGAGGCCTCGGTGGCTGACACGGGCTGGGGGCAGGCCCTCACGGTGCTCTCGGCAATGGGGGTGTCCATGAGGGAATCCAGAGAGCTGTTCACGCCATCCGGCGACCCGGGCTGCTCCCAGGGATCAGGCGGCCGGGCACCTGAGGACACGTGTCCCTGCGCCCAGGACCTGCGCCACCAAGTCCCCAGAGGCCGTGTCCTTCCAGGAGGCTCCCCGCCATCAGCTGCCCTGCACACGCCAAGAAACCCCCAGACGTGTCAGCCCCACGCTCCGAGGGTCCACCAGCCCCACCGGGTCTGAGCTTAGAAAACAAACCTGGAAGCTGCCTGGTCTCGTCACACCCACGGCTGCTGCTTCCAGAGGGGACGCTACCCACAGCTGAGCCTGGGCCAAGGCGCGTCCTCGTGTGTCACCGCAGACACACTCATGTTCATGTGCGTGCGTCACCAGAGAGACAGCACGGCTCTCGCTTGGGCTGCTCTGCCCGTGGGGACAGCAGACCCTCCTGAGACCCGATGCCTGCCTGTCTGAGCATCCCTGTCTGCATCCATCCATGCAACTTGCCTCCAACAGGAACAGACTCCTCCGGCACAGAGAAGGGTCAAACCTCACGTGCCCCACCCCACTGCAGACACAGTGGGGTCATCAGGACTCTGCCCCCAGCCCGGGGCGGAGGAGGGGGCACCCTGCTCAAGCCTGGCCCCCTCCCCCCGTCCCACAGCCAACCAGGCCCTGCCCCGCCCTCCACACCTTTCCTGTGACCTACAAGGCCAATGGCCAACTCGCATTTCTCACACTTTCTCTAAGACACTGTTTCCTCTGTCTGGAACACCCCTCCCCCCACCCGAACTCTCCTTGGCCAAGTGTCCTCCATTCCGATGCCAGGCTGGGGCTGGGGTCTCCCCTGGGTAATCCCCAAAGCTGCCAGGGTTTCTCCACCATGACCCCACCCGTCAGATCCCAGGCAGAAAGCCTGTGGCCAGCAGGGCTGGGTCCCTCTGCCTGGCCCAGAGCGGGACATGCCCTGAGCCCGTGGCAGCCCCCATCACCAGAAGACACGCTGCTTGGTCCCCCTGGGACGCCCCCCACTTGTCTCTCTCCTGGAGGAGTCCTCGTGGGGCCCCTTTTGGGAAGTGAGCTGTCCCAGGCTCACTCCCTGCAGTGGCCTCTGGGGACTCTTCTGTTCCCGATCACATCACCCTCCAAGTTTAAATCACTTTCTCTACTGGTCAGAACGGCCATCCTCAAAGTCCACGAACGACAGGCGTGGGGGGAAGGGGCCCTGCCTCCGCAGAGGGTGAGAATCCAGAGGGGGAGCGGTCGCCGTGGAGCGCAGTCTGGAGGCTCTTCCCTCAGGAGGCTGAAGCCAGCACCACCGGGCGGCCCCGCTCCCAGGCGCGTGCGGGGCACACGGACTCAGGCCTGCACCAGAGCTCCCGGCAGCGCCACTCCCAACAGGTGAGATGTGGAGACAGCTGAACAGCTGTCAGAGAGGTGGGACAGAGACGGGGCGCTCGGCCACGATGCCCTCTGCAGCAGCACGGATGGGCCGAGAGGCCGCCGTGCCGGAAGGACAGACGCTGCGCGACCGCCCTCACCTGTGGACTCGAGACAACACACGCGAGCACACTCACGAGCAGGCTCACAGCACACACGCTGCCCGGTGGCTGGGGCGGCGAGGCACGGCCTGGGGGAGTGGACGCGGCCCGCACCCAGAATGCTGCAGCCAGAGCCCCACGGCCCGCGCCCAGAGCCCCGCGGGCCGCCACCTTTGTGGCACAGCAGCCGGTTTCATGGGGGATGGTTTTCCGTGGACGGGAGGGCATGGCGGGCGTGGCTCCGGCGGCAATGCGAGCAGCGGATGATGCTTCACGGGAGCGCGTGCTCAGCNTTCCGATGCCAGGCTGGGGCTGGGGTCTCCCCTGGGTAATCCCCAAAGCTGCCAGGGTTTCTCCACCATGACCCCACCCGTCAGATCCCAGGCAGAAAGCCTGTGGCCAGCAGGGCTGGGTCCCTCTGCCTGGCCCAGAGCGGGACATGCCCTGAGCCCGTGGCAGCCCCCATCACCAGAAGACACGCTGCTTGGTCCCCCTGGGACGCCCCCCACTTGTCTCTCTCCTGGAGGAGTCCTCGTGGGGCCCCTTTTGGGAAGTGAGCTGTCCCAGGCTCACTCCCTGCAGTGGCCTCTGGGGACTCTTCTGTTCCCGATCACATCACCCTCCAAGTTTAAATCACTTTCTCTACTGGTCAGAACGGCCATCCTCAAAGTCCACGAACGACAGGCGTGGGGGGAAGGGGCCCTGCCTCCGCAGAGGGTGAGAATCCAGAGGGGGAGCGGTCGCCGTGGAGCGCAGTCTGGAGGCTCTTCCCTCAGGAGGCTGAAGCCAGCACCACCGGGCGGCCCCGCTCCCAGGCGCGTGCGGGGCACACGGACTCAGGCCTGCACCAGAGCTCCCGGCAGCGCCACTCCCAACAGGTGAGATGTGGAGACAGCTGAACAGCTGTCAGAGAGGTGGGACAGAGACGGGGCGCTCGGCCACGATGCCCTCTGCAGCAGCACGGATGGGCCGAGAGGCCGCCGTGCCGGAAGGACAGACGCTGCGCGACCGCCCTCACCTGTGGACTCGAGACAACACACGCGAGCACACTCACGAGCAGGCTCACAGCACACACGCTGCCCGGTGGCTGGGGCGGCGAGGCACGGCCTGGGGGAGTGGACGCGGCCCGCACCCAGAATGCTGCAGCCAGAGCCCCACGGCCCGCGCCCAGAGCCCCGCGGGCCGCCACCTTTGTGGCACAGCAGCCGGTTTCATGGGGGATGGTTTTCCGTGGACGGGAGGGCATGGCGGGCGTGGCTCCGGCGGCAATGCGAGCAGCGGATGATGCTTCACGGGAGCGCGTGCTCAGCCCCTGCTGACGAGTCTGCAGCCCGTGACGGACCACGACGGAAGGGAAGAGACATGCACACATGTGTAAGCGAAGCCCTGCTCTATGGCAGAGCCCACACGACACGGCATGCGTCAGCTGGGCTGCGGCGAAAGATGAGGTAAAGCACCGTGTCCGTCAGGAGCCTCCACACTCAGGGGCATGAGTCCCGTGCATGCTCTTCGCGGGCGCCCTTCTGAGCACCGGGGCGCAGGCAGGCTGCACAGAGCCCAGGGTCAGCTGGCCGAGCCCCCATCAGCGGTGCTCCTGAGAGGCCCACGTCGCTGCTGCTGTCCCCAGCATCTCAGAAAAACGGCACAGAGTTCTTCACTTTCTTCTTGTAAACGTGCCCCTAGGAATTCGTGGAGGGCGTCTTTGCTGCCACTGCAACTGGGGACTGTTCACTTCATTATGTCGTCCAGCCAGTGGCTGCTGGTGTGGAAGAAAATTATCGAGCCGTGTGCGTCCGCGTCCTGCTCAGCCCAGCACCTCCACCGAGTTCTCACATTATTTTTTCACTTGGTTCTCTTGGGTTTCTAAGTTCTCAAATCACATTGTCTGCAAATAATTTCAATTCTTTCTCGTATCCCATTTAATTCTGTTTCATGTCTTATTGCTACGTCCAGAATATCTGGACAACGATAAAGAGCACACTGCTGGGTATTTTTTAATAAAAGCTTCTGAGTTGGAATCAAGAATCTCAGTCACCTAGACCAACACTGGCTGTTGAACTGAGACACCGATGCTCAGTGTGATGAGAGTCCTCTCTCTCTGGCTCTATTTTTAGCAGCTACTTTAGAATACTGGTGCAGGGTTTCATCACAGGCCTTTTGTCATTTATTACCGTGGCATTATGACTTACCTGCTAGCTCCATGTATCACATTAATAGCCCTCTCTACTATTAAGCCATCTTTGAATTCTTTCGATAAATCCTACATAATCATGGCAGAGTCTCTGCCTAATATTCTGTGGAAGTGAATTTGCCTGTGACTTGCTGAGGATTACTGATCTACTATCCGTGGGCGAGATTCCTGCGGGGCTTCTTTCCTGGGCTGTCTTCACAGTTTGCGGTCTGGGATCCTTCTCGCTCCTGGCCTCCTGGTTCTGTGAGCTAGCATCTGCCCTGGAGAGCCATGCGGGAAGCCCAGTCTGCAAGATGCACAGCCGGCTCGTCACAGGGAGTGCCACCCCTACCTGTCTTCTGTGCATTCCGGGTTTACAGCAGTTGGGTCGGCTCAGGGCAGGTGAGCAGCAGGGAGACCTCAGCTGGGAAAGCTCAGGACTGGCACCTCGCTCGGGGGAGTCCTGCCCGGCCTCCAGGGGCCCAGGGCAGAGCGGGGATGGCTGCCCAGGGGCCGGGGAGAGAGACCCAGCCCCTCGGTAAGGTCGGGGTCACACCCTAGCAGGCCTCTGCGTCATCTGTACTGACGGACGGACGTCACATGAGCCCAGAGACACCAGCAAGCGGACGGCACAAGCACTCTCAGCCCGCCCGGTGACTGTGGGGAAATCGAGTTTTGCAGGGGAGGCGAGGCCGCGGCCGTCACAGCAGACGGTGTTCCCAGACCTCCCCTGCGCTGGGAGCTGACCGCCCCCGGCCCCAGAGGGTTTCTCTCTGCACCCTTTGAGGCAGGGGGCCCGACTCTGCTCTGGCGACAGCACTGGTGGAAGGAAGCTGCGTCTATCCCGAGCATGGCTGTCAGCCAGCCCGGCAGGGATGCATCCGGTCTGGGGAAGAACTGCCAGCCAACCACAGCGGCTCCCGGCACCATGTGCAGAGAAGCTCGGGATCGAGGCGGGTGGCGTCTGGTATGAGGGTCCATGGCAGACAGAGCTGCCCCTCTGCCTCCGGCCACCCCAGTCAGTCCTCGCCCATCTATGAAAACGTCAGCCCCCTAACACAGCAAGCATCCCTACAGCTGAAGGCCAAGACGGGGCTAGACTGGGAGATGCTGCTGGCCCAAGACGCTCGGGCAGGCGCAGGGGTCTCCCATTCCCACCCGTGCTTGGCCCCGAGGTGAGCCTGTCCCCCCGGCGTGGGGCTGGGGGAGCAGACGACGGAGGCCAGGGCGCCTGGCATGTGGGTCTGGCCCCGCCCCTCCAGCTCGTGGTCCAGAGAAGGACCGGGCAGAGGGGTGCTGCTTCCTGCCCATGGCCAAGTGTGGGGAGGACTGAGCACAGACCGCCCCACGGACAGGGTGCAGCGAGGTCCACCCACGGCCGCCTCAAGTCAGGAGGCTGAGAGTCAGGATGCACACTGACCTGGCAGGAGCCTCCAGCCAGGAGCCAGGGAAGGGGCTGGGGTCAGTAAGCTCAGCGAGCAGGTGAATGGAAACCCCCATCAGGCCTCGGAGCCTGGGCAGCCCATGGCTGCCCCGAGAGGCCTTTGGTCACTGCTGGGAGGTCCGAAGGAGCCGTAGGGAAGACAGTCCAGTTACCTGGCCCTGAGCCTAAAGAGACCCCCTCACCAGAATAAAAGGCCTTGTCCCGGCATCTCCTCTACCGCAGGGAGGAGGACCACGGCTGCACGCCTTGGCCACTGCAGTGGAGGGGACACCCTGGCGGGCAGCCCTGCAGACTCCCCGCTCCGTTGCGGGGACGGAGCTCCTCCGCAGTTGCCCGCTTGCTCACTCAGTACCTCACAGGCGCAGGACCCAGCTGCGGTCTCGGGTCAGAGTCTGCGAACAACGAAGGCAACAGGGTCGCACAGCTCTAAGCTGACCTCGGACCCCCATTCTATCACTCGGTGCTGCGTGAGCCCATGCCGTGCTGCACACACGCAGGACGCTGCTCACACAGGCCCCGGAGGTGGGGGGCAGCTGCCACAACGGGGGACGCAGACTTGAGGCTCCAAAACCCCCCGAACAGTGTGTCACGAGGGGCTCACAGAGACTGAGCACAAGCAAAAGCCTGCAGGAAGATCGTCAGCACAGAACGGGGAGAACTTAGCTTCAGATGGAGGTGGGCAGGATGGGTCCTGGGGGTGACAGCGCGTGGCATGAACACGCTCAGGGCCCCTGATCTGTGCACTGAGGCGGTGACTTCATGTTCTACGTATCCTACACCGCTAGAGTCTCAGGAAGGAAGCTGCACGGGGGCTGTGGCGGCGGCGGGGCGCCGGGACACCCTCTGCCTGCTCCAGGGCGCCCGGATGCGGGAGGGGACTGGGTTACTTTCACGCTGGAGAGGAGCCCTTTCAGGTACTCACGCTATCATTCTTCATACCTCGGGCAGTGTTAAATATTTCATAATTAGTAAAATATTTATTAGAGATTTCTTAAATATTTGAGGCAGCTTAAATATTTTACAACAGATTTTAAAGTGTTTTGAAAAGGAATGGACCGCTGTGCGAAACTGAGCCCCCCAGTCACCGAGGAGTGCACGGACCAGCAGGGGTCGGCGCGGACACCCAGGCTGGAGGCGGGGGCTGGAGCAGCGGCCTCCAGACCGGGAAACCCAAAGGAGCCGCTCGTGAGCTTCAAGCTCGCAGACCACCGCCCCCGGCCCAGCACCGGACTCCGGTCCCGACTCGGGACGCGAGGGGCCCCTGGGTTCACGGGGCGCTGCCTGGTCCAGGCGTTGTTTCCAGGCCCCAAGGACCGGGCCAGTCTCAAGTCAAGACAGTAGGCGGACAGTAGGCGGTCAGCTTCACGGCCGTTGAGTCAGGGATGCCGAACCAGCACTGAGCTTGATCCCTGGGGTTCAGCCGATGCCCGACGCCACACCACCGACGCCCAACGCAAGGGCTCCCCCACCCAGCGTAGGGGCCTAGGACCCTAGGAGGCGAGACCGCAGAGCCGGCTGGAGCCCGCGCCTCCCCGCCACTCATCCGGGGCTGCCGGCGTCTCGGGCTTCACAACCCCCAGCGGACGGAGCCACGCTGCTGCCCGAGGGCGCAGGGGCAACGCCCCTCGGAGGCCCGCGTTCACCCGGGTCTCTCCGGCCAGGCCCGGCCTCACCAGGCGCTGCGTAAACGTCAGCAGGTTGCACTCAACCGCCCGGGCAGGTGCGTAGCACTCTCGGCGGCGGCTCCCGGGAGAGGCCGTGTCCTTACCTCACAGCCATTGGCACTGACACCCCAGCCTCTCCCCGAACCGGTCGACAGAGCGAAGCCCCTACTATGCACCAGGCAGCCTGCAGGGAGGCGGGGCGCACGGGTGAGCCGTCTAGCAAGGTGCCCTCCCAGCCAGCCTGAGGATTCATTCAGAGAGCCTCTCAGCTCTGGCCTCCGTTGAGGCTCAGAGAAGACAAGGAATTTCCCCCGGGTCACAGAGCAAGGTCACGGCAGAACCGGGAAAAGGGCCTGGCCAACCTGACCCTCTGCCGGGGGCTCCTCTGGGCCCCCACCCAGGACATCTGGCCGTGTCACAGCCCTGGGGCCAGGAGTCCAGGCCGAAGTCGACAGAGGGGTCAGTGGTGGATCTGGCTCCCTTCTGCCTGCATCTCCTGGCCAAATGGGGTGAGCAGAAGGGCTGAGAGCTCGGCAGACGAGCTGCCACTCGCCAGAAGTGGCAGACGAGCTGCCACTAGCCAGACAAGGGCCCTGGGCAAGCTGTGGAATCTCTGCATCATCGCCTCCTTGTCAGAAAGCCAGCAGCTGCCCCCCAGGGCTGGGAGAACCAGTTACAGTCCCGCACCTCACTGCTCCCGGCATCTGGCATCACAAGCGCTGACACGCGTTCATGTAAACGCTCCTAAACCCAGCAGCGCGATGACGGGCCTTGTTCTGAGAAAAGGAAACTGAGGCACCACAAGAGCAGGTGGCCGGGCTGGGAGCCGGACCCCGCGGATGGCATGGGCTGCCCACTGGACCGTCTAGGCGCGTGGAGTCCAAGTCTGAGCCAAGTGCCAGCATCCAGTCATCCGTCCTTCCGAAAATAAGGAAAGAGTGCCCCAGTTCACAAAACACACAGAAACCCTGACAGCTGGCTCTGTGAGAGGGAGGCAAGCACTGAGATGGGAGTGGGCCTGGGGGGAGGGACCCAGCTCAGGAAGGGAGAGGCAGCCTCAGGGCCCGCAGTGCCAGAGCAGGAGGGGCTGCAGGGGTCTCTGGGTTCACGCCGGGCACACTGCTGGCTGGCACACTGAGGCCAGGCAGAGGGCTGTCTGGTCCCCAGCTGCCCCTGGGGGTCCATGAACACGGCTGCCCAGCCCACCCTGCCCGTGACCTCAGGGCACTCTGCACCTGAGGCTGGTCGGGGGTTGGACCGGCTGCCCCTCTCCCGAGGCTGGGCGGGCCTCGAGGGGAGCTGGAGGAATTAAAGTGGGCCCAGGCTGGAGACTTTGGACCCTGGCTGGAACCCACCTCCTGCTCCCAGCAGAGAGGGTGGGTGGTGGTCCCAGGCCACATCCCAGTGAGGGCTTCCTCATGAGGAGAAAGCAGGGAGGAGACAAGTGCTGTTTCCTGGGACAGCTCCAGGCCAGGGCTGGGGCGGGGGAGCTGGGCAGGAGGAGCTGGGCAGGGCATGGGGTGAGTAGGCCTCTGGGGCGAGGATGTAGGCGCCGCCTGACCCCGGGGTCTGCTCCACCCCCGTCTCAGTGCTCCCTGACGCCCCCCCCACCGCCCCCTTTTAAGAAGAGCCCTCTGGGCGGTGTCTGATTCTCAGGTTGGTGGCAGGGCTGGAGTCTGGCCAACTGCGCTTCCCACCCAGGGGCCCCGGTGACTCGGCTCCTGCCCTTCAGTGGGGACCGTGGCTCCCACCCTGCCTGCCCACCTCACAGATGAATGGTGAGCGAGCCCCCGCCCCGCCATGGGCCGGATGCTGGGCCACCTAGGGTGCAGGCAGAGGCGGGGAAGACAGAACTCCGGCCGGAGCGAGACAGGACTGCGAGCGCTGCAGGGAGCCCACAGTGGAGGCTCAGTCCAGGGTCCAGGCCGCGGCCAGTGGCCTCAGAGCTTGAGAACACAGTCTGCCCCGGCCGAGCCCTGGGTGGGTGGAAGGGAGAGAGGGGCAGGGCCTGTGAGGATGCACAGCGGCCTGGAGGCTGGAACCAGGAACGGGGTGGCATATGGTGAGAGGGCCCATCAGGGCAAACCCGCTGGGAGCTGTGATCAGACCAGGGGCACCGGGGAGCCAAGAAAGGGTCAGAGCGGAGGAGGAGGATCTACTGCTGGGAACAGCAGGTGCAGTGAGCAGAGACGAAGCTGCAGCCGCCACGGAGAGAGGGTGGGCGGGGCTGGAAACGAGAGGGAGACGCAGACCCGCAGTCACGGGGGGCATGGCACAGACACAGCCTGTGCAAGCCCCGACTGGATACCGCCCGGTGCCCGGCGACGAGGGAACACAGCAACGGGGCAGGCGTGACGCAGGTCCTACACGCGGGGCTAAGCAGTGAGCCGTTCCCATGAAATAACAGATGCAGAAGGCAAGGGGCTGTCGTGGGGTGGTGACTAGGGAGGGCCGTGAGGCAAGCCTCAGGGGGCAGTGATGCCCTTGATCCGGGNCAAGTGCTGTTTCCTGGGACAGCTCCAGGCCAGGGCTGGGGCGGGGGAGCTGGGCAGGAGGAGCTGGGCAGGGCATGGGGTGAGTAGGCCTCTGGGGCGAGGATGTAGGCGCCGCCTGACCCCGGGGTCTGCTCCACCCCCGTCTCAGTGCTCCCTGACGCCCCCCCCACCGCCCCCTTTTAAGAAGAGCCCTCTGGGCGGTGTCTGATTCTCAGGTTGGTGGCAGGGCTGGAGTCTGGCCAACTGCGCTTCCCACCCAGGGGCCCCGGTGACTCGGCTCCTGCCCTTCAGTGGGGACCGTGGCTCCCACCCTGCCTGCCCACCTCACAGATGAATGGTGAGCGAGCCCCCGCCCCGCCATGGGCCGGATGCTGGGCCACCTAGGGTGCAGGCAGAGGCGGGGAAGACAGAACTCCGGCCGGAGCGAGACAGGACTGCGAGCGCTGCAGGGAGCCCACAGTGGAGGCTCAGTCCAGGGTCCAGGCCGCGGCCAGTGGCCTCAGAGCTTGAGAACACAGTCTGCCCCGGCCGAGCCCTGGGTGGGTGGAAGGGAGAGAGGGGCAGGGCCTGTGAGGATGCACAGCGGCCTGGAGGCTGGAACCAGGAACGGGGTGGCATATGGTGAGAGGGCCCATCAGGGCAAACCCGCTGGGAGCTGTGATCAGACCAGGGGCACCGGGGAGCCAAGAAAGGGTCAGAGCGGAGGAGGAGGATCTACTGCTGGGAACAGCAGGTGCAGTGAGCAGAGACGAAGCTGCAGCCGCCACGGAGAGAGGGTGGGCGGGGCTGGAAACGAGAGGGAGACGCAGACCCGCAGTCACGGGGGGCATGGCACAGACACAGCCTGTGCAAGCCCCGACTGGATACCGCCCGGTGCCCGGCGACGAGGGAACACAGCAACGGGGCAGGCGTGACGCAGGTCCTACACGCGGGGCTAAGCAGTGAGCCGTTCCCATGAAATAACAGATGCAGAAGGCAAGGGGCTGTCGTGGGGTGGTGACTAGGGAGGGCCGTGAGGCAAGCCTCAGGGGGCAGTGATGCCCTTGATCCGGGTCCTGGGGACATGACTGCGTCTGGTTCATGGAATTTTCTGGAGCCAAACATACTCGTAACACCTGCACTTCTGTGTCACACTCCAGTGAAAGACTCGAGAGCGAGAGGAAGGGGGACAGGAGAGGTCAGACCAGCCTCACCTGGCGGCTTACAGGACGACGGGGGACCAGGGGCAGCAAGCGACGGCCGCTCGGTGCAGTCAGAGCCGCACCCCGCTCTGGGCGGCTCCTCAGGACCCTGGACAGCTCCAGGAGCCCTGAACTCAAACACCCCACCCTAGGCAGCCTGCAACCCAGGCTTAGGGAGGCTGATGTGCTGAGTGGGGGCAGAAATGACGATGTGGCTGAGACCCTGTGTCACTAAGCCAGGGCCTGGGGCCTCACTATCCCTACACAGGAAACAGGTAAGTTGATCTGTCTCTACACAGGGTGACCGCACAACCAGGTTTCCCCAGTTTCCGTGTAATTATTGTCTTTTTACTCTCAGAAGTGTTTCTTGATTAGAAGCTACATTGTAGAGTCACCCTCTCACTAGGGTGGAAGGAGTGCCAACCTCCGCCACCATATTTAAAATGTGCAAGACCTCCTCTTGCCCCGTAACTTCCAGTAACAGCCAGCTTCTTGCCAAGACCGGTGTGGCCCTGGAGTGACTTCGCCACACACTGGCCCCTCCCCCGTTCACCAGCCGGGCCAGCTGAGGGTGCCCCTGCACCCACCTCTCCCCACAAGACGGCCAGGAGGCTGTGTGGCCATGCTCTCTGTGGTCACCAGTTTCTGTCTTTCTCTTCCTTTGCTACTGGATCCATGTAAAGACTGCGGCTGCTAGCCTCCCTTGCAGCTAGGCATGGCCTGAGGTCTAGCCAACGGGAGTGGAGTTGAAGGGCGCCACTGCTGAATCACTCCCTTAAAAGGAATGGGCATGCATGCACCTTGCCCAGTTGGGATGCAGATGTGATGGTGGGAACTGGAGCAGCCACTCTGGTTCCAGACACAGAAGCCACAGGTTATAGAGCTGCCCCACCAGCCCTGGGCCACAGACCTCTGGGTTTTTCTGTGAACAATAAAACTTCTATCTCATTTGAACTGCCATGTTTTCGAGAACTTTAACAGCTCACTAACACAGATGAGGGCCGTCTCACTCGGGGACAGACTGCTAGTGAGTGTGCTCACCCAGATCGGAGACGCTCTGGATGAGGGGATGGGTGAGATGCTCTGCGCCTGGGCTGGGAGGGACGAAGGAGAGGCAGGACCAGACCCCACACATGCCCTCTGCCAGCTCGTCCCTGACACCTCCCACGTCCCCTCTCCCCAGCCTCCCACTGTGGCCCACCACGTGCCCTCTCCCCAGCCTCCCACAGCCTCCCACCGTGGCCCACCACGTGCCCTCTCCCCAGCCTCCCACCATGGCCCACCACGTGCCCTCTTCCCAGCCTCCCACCGTGGCCCATCACGTCCTCTCTCCCCAGCCTCCCACCGTGGCCCACCATGTGCCCTCTCCCCAACCTCCCACCGTGGCCCACCACATGCCCTCTCCCCAGCTTCCCACCATGGCCCACCACGTCCTCTCTCCCCAGCCTCCCACCGTGGCACACCACGTGCCCTCTCCCCAGCCTCCCACCGTGGCTCACCACGTCCTCTCTCCCCAGCCTCCCACCATGGCCCACGTGCCCTCTCCCCAGCCTCCTGTGGTCCACCAGGGGCAGGACTCTCAAGCACTCTCCACATGCCTTTCCCAGGGGTGGTCTCTCGGGGGGCTGTGGGAGCTGAGCTCAGGCACAGAGAGGACGCATCCCCCGTCCCTCCTGTCCTCTCGCCCGCACATCCGTCTGGTAGAGACGCATCTCCTGAGCTCTGGGCCACGTCCCTCCCTATCAAATCCCCACAACAAAAAAACAACTCTGCTCATTTCCCCACTGGCTCCCCAGCCCAGGCTCCCCCGGCTCCAAACCCCACTCCTTCTTGACTCCCTTCCCCTCCCATCACCCCCACAGCTGCCATCACCCCAGCCTGAGCAGCAGCCTCCCTCCCTGGACCCTTCCCCCCGGCAGCCCTAGCCCTGGGCCCACGGTGGCTGCTGGGGTCCCAGTTCAGCAGGTGGAGTTGGGGAGGGAGACGCTGAGTCACTGGGGAGGGCGGGCGGGACCCAGGCCCCATATCAGGGGGCCATATCCGCAGAGCAGTGTGTGCCCACGTGTACAGAATGTGGACTTCCTGGGGTAGCAGGGAGGAAGGAGAGGCACAGGTGGGAGCCCCCCGGGGCCTCCCATTCACTTCAAAGAGCCCCCAGCAGCTACCGTCAGCCCGTCGTGTGGATGAAGAGGAGGTTAAACAACTTGCCCACGACTGCAGAGCTGCCCCGCACTGGGGCCCATGCTCAAATCTGGGCCTAGAGTGGGTCCTCAGCGCTGATACGAAGGAGAGGGGTCAGAGGCAGGGCTGACTCAGGAGCAGCAAGCAGGACACCCGGAGCCCTGGCCTGAAGAAGAAGGGTCCATGGGGTCATTTCCACTCGAGCCTGACCCTCCTCCTCCTGCTGGTTCAGCTCAGAAACCGCGAGGGGCGCTTTCCAGGAGGACATGAGAGGGTAAGGTAAGGGAGCAGAGTCGTGGCCCCTGGTGACCTGGCCCCCAGCTGGAGGGACACAAAAACCAAAAGGGGCTTTGCCAGAGGCAGGAGGGGGACGGGACCCAGGGCCTGAGAAGGCTGCGGGGATGGGAAGAGCTGCTCCCCCACCCGGGGCAGCCCTGCACAGGCTGCCTGGGCCCTTGAACCTGGACCCCCCACGGGGGGTGCCAAGGGCGGCCTGGGGGAGGGGAATGGTGCTGGGGGGACCATGCTTGAGCTGAGCCCACTGTGAGTGGCAGGAGCAGGTGTGGGTGGAGTGGGGAAGGATGCCTTCCATGACTCAGCTCACGAGTGCCACACACGGCCTTGCAGATACCACAAAGGCAGGGGCTACTGCCTGGAAGTCAGTAGGCACCAAGCAAGCAAGCGGCAGGGACGAGCCATTCAGCGAGAGCCAGTCAGGAGGCAATCAGGGGCCACAGCGGGCAACAAGAACGGGCTCAAGCCGGTGCCCTGCCAACAGGAACGGATGCGGCTGGCATGCTCCTCTCCCTTCACCGCTCCTGCTTTTCCCACCTGAGATGCAGACATGATGACCAGAGGCGCAGCAGCCTTTGGGAGGCCATGCAGACAAATGCTCAGACTGGCTCAAGGGGAAGCTACAAGACACAGGAGCTGCTGACAGGCTCCTTAGACCACACGCTGCCCGCACCGCCGCCCTCTTCACATGAGAGGAAAGGGAGCCCCTTCGTGGGCTTGGACCACACAGTGTCAGGTTTCTGCCTTGTGCAGCCAAATCCAATCCCTCGCTGACATGGCATAAAACACTGCTGAGTAATTTCATTGGAAAGTTGCTCTCGATTTAATTCCTTGCAGTGCTTCTGATCACATCAAGAGAGGCTCAGGCCACGGCGGGCACGTCTCGAACACCTCTGCACGCACGCTGTTTTCCCTTTTTAATAAAGCGACAGAAGGCCTTGGGCTCTGAGCCTCCCCTGAGCCCCAGCATCCAACTAGAATTTAATAACATTGTTTTGTTTCCAGTGAATTTATTTTTATGATTATCAATTCTATTTATGGAAAAGGCTTGTTTTCCATTTGTAGTAGTGCCATAAAACTTCCCTTTTAAATAAATGTATTTAAGTTTTTAAAAAGTAAATTTACTTAAGAGGAAAAACAGTAAGAATGCAGTCAGAGGGAAGGCGGGGTGGGGGGGCGGCTGCGGAAGGTCTATGGCTGGTCCACCCCTGGGCTCTGGGCTGGATGCCCGGGGGGTTGCGGGGGTTGAAGCCAGCCCTGGACCCACACTGCGGACTGGTCTCCAAGGTTTGTCCAGCCTGAGACAGGAGTGGGTGGCTGGACTCCCGGCACTGGGAATTTCTAAAAGGTGAAGCTCAGAGCTGTGGGCTGGGTGGTCAAGTGATGAGCTGTGGGCAGGGTTTTGAAGCCGTTCTGGTAACCAAGCCACTAACTCAAAGCCTCAGTTCCTTCCAGCCTGTCTGTGTGAGGCCCCGACTTCAAAAGCGGGGCCTCCAGGAGCGGGCGTGACCTTTTGCTAATTAGCTCGGGCTGTTTGCTCCCCAGCTGCCAGCTGATCTCTGGACAGCAGCTCCAACTCCAGGCACTGCCGCCTGTCACCTTCCGGCAGATAAATAACTGCTCTTTGGAGAGGTGCAGCGGGGAGGGGGATGGGGGGGCG